>JAAIIK010000073.1:1348782-1359516 GCA_014706435.1 Silurus glanis | reverse complement strand
TAGATAGATAGATAGATAGATAGATAGATAGATAGATAGATAGATAGTACACATGTACACCTGGGTGTGCTGCAATTCTGAACATCGTAATCCTGACACTGTAATCATTTTGCATTCTCATGTACACACGTCTGGCCCTCGCTCTACACTATTACTATACTACTTTTTCCACTGCAATTCTTTTATGAAATATTATCATAAAAAGCTGCGAGATCTTTTTTTTTTTCCATTGCATTCGTTGCTGTTCCTTAAAATAACACAATGAATTATTGATTCGATTTTCTTGTTTATAAAAACAGACAGGGTTTGCTCATATTTTCTGTCAGTGTGTCTTTGTGTGTGTGTGTGTGTGTGTGTGTGTGTATACTAAGAAGCACAGCCAATAACCTTCACAGTGATGAATTCTACACCAGCTCTTGTTCTGTTCAAAGTTTCCCTGATTGGAATCGTTGCTTTTGCGGCTCCAAAATGTAAAAAGTCTCACAAACTGCGGTAAAATCTGATTTTTTTTTAAATCTCACTGCTGCGCTTTTACAAGTGAAACTTTTACGAGAAACACACAAAAAAACGTCCAGGAACACTTTACATATGGAAAGTGGCAAATCTGAACAATTTGAAAAGATACATTTACATTTATGGCATTGGGCAGACGCCCTCGTTCAGGTTCATGTGACTGCTGGCAAGCAGAAAAGTTTGTATAGTAATTTGTCCAGTGGCAACCAAGAACATCCAGCATGCAGTAAAGGTTTTCTCAATAGGGGTGATCTCCAATCTGATGGCAGGAAGGACATGTAGAACCTTAGACTGTGAACTCACTTACAGATGATGGTGTCTCCCACTCAGGAGTTAAATATGTTTTTAGCAACAACAAAAAAATGCTTTCCTATAATTAAAATAATGAAAACTAAAACTAAAAATGTGTAATCATTTTTAATAAAACAGACCTTTACTCAGTACTTAGTTGAAGCACCTTTGGCAGCAGTTAATGCCTCAAGTCTTTCTGGGTATAAAGCAACAAGCTTTGCACATCTGGATTGGGGATTTTCTGCCATTTTTCATGGCAAATCCTCTCAAATTGAGTCTGGTTGGATTGGGACCACCAGTAAACAGCCACTTTCAGGTCTTTTAGGAGATGTTCCATATGGTTAAAGTCAGAGCTCTGGCTGGACCACTCAAGGAAATTCACATTCTCAGAAATGCCAAGATCTCACACAGCAGCGACCTTCATTACACGCACCACTCTGTGCTTTAAGTGTACATAATGTCTAGCGCATTGAGTAACAGCTGGACCTTCACGTCAGCTTCACACTATTAACCATAAAAAAAAACCCCACCCCCCAACCCCCGGAACGTCTTTTTGATCAAGAGAAAAAATGCACATCTGCTCTGTTCTTCTTCATCCTACTGTCAGCAAAAACCTGTAAAAAACTAAGCTTTTATCTCGGACTTTGAAGTAAACAACAAAGTGCTCATTATCGCTGGCTTTTATATTTTTCGCTCGACCAGAAATCACAAAAGAGCGCGGAAAAATTGTCTTATGGATAATAACGAGTAAGAGTTTAGTAAGTAAGTAAGTAAGAGTTATTACAAGAAATAAGAGACAGAAAAAGCAAGAAATCAATCAAGAATGGAGTTCTGTCGAATTCTCAATTCTGATTGGTCAGAAGGTTTTGATTGATGTTGAACAACAGCAATTCTGGATGAAATTCAAATTACATTAACATTATTGTTTCTATGGTAACAAATTTTTCATAGAGACTTGGTGGCCAAAAATAAAAGTAAAAAAATGTATTATTATTATTGTTATTAATGTTAGCCAAAGATAATCCAGAGGTCCATAAACACCATATCACAACCCCGTACCAGGCCGTGAAATAGTTTCTACTGGGTCAGAACAACATTCTGTGGACAATATGACACTGTATTATTTATTGTGTTTTTACTTCATATTTACATATGTTTCAGGGGTCCCCTGGTGGTCTAGTGGTTAGGATGCGGCGCGCTCACCGCTGCGGCCTGGGTTCGATCCCCGGTCAGGGAACCAACCCCAGCCACTCTTAGCCCGGATAAATGGGGAGGGTTGCGTTAGGAAGGGCATCCAGCATAAAACATGTGCCAAATCAAACATGCGGATGAGCCGCTGTGGCGACCCCTAATGGGAGAAGCCGAAAGAAAGTTTATTTACATATGTTTCAGGCTGGGTCGAGACTAATCCAGATCAATTTGAAAACTGGTCGCTCATTCACACTGAAATATATGTAAATGTTTACGTCCCTGTACTGCGTAAAACCAACCTGCGTCATTTCCGCCTGCCGTGCATTTACTTTCCGGCTCTTTGCAGCGTTTTTTTAATTTATTCACTTTGGAAAGCGTTTTTAAAAAGCTACGTTTTCGTTGACTGAAAACGGTCTCTCAGTGTGGACGGAAGGCCAAAAACGTATAAGTGTGAACACAGCCTGAGGAACATCAACAGCAACAGGTTCAGCTAATTATTAAACATTAAATGTTAAACATCCCTAGAAGGTTTCTTTAGCGGAGAAGGTTGAAAATACTAAGCAATGGTGAAAATGGAAAGATAGACAGCTTTTGACAAGAAAAAGGCATAAAGCAGCCTTTAACCAAAAATATGACTTGCATCTAAAGTATGATTTTGTCTCTTTAGGCAGGTGACATGCTCTGGACCTCATTTGTATTATATGTGCAGATAAATAAGCTAATGTGTCAATGAAGCTCTCAGAATTGCTTCAGCATCTTTGAAACTAAGCCCCCAGCAATGAGAGACCAAACCCACTGGACCATTTTCAACAGAAAACCCGCATGAGAATATTTTCTAAATAAATCTGGTCAGTGGTTGGAGAACCGTGGTCTAATCATTGATATGGTGACGTTTTCTTTTCAGTCTTTTTTTTTTTCGCCATGAGAAAGTCTTCAGACTGTGTTTTCTCATAAAATAACACCTTGTTACTCAGAAAACAGAAACTAGAAATGGATCAAATGACGAGTTTGTTAATGATTTTACAAAAAAACCAAGCGATGCCAATATGCTGTGATCTGAGAGGATGAAAAAATTAAAAACACACCTGGATGTGGTGTTGAAGAAAAATAAACAGCTTCCTGCCATTGATTATTCTCCTGCCCCCAAAAAAGCAGCTGTTGCACCAAAACCCATAACTCACAACACTGCAAATAGAACAAAACGCTGCAGGGAAGCAGCTTTGTCCCTGATTTGCAACCCCCCTATTGTTTCCCGCTTCCTCTGTTGGGTTATTGGTTAGCAGGGGTGTCAGGGGTGTGAAGGAGATTCATTATGATCACTCTCACTTTGGCGTACAGTCGGAGCGGTGCTTTATTAAACGGGGAGATTTGTGGCGGCTTCATGAAGACTAGAAGAGTGTGCGTGAAGGGAAAAGGTGAGGTAAGCGTTTCAACACAACAGGGCGTTATTAATAAGGCGAGATACAGACTTCACGCTGGTGTTATTGGACTCAAATTTAATTCAAAACCCTGCTGATGTTTCATTGCCTGGGTATTGGCATAATTAAGGAAATAAAAGGTGTGTTCCAGGTTAGGTGCTGATTTTTGTCAATAATGTGTCTGTTTTCAAAGACATGATCTTCCAGACTATTGGCTTTCGGTGTTGAAGTTACTGAACATGTTTGAAGTGATGGACAGTAACGAAGTAAATGGAATTTGTTACTGTACTTAAGTTTTACTTTGTACTCAATTACATTTTAGGAAATCAGTTGCTTTTTATTTATGAGGATAAAAACTGTAAATGATGGAAGAAACGATTATTTACGATTATTTACACGATTATTTTTTAGTGTTTGACTCATTAATATCATTCTATTAATAGATCAGTGTGCTGAAAGCCACATTAGAGGAGGAAAGTCTGAGGAAAGTTGGCAGGATTCCACCAATTGTGGGGTTCGAGGTCTTAGTAAGGGGAGCTATTAGGATGTAATCACCCCAGAGTAAGAGGAGAGTCCCAAACACTGTTTCAGAATAAAGACATTTACGGCGTTGGGTAGACGCTTTAATCCAGAGCGACTTCCAATTATATCATTTGGACAGCTGAGAAGTTGACGGATAAGGGCCTTGCTCAAGGGCCCAGGAGTGGCAGCTTGGTAGAGCTGGGATTCAAACTAACGACCTTTTGATCAGATCAATCCTACTGAACACCATTGGGATGACCTGGAACATCAACTAAACCCAAGACCTCCTCATCTAATGCTCTTGTAGCTGAATCCCCCACAGCTACACTCCCAGAATCTAGTGGAAAGCCTTACCAGAAGAGTGGAGCTTATTATAAGGAAGACTCATGGAGGATCCTCAACCCTGGAGCAGACAAATTTGTGGAATCCTGCCAACTTCCTGCAGACTGAACAAGCTGCTCGGATCAGTGGTGAAATGTTTGGATCCAACCGGATAGAGGTCTAGTTGACATGACTCAACTTCAACATAATCACACCTAAAGGACTGAGAACCTCCAGGACACACCATACTGTATACCAGAGAAGCTTTTCGAACCAGGCGTCTTACCTGCTTGATCGCATGCAGCAGCTTCCCATAAGAGTAGACTATGACGAGGAACGGGAGGATAAGGCAGAAGATAAAGAGGCAGATGATGTAGGAGATGTTATTGGTCGTCTTATATGCCCAGTCCACCGAGCATGTGGTTCCGGGCCCCTCGGGTCCGTAGCGACTCCAACCGAAGAATGGCGGCAGAGTCCAGATGAGGGAGTAGACCCAGGACAGCACAACTCCCAGTGCAATTTTTCTGTAGTTGGTGACGTCAGGCTTGGTCGGGCACATCATGGTGCAGTAGCGCTCATAGGAAAGCACCGCCAGGGAGATGAGCGACACAATACCTGGAAAGAGGCATGATGGGATACATTATCATTATACAATGATATAAAGTGTAGGGCTTAGAATTTCTGTAGCACTAAAAAAATGTAAATGAATGAATCTTTTTGTTTTTTTGTCAATTCGTTCCTTTGATCACCTTCATAGCGTCTATGGGAGTCATGTGATTAAAGAAGAACGACTCGGATTAGAACAGTGTAGAGAGGTAAACTACATGATTTTGTTTCCTGCACCTAACCTACAGAGATTTTTCCAATGCTTTGCTCATGCGCATCAATTTCTCACGCGAAGAGAATTCCAATCCCAATCCCAATCCCAATTCCAAAAAAGTTGCAAAATTTAAATAAAAACAGAAGGCAATGCTTTGGAAATCTTATAAATGTATGTTTTATTCACAATAAAACAAACCAAAAAACATATCAAATGTTTAAACTGAGAATAAATACCATTTTAAGGGGAACAAAAATTTATTTTATGGCTCAAACAGGTTCCAAAAAAGTTGGGACAAGGCCATGTTTAGACTGCGTAGCATCAAGTCTTCTGTCCATATACATCTGGGAACTGAGGAGACCAGTTGCTGAAGTTTTGGGAGAGGAAAATTGTCCCATTCGTGTCTGATACAATATTTTTCAATCATTGTATTCTGGTTTTATTTGCATTTTAAACAGTGTCCCAACTTTTTTGGAAATGGGTTTGTACAATGAAGCTAACTTTTACAATTTTCTGGAAACAAGTTTCGAAATCCTGAAGGCCCTTCGGATGTAACCAAAGATATTTTGTGTAAAAGATTTAAAAGAAAGCAGGGATTTAAAGTAGGGAGTAAAGTAAAGTAAAGATTTGATACAATATGCACAGAAAAAGAGAGCACTGGGTTTCGATTTCTATTCAAATACAGCAATCAGCACTCAAACAGGCAATCACTGCACTGCTGTAGATGAATGCTCCTTTGATTCAGAGGCGTAACAGCACCCGGACCACAGACGGATCTGGGTTTTGGCTCATATTCAAATGTCGTTACAAATATTTTTGTTTTAATGATTCCATTTGAATTGGAGGCCTGGAGAGGAGAATAGCGAAGTGGCCCGATTTCAAGTGGACAAATCTGAACAACCGGATCAAAACAAAGCTCTTCTGTCTAATGCCAGACCTGCACAAGTTTCGTGGCAGTGTAATCGCACGCCAAATCTACTGGATATCACGAAAGGCTGTTTTGATAACAACATTATGTCGATTAGCCTGGTGAAAACACAAGCTATGGATGTCAGCAGGGTAAACGTTTGCGAGTATTTGCTTTGCTTTGTTTGCTTTAGGCACAGGCACGAGCAAATTCATGGCAATTAAGAACCAGTCAGACTCTTGGGGGGGAAACATTCTGCAGTGTGCTCTGATTGTTTTAACTAAATGTCTGCTGAGCATGTCAGATCTTCACGCTTACGACTAGTCCACCACACAAGATCTCTTAGTGTGTAGCTACTGTTCAGACAATATTTAGTGCATTTAAATGCAGATTAACTTTGTTGCCACTTTAAACATCTTTTATTGCTATAATTATCTCATGCATGTCAGTTTGGTGGAAGACAAAAATGGATTGCCTGTGAAAAAAAAAAATGGTTCTTGTGCCTTGAAGTTCAGGTGCTCAGTGTTATAGCGCCAGGGCAACAGTGGTGAGATGTCTGTGTGATGTCCAATGGGATGCTTGTTCTGGTACTCTAGTGGTGTAGAGTTTGTGAAGAATGGGCAGAGGAGCACCAATATTCTTCTCAGCAGTCCGGACTCTCCTCTGTAGTCTTCTAATGTCTGATTTGGTAGCCAAACCATAGAGTAATCGATGTACGCAGGACAAACTTATGGTCTGCTGAGAAAAATCCGCATCACCAGCGCTTATGGTAGGTCTAACTTTTTGAGCTGGAGACGGACGAACTTTCTCCGCTGAGGTCTTCTTTTTGAAGGATTGTTCATGTGGAAGACAATTCAGGTAGTTTGTGTCTCTTAGGATTACACAAATAGCTAAACCAGACAAATGCTAGTAAAATATTACTCGAAATTAACGTGACAAGCACCATTTTTATGGGTTTCAATATCAGTGATTGATTTGTAATTGGCTGTAGAAAAAAAGATCTAGATGAATAAATAGGGAGCAGGGTGTCAAGATGAGATGAGACAAATCTAGTGGCTTTTGACCGGAAGGTGCTCTCACAAAATTTGTTGTGTAGACTCAGGTCATGGTCAGGGCAGTTTTTGAGATTTTTTTTGGCATTCTGGGTGAGATTCCAATTGTCACCATCCCACCATGGATCCCACCACAATGCTCCACCACCACACCATACAACTCAGTTGCCTATACCTAGAAACTAAAGTTGTTATTGAGATAACCATCACTTCCTGTTTGGGGGCTTTGCTTTCAGATTTGTCGGTCCATCACAAGCAAATCCTTTGCCATAGTTAATATTCTTCTGCTATTTTTTGTGGGGTGTAGTCTGACTATGACATGTACCAAAGTTTGTGATGATTGGACCAATTTTGTACTAAAAATGCAGTTTAAAAAGAAAATCCAATATGGCGGAAAATCAAACTAAGCACTTTAGGAAATTGATGCCAGAGAGTGAGCTGAACTCGTTCTGACCCAGAGAGTTTAAAGATGCATGGCTTTTTAATTGCATACCAGCAATACAGCAAAATACAAGCCTACGTTCCTTTTGCGATCCTGTTCTGATCACAAATCCGACTTTTTTTAATAACTGTTCCACTTTGATGCAGGTTTAAAGTGGTCTTAAAGGTCTTATTCTTTTTTCTTGTCATGAATCCATTAAGCAATTTGCTTTGCAGCATATAGTGAGAAAATCTCCGAAGCTCCAATTGATGAAAAATGGTGTTAATCGAATGCAAATGAAAAGAGAAGTCTGGAAAAAAAGGCATCCAGTGAAAACATTACAGGCTACTTCATGCTCATTAAATCTAACGTGATTAGAACCCTGCATTTCCTCATTGAACGGCTGACCTCCTTCTGCTGAACAAAACAGTCATCTTTTCAGCTTGCCGGATAAAAAAAACCCCAACAACGAGCGCTAATTACACTTTTGGTTTTTTTGAGAAGGTCGAAATCTCAATGCGAAGGCGAGCGTGTTAGGAGAATGCACTTCATTCTTGCCAAATCGCTGCTCTACCTCCAAACATATCTGCTTTCTGACTTTGTCCCCGGCTAATTAAAAAACATTTATGGTAATAAAATATCATTTTCTTTCCTTTATTGCCCCCAGTCCCTACAGATGTGGTTTGTTATTATCATGCCGTCTCTCACGGAGCATTTAACTCAATTCTGTTATTGATTTGCACTGTTTTTTTTTTCCCCTGAGAAAAAAAAAATGTAACACACATTGCATCCTAAGCTCATCAATACCAGATATTCTGACATCATACTGTGTAATAGACTCACCTAGATGCTGAAGTTGAAGGCACTCATCATTGCAGAGCTTCTTTGGATACAATAGAATTGAAATTTCCCTTCAAATGAACTACGAGACCCAAACCTGCATAAAGCCAGATCCATGAAGATATGACTTACAGTGGAAGATCTTGAGTGTCCTGCTATAGAGCTCTGAGCGCTATAGACCTCAGCCTTAACCAGGTAAGCCTACTTAATAGATACATTATATTCCCAAAAGTTTGTGGACACCTAGTCATAAGTATAGTATGTGCTTTTTGAGCATCAGGATTCCACATTTAGTCCCAATTTGCTGTTTTATAATTCCTTCCACTCTTCTAGGAAGATGTTCCAATAGATTTTGGAGTGTGCTTGTGGAGATTTGTGTTCATTCAGACACAAGGGTGGTAGTAAAGGCAGCTACTGACGTAGGTGAGAAGGTGAGGAGGCCGGGGGTCCAGTCAGCGTTCACATTCATCCCAAAGGTGTTCAATAGGGTTGAGGTCAGAGCTTTATAGCAAGAGATCTTCCACTCCAGCACATGCTCTCCTCATGGAGTTTGCTTTGTATACACTGTCATGCTGGAAGATGTTTGGGTCTCCTAGTTCAAGTGAAGGGAAAATTTCATGGACTTTTCAGAAACTCTGTATAATTGTGTGCCTTCAGCTTTGCGATAACAGTTTGGGGAAGAACCACATATGGTTCATGGGAAAGTCAGGTGTCCCAATACTTTTGTTCACATAGTGTATGAGATTAATAATAAAAGGCACTCAGGTACCCAATGTGCTAATGCTACGTCTAAAAGTAAGAAAAGAGCAGTTGCAACATCATGTCAAATTTGGAATTAAATGACAAAATGACTGAACTTCACCTTGTTTGTGAGGTGGTACCTTCATTAACATACACACTCTCCCAGTTTAAGTGCAGATTAAAACCGTATCTTTTTAGCGAGTTCTACACATAACACACATCACATCATAACCTTGTGCTCCAGAACATCTGATCACATCACATTATCAACTTGTGCTGTTAATATCATGAACAGCAGCTACGCTAATTCCTCTCCACTGCTTCTCTTTCTCTCCCCATCCCGAGGCATCCTGAGGTTGCTCCAGCCCCAGTCACGTCCCACCTTATGAAGATTGTGGACCTTTAAAGAAGTAGATGCCTGCAAACATCCCGAACCATCTAGAGACGTACCAGTGCCAATTGGATCCCACTTTTGGTACCTTTTTAAGCATCTTTTACTGGAAAATGTGGATCTGGAAGCATTAAATAACGCAAATGGACCTTCATGGCCATCACATTTACCTTTCCAGGTAACAGAAACGTACTAAAGGTACCAAAGCTGTACGTGTGAAAGGTTTTACTATCCTGTGTGAATATAAGGTATTACACAATGACATCTCACAGTCTCTAAAAACGGTACTAAACTGGATCGTTCCATGTTATGGTATGGGTACTAGTGCATGATTTCAGATACAGATTTAAAGTAAGTGAAGGATTTTATGAGGATGCTATAGTCATTCTAGTTAAAATCTACAAGCTAAAGGTACTAAAGGTACCAATGAATGAATTATGTGGATGCAGTAGCGTTCAATGCATAGCTCGGGCTTATATACTGAAGGGTACTTGATGAAACCGAGCCTACGAGAATGAAAGGTACCGTTTAGTACCCTGGAGTGCACATGCAACTTTGATTGCTAATGAATGAATAAATGAATAAATGAATAAATAAATGAATGGATGGATGGATGGATGAATGAGAGAATAAGCGCAGTGGACCCGATGTAAATGTCCTGAAATGTACCCCAGACCACGCGCACTCACCGAAGAGGGAATTGGCGAATCCGTACCACACGCACGCGGTGCGTCCGGCGAGCCAGCGTCCGCGCGTGCTGGCGGCGAGGCTGAGCGGCGTGGCGAGCGCGCACACGAGCAGGTCGCTGAATGAGATGTTGACGAGCAGCAGGTTGATGGGGGAACGCAGCGCCTTGTGGCGGCCAAACAGCACGAGCGTCAGCAGATTGCTCGCGAAGCCGAAGGTGGAGATGAAGCCGAGGCACGCGGCCACCACCGAGTGTGCGGTGGGGCTCAGGCTGAGCGCAGAGTCACGAGTCGCCCCGGGGTCCGAGACAGACCCCGGAGACTCGGAACAGCAGCTCGCGCTCCCGTTGGACCAAACCATCGCCGGACCGCGCGCATTTGACACACTCACACACGCGCGGAGATCAAAGGGTTTTATTCGAGTTCAGTAGAGTAAGACGTGTGTGTGTGTGTGTGTGTGTGTGTGTGAGACATACAGTAATTTTTTTTTTTTTTTGCACTTTATTCCTTGAGATGTGACAAGTTTGGAGTGGCTCTGCCCCACAGAGTGGTGATTGGACGCCCTCTCTTCATACACACACACACACACACACACACACACACACACACACACACACACA
>JAAIIK010000073.1:1338726-1348772 GCA_014706435.1 Silurus glanis | reverse complement strand
ACACACACACACACACACACACACACACACACACACACACACACACAAATAGAGAGAAGAAAGAGAGAACAAAAGAAAGAAAGAAAGAAAGAAAGAAAGAAAGAAAGAAAGAAGGATATACATACTGTAGATACATAGAGAAAGAGAGAGAGAGAGTGAACAGTTGTGTGAACAGTTTTGTTTGTTTGTTTGTTTTTTTGCAACAACCCCCCCCCCGCCAAAAAAAAAAAAAAAAAAAACATTGTTCTATTATGGGGACAAACCACAAGGTCATCACAAGGTCACAGATAATGCAGGTTTTGTGGATACATTTCGTCCTAACTAAGATATAAATAAATACACGTGCTCTCTCTCTCGCCCTCTCTCTCTCTCTCTCTCTGTCTCTCTCTCTTTTTCACACAAACACACATGCACATTTGCCTAAAAATATGAATCTGTCCAAAACCACCTGAACAAAAGCAAAACAAATAGTAAAAAGGCCAAAAGATCACAATTCCTTCAATCACATGATTGATTTACCTAAAAGTCATAAATAAGACTTGTTGTTTTTGTTCATTCTGTAATAATAACATATCTGTAGTTTATTTCTACAACTAATAATATACATTATATCATAGGTCAGCTTTTTCTGATGCACATTTCCAGCCTTGCTGCAGTGGTAATGGTGAGAAAGTGCACTGCATAGTGAAATCTTTAGCTGTAAGTGTAGGGTCTGAATTGGAGGACATTTTACTCCTGTCAGTGTTGGAGGACAGCTGAATTTATTTTTTTAACCTTACTTCATGCAGGTGTTTTATGGTGTCTTGACAGGCTCATATTACCCTAGAGCTTTCAGCGAGCTTAAATTAGACCCACCTCAGTGTTAATGAGGGGACACACTGTGCATGTAGGAACGTCCTCTTATAGTAAGAACATCACAAGACCGCTGTCCATGGTCCTGAATTTTCTATTTTTCTATTTTAAATAGAGGTGTAAAGTTTTAGCTTTCACACAATACAATACAACATGATACGATGATATAATATGATATTATACACTATATGAAGAAAAGTATCTGGACACCTCACTATATGTGGTTCTTCCCCAAACTGTTAGGTTAGGTTATTATAACAGCAAACGACGACTTAATGTGGAATTGAATGTTCAAAAAACACACGATTCTTATGATGAGTTGTCCAAAAACTTTGTAGACACCTGATACACCATTCCACATTTAGTGCCTATTTACTTTTATAATAGCCTCCAATTTTTTGGGAAGAAGTTCCACTAGATTTTGTGGAGATTTGTGGAGAGTCATCCAGCCAGGTACTGCCACTTCAGGAACTGATGTAGGTTGAGGTGAGGAGGCCTGGGGTTCACCTTCAATGTTTAATAGGGTTGATGTCAAAGCTCTATAGAAGGCCACTCAAGATCTTCCAACCCATGTAAAGTATATCTTCATGGAGCTGGCTTTCACAGGAGCATTGTCATACTGGAACAGGTTTAGGTCTCCTTTTTGAAATGAAGGGAAAATGTAATGCTCTTGCATCCAAAGTCAGGTGTCCCAATACTTTTGCTTTAATTTCCTATACTTTAGATTGCATACTTTATACTGAATCTATGCACACATTATGGTTTGTATGCTGCATATTAAATTGTGCATGCTGCATAATAGTGGCATTATGAATCGTTTTTGAAACATCCTCACTTCCATTTGTTTTTCCTCTCGATTTCTTCTGAACTCCTTCTCTGTAATGGATCGCAGATACATTGTAGTTTCCTCCTGAAGCCGTGAGATGAAAACCTATTGGGATTTACTATTGATCAGATGCACACAGAAGCGAGGATCCTATCGGATTGTTATGGGCTCTTTCTCAGGGGACCGAACAAAAGGTGCACAACAAAAAGGCCAGGCTGAAACAACACAATTAAACAAGCAGCATTGATTTAACATTGAGATGTTAAATACACAACGATGTGGAAGTGAAATGGGGCTGTGAAAAGGCATTCATAGTGTGAGGAAGTGCAGCAAAAACTGATGCTACGAAGGGTTTAACATTAAATAATGACTATAGAGTGAGTAGGAAAAGCCACAGGGAAATATGGTGTCTGGAGCACAGTGAAGGACTACAGTTTTATTTATATTTATGAAGTCATAATTATGAGACACCATGTCATAACTTCAACACATACGTTATAATGTCAAGACTGACATACTATCTCATAATTGAGATACTAAGTCACTACAAGATATTAGATCAGATTTTTGAGATACTGTCTCATCATCATCATACCATATCACAATGTTGAGATACTATCTTTTAGTTTTGAGATAACAAGGTCCTAATTTTGAGATACTATCTCATAATTTCGAGATACCAAGTCACAATTATGGGATACTATAGTAAAAATATTCAGATACCAAGTCAATTTTTAGATACTATCTCAACGTTTTTATCTCATATCTCATTATTTTGAGATACTAAATCATAGTTTGGGAATACTATTTCATAATTTTGAGATATCAGAATTTTAGGATTTTCTCTTACATTAGATCCATTGTTGCTAAGAGATTGAAACCAGAGGAATCCGCTATCCTGTGTACACAAACCTTTCAATAATTACAGAATCTCCCACTAATGACTTTTTAGCTCATAATTATGATTTTTATATTTAAAAAATTATTATGTTTGTTTAAATCAGTGTTGCCAAGTGTATATTTATTCCCCAAAAATCCATGTGAAATTTGTTTACTAAAATAACTATTAATTATGGCCTGGACCTATAAAGCAGATTCCCACTGCAGTCTTCTTTAAAGATTCCGTTTAGGGAGAATTGCAGAAATAAACACTTCAGGTTGAAACCATGAACTTATTCAAGGAAACTATAAATCTTAAAATTATTATCTATTACTAAACCTTGGGTTTCTTCAGGCTTGTGGGTATAATTTATCACTTTTTGTTGCCATGCGGTTTATAAATGCTATCATTTTTTTTTCAGGTCTGAGAGTTGAATCTCATTACTTTCACACACCAGAGTAGGTTTTGTGTATTGAATAGGAGCTGGAGGCAAAAAGATGCAGATGCAGAGTCTTTTGATTGAAGCTTTTCCCAAACACATGATGGTGATTGTACTTTACAGGAGTGAGATCTCATTTTAAAAAGCATCCACTAGGCTTGCGTTTTTCGAAACGTTCAAGTTTTTTGGTCAGAAGCAAAATGTTATTATATTGAAAATTAAATTAAATTAAAATAAGCATGACTCGTATTTCATTATCTCTGCAATAAAAAGAGATCAGATTTGAGCTACAGTCCATTCATGATTAAATCATTGTGTTTACATGTCCATCTCGCATGCTTGTTTAGACCGCCATTTAAGAGATGGGATTGACAGCCAGATGATAGCTCTAGGTTTAATGATATTTTTTTCAGATCTTGTTTTTTCCACGAGTGTTATAATAAAAGCATATATTCAATGCCTGAGTGTGTTTACAGACATCCTAGTGAGAGTCAAAACAGTGTTTGAAATGCTGGTTTAATGGAATCACAACACTCAGAATTGATTTCTTTGTCCGGGGGGGGTTGGACTTTCTGCCCCAGTAATGATCGCAGAAAATAATAAAGATGCAAAAGACCATCATTTTGTATCAAAACATAGACATGATGAAAGAAGACACTCCATAAGTACATTTAAAGCTAGGACGAAGATGTTTGTCAAACAACTCACCTCTGAATAGTGGATAAAAACAGCCTTCATCAACAGACAATCCATACTTGGCATCTTTAGACTAGTTCTAAGCTGAATAGCATTTATTGATGGAGTGGGAAAGGAAGGGTCAACGTACAGAAAAAATCAAACACTAATAACAACAACAAAATTTTAACACACTTCCAAATTGATTGGCTATTGACTTACATGCTTTTAGTAGATTACAAGGCTATAACCATTGTCTTATACATTAAGGAGACCAAAAAAAAAAAATCTAGGGGTACAGGGGAGGGTCAGGCCCAATATTAAGGATCAAGCAAACATGGAGAAGTAAAACTAAGTTTTAGAAAGTAGCAAAGTATTAGCATTGGTTGGAGTCCATGGTGGCCATATATACTGTGTATATATATATATAAATTGTGAAAAAAAATATATATAAGAATAGTCTTAAAGAAAGATGATCAAAATAGTGTAGTATACAGTAATTTGTTAATAATTAAACACATTAAGGTACATTATTTAGAAAGACAGAGCAATTTACAATACCATATTGTATAAACTATACAATGTGTGAAACAAAATATTTTTACAATTTTGTCATATTGCTATAAGATTAAAAAGTTGTAAATCATAACATAAATAAATATATATATATATATATATATATATATATATATATATATATATTATATGGATACCTATAGAAAATATATCTATATAAGCAGACCAGCAGCAGATTTCTGAATATCTGAATATATCTGAATGAATTGTTCCAGTCAGTTGTACAGCAGAAGTCAAAACAGGACAAATTAAATTGTTGAAAATTTAGAAAATGCTGATTTTAATACAAGATCAGTAGTGCCATTGACAAAAAAAACATATTTGGACTTGGAAAACTATATTCACAATTTAGATGATAGTCTTAACTCCACTAAATAGACAGAGAGAGACTCAAAATTCATCACATACCAGTGTTCATTTGATCAACAACATGCTGAAGTCATTTAACTCAAATTTAACTAAAAAATTCTAACTGTGTTTTTACATCCTGAATTACTAACGTCCAACAAGACCAAATCCTCAAACGACTTTCTATTTGTCTCCTTTATGAACTGAAATGACTTTTGCAGCTCAGCAGCTCAGTGATTGGGGTTCTGAGTGGGTGATCACACATTAAACTGCCAGAGAGCCAGCAATGGACCCCTGAGCAAAGACCTAGCTGCTCAACTCAATCCTTCAAATGCCTCCTCAGCAGTTCCTCTTGGTGTTCTTTTCCCATTACTCAGTTCCATATCATCAAGTACGATCTCCAACTCTCCACAATTTTGATTCTGCAGAGCTATTCTTCAGGACGCTTCCATTTTAACCAGAACAATTCATTTAAAAAATAACAACATGGGTATGTGCTCTGTTCAGGATTATTGCCTTTGCTGGCTTGTCACTTCTTTGATTTATGAAATGGATTTTAGAGTCTGTGATATTCTACTTGGCATTTACAAAATTTAGGGGGCAGCTGAGTTAGTGATAGAGAGTTTTCTTAACAAATATTACACTACAGCTGTGAAAAAAAGCTCGAGTTGTTGCCTGACAGCTCCAGGGTCTCGGGTTCAGTCCTGAGCTCGGGTCGAGTTTTACATTTTCTTCCTTTGTCCATAATGGATTTTCTCTCAGTTCTCTGGTTTCATCCAACCTGCAGGTAGGTATACAGGCTAATTGCCCCTAAGGTGTACCAACCAGGGGATATTCCCTCATTCCAACATATTTCAAATCTCCAACAAGGATAAAGGTCTGATTATTACTCATTATGAAATGTCTATTATTGTGTTATACACTCTGCTGGCAGGACCTCATGAGCTGGACCTGGAAAGATCTCTAAGCTGTGGACCTCTAAATGGAGTGGAAGAGTGAAGAAGAGTAAAGAAGAATCTTCCAGAATCTTGCAGATGTTCTATGGATATAGTCCAATACCTTTGAGAATATGTTGGAATATCTGTAGTGATCAATGAACTTCCCAAGTGATGAAAAATCAAAATGAAGAAAATTGAGAAACTTGAAGAAGAGGAACCTAAAGAATGTGGAATGTTAACACTATGGTTAGGACTAATCGAAGACATTGGGATAATTCTGACAGACCTTGAAGGCCAGCTGCTGAGGAACCGGTCATCACTCATCAGCAGAGGTGTTGCCAACGAGCTGACGTTCAGCATGCATCATTAAAGCCTCAATAACCACAGCTGTGCTTGTCAAAGCAGGTCAGGCTGAGCAGGGGGAAACAGATGACCTTACCATCCACACTTGTATTGATCTCAGAGGCCACACTGGCATTCAGCTCAGGCACGATGCCCAGGAAAGCAATTACATGAAGGATGTTGGCACTGAAGAAATGACTGCACCTGTTCTTCTGTCATATTTTTATTTGATTTATAAGTGACACACATTCTGATTAGATTAGAGAACAATATAAACAGGCATTTCAGTCACTTATACTCACAGGTTTTGGTGAGAAGTTTGGTGAAGAGTGTGTATGTCTACTGCAAAGCAATACAATCCTACAAGTTCCTAAATAAACATAACCCTGTTCCTAATTCTAAACCTTACCCCTTACCCTAACCATGTTCATTATTCTGAACCTAACCCTAACCCTGTTCCTAATTCTAAACCTAACCCTGACCACCAGCCCTAGGTCTAAATTTAAAGCTAACCCTGACCCTAATTCAAACTCTAACCTGGGCCCTAACCCTAGTCCTGATTCTAAACATAACCCTGTTTCTAATTCTAAACCTAACTCTGACCCTAAACCTGTTCTTTATTCAAAACCTAACTCTGACCCAAACCCTGTTCCTATTCCTAAACCTAATCCTTACCCCCAGCCCCGGGTCTAATTTTGAACCTAACCCGGACCCTGATTCTAACTCTAACCTGGGCCCTAACCCGGCACTTTATAGGCTCTTTCCATCCTAACCAAACCAACCCAAGGTCTGAAGAACAGAGAAGATCCAAAATGTTTTTTCAGAGTAATCATGCTTTTGCTGCTTTCCAGCTCTATGCAAACAGGATTAGTTTTACACAGGAGGATGGAGTAAGAAAATGATGATTGGTGTAGCTCTGAGATTTTAGCTCATCCATCATGTGGGTCATGTCTACTCAAGGACATGAGTATTGGAGGCTCCTGGTAAATTACAGCTGTCTTTGAAAAAATACTCCTCTGAATCCGTACTGACTCCACACTGAATTTTTACCCTCGACACATCTCTCATGTTCAGGGTCAGCAACCTTTTCCTCTTCCTGTCATTCTTAGAGGCTCTTCAGGAACCTAATCAATTCATCTGTAGGCGTTTGTGTCCATCTCACGCTCCTGACTGGCAGTGCGTTTCCTCCTCTGGGTCGCCTTGAGTCGTGTCCTGGGAGACAAACGAAGCGAGAAGCTCCTAATAAACGCCTGCGAATGTGCACTTGCAAAAGCTCTAGATATTTTTATCGGGACAGAATAAATTTCAGAAAGCAGAGCCGCAGAAGCAGGTGGGTTTTTTTTTCTCTTTTGACAGACAGATTTGTCCTTTCAGAGATATTTATAATGTAACGTCGGGAATGTTATCACCGGGTGACACTTTTGTCAGAATTAGTTTAAAGCGTGAATTATGGAAACGCTCAAGTTGAAAAGTTGGATCAAGTGAAAGAAAGTTTGCTGGAAGTTCATGTGTCCTTGATGATGAAAAAAAAAAAACCTGCCCTGTATTCTTTATAATGTTATAAAACGTTATGCATGTTCTAACCCTGATAAATGGCACGATAGCGCTAACTCGTTCCTGAGTAGCGCGCGGTGTCGACCAACACCTCTCCTGTCACCTGTGCTTAGCTAAAAGCTACATCTACGTTTGCACACACACACGCACACGTACACACACACACACACACACACACACACACACACACACACACACACAGAAACAAAAAGCCTTGTGGCTCATTTATTATGTGGAACACTGTACGTAGACAGAAACACAATGTTGGAAGTGTAATTGCGTCGGGGGTTGGGGTTTTTAGCTGCTTGCTGCAGGTTGGGATGTTGTGTCTGTGATTTGTGATTTGGAGTTTGTTGTTATGTCTACTTTAGATTAGATTTGTAACTTCCTGCACACATTAGCCGCCATGTGAGCTGGTCATCTCTGGCCCTGTTTCTCTTCTGAACATTTCTGTACCTTACTTTTAGTATTGTGCAGTTTGTGAGTGATCTATGGAGTCCAACACACTGCTGATTTATTTGAATAATTTCCATTCAGCCATTACAGACATCTGGCAACCCTTCTTTCTTTCTTTCTTTCTTTCTTTCGTTCGTTCGTTCGTTCGTTCATTCTTTCCTGCCTTCCCCATTGTACCCCACTTTAAATTATAAACATCTATTTCCTTCTATTGTGAATAAATTATGGGTTTATGAGATTTGCAAATCATTGCATTGTGTTTTTATTCACATTTTACACAGAGCTCAAACTTTTTTTTTTTGCATTTGGGGTTGTAATGATGCTTTCCAAGCTCTAACACGCCTGAACCCAACAGCTAGTAATAGACCACTTGGGCAGTAGTGAGTTACATCTGAGAGAAAAATGTTAGCTGGGTCTGTGACGTGCTTCAGAAATAAATAACCCTTCAAATAATGTACACATAATGCATTAGCACAAGTCTCGTCTTGTATAGAATGTCGAACAGAACGTGATGGACGTGACAGCAGTGTGAATATTCTGATAAATAAGAGTAATATCTGACTCAACAACGTGCTGTTCAGCTGAGTGTGAAGCCCAGATTCGGTGCAGTGTGTGTTTGTGTGTGTGTCACTCGGGCTCTTTTCCACTGAATGCTAATCCATTGCGCTTTTTAGCTCAGTAGGGGACAAAGGAAATAAAATGCATGAGATTTTATTTTCAGATTTGCTTTCTGTTTCACATTCTGATTTATTGAATAAACATTGTCTTGTTATAAATAGAAACAAATACAAAACAAAATAAAAAAAATCTTTTTTTTTTTTTTTTTTTTTTTGCTTGCCAGATTGGCCCACAGCGAATCTGTTAGATGACAAATACGACCGGTCAGGAGCAGGAAAGACCATGTTCATCAAATGCGTTCTTAGCAAGTGCCTGGTTGGGGTCATGGTTGCTACAGGCAGCTGATTTGCTTATATTAAGGGAAACTATTTAAATTCATGAGAATGAATCAGGGACATTTGAAATCTTAAGATTAAACTGAAGTGATGTAGCTGAGCTTGAGGAACTGATCTTAGATCCTTCCACAGTTCATTTTGGACCATTTTCATAAGCAGTTCTGACAAACTATAAACTGTTCATCATATCTGATGTGTTATTTTCAGAGATAAAACAATTGCCTGTCTTTGTTGTTCCCAGGTTCTACTCTATAAAATGTCTCTCAATGGTTTTTTAAAGGGTCCTTTAAAGGTTTGCGGCTGGAAATCAAATCAAAAACCAATAACACTCAATACCTTTGGGATAAATAATGTTACAGTGAACCTGCAAAGAAGCTTTGCAATAAACCAGATATCAGCGTTTTCTATTCTTTCTTCCATCCATCCATTATACTTTCTTTCCTTCCATCTATCTTTTAATCCATTCTTCCATCCATCCATTGATTAATCCATGTTTCTTTCTTTCCTTCCATCCAACTATTCATCATTCTTCCATCCATCCATCCATCCATCTATCTATCCATCCATCCATTTTCTTTCTTTCTTTTTTCCATACAACTGTTTATCTATTCTTCCTTCTATCCATTCATCAATCCCTTTTTTCTCTATCCAACTATTCATCTATTCTTCCAATTATCCATCCATCCATCCATCCATTCAGAGTGTGCTTGTGTGTAATGCTGTATTTAATCATGCTCTTTTTCACTGAATTGAAAGCCATGTTATATAAAGGAAATAAAATGCATGAGCACTTTCTAATAAATTTTTCTGATTCATTTTCTAATCTGTATATTCTGATTTATATTCTGATTTATTGAGTTCAATTTCTACATTTTTTTCAGAGTTTACATTCTGATTTGTCGCTTTTCGGTTAGAAATGTACAGTATAAGAATGTAGCTGTTTTTTTGTATAGTAAAAGCTGTTCCTTAAAGTTTTCAGGCTGGAAATCGAATAAAAAATCCATAACACTCAATACCTGCTGCAGTGCGCCTGCAAAATAGTTTGCAATATTATCAGTTATGCAATAAATCAGATGTCAGCATTTTCGCCACTGTAGTGGATGTAGAGCTCAACCAGACCATGAGACATCATAAAGTATGAGAGAGAGAATGAGATGGAAAGAGAGAGAGAGAGAGAGAGAGAGAGAGAGAGAGAGAGAGAGAGAGA
>JAAIIK010000073.1:1318695-1330632 GCA_014706435.1 Silurus glanis | reverse complement strand
TATATATATATATATATATATATATATATATATATATATATATATATGTGTGTGTGTGTATATATATATATATATACACGTTTTGTTTCCTATATTATTCCGTATTTGTTCGTTAATACTTCGTCCAAACTTTTGTCCAGTGCTGTATGTTCATTTATCATTAAAGAAATATTTCATATTTATAGTCATATTTCATGTATAGAGTCAGTAAATTCATTTTGAATCTTCAAATTCATGAATCTGATTGTTTAGAAGGTGTCAATTCATTTTCTAAAACAACGTCAGCAACAGTAGTGCGGATTTACGTTTCCATAGTAACCACTTACACAGGAGGTTGTAGCGCAGATGCGCCAAACAGAGACTACTGAAATCAAATATTTTAAAAACTTTCTTATTGAACAAAAGAAAACGCATAATCGTTGATATGGTGAAGTTTTATTCAGCATTAATGGATATGGAAGGAGTCTCCAGTATCGGCTCCTTGTAACAGTCTTCATGATAGAAGAGTTTGCATTGTTGTGGTACGGTTTCTCGGTCACACGCTGTGTTTTGTCTTATATTTCAAAAGTAAAAAAAAAAAAAAAAAAAAAAAAAAAAAACTGATGAAGGAATAAACATTTATAACTGCTGTATATGCAGTAAGTGATCAATTGTTTTGTGGGATTTAGCCATTGATAAAGTATAAATATAAATATCGAAAACTGCATGAGCTGAAGTTTAATACATAAACTGAACCCACAGCAAATTGCTGTCGTATTAGAGAAATAAAATACTTGCTACTGCTTCATGTTCCTTCAATGTTTGCTTCATGTTGGATGAAATTAGTACATGTCTCATATATACTAATTTATATTTGATATATATGGGCGTTATATATACATTATATGGACATGGTGTTTGTGGACACCTGAGCATAACATTATGTGCTTTTCAAACATCCCATTCCACATTTAGCCTCCAATCTTCTGGGAATTTTTTTTTCCCAGATTCTGTTGGAGATTTGTGCTCATTCAGCCAGTAATTAAAAAGTTAGTAAAGTCTGATGTAGTTCAGATGAGGAGGTTCCTGGGGTGCAGTCAGTGTTCACATTCATCCCAAAGTGATCAATAGGGTTGGAGCTCTATAGCAGGTCACGCAAGATCTTCCACACACATCAAACCCATGTGAAGCAGATCTTCATGGAGTTTGCTTTGTGCACAGAGGCATTGTAATGCTGGAACAGGTTTGGATCTCCTAGCTCAAGTGAATGGAGAATTGAATGCTACAGCATTAAAAAGACATCTTATACAATTTGTGTGCGTCCAAGTTGGTGGGAACAGTTTAGGGAAGAACCAGTCCCAGAACTTTTGTCCATATAATGCAATATACTGTACAATAAAAGCATTTTCTTGAAATGATGTATTTAAACACAAAGGATAAAGACCAAAGAGATTGTAGAAAAAGATAAAAATTGTTACATTTTAATAAAAAATATGTTTTTATATTTATATATTTATATCAGGTATAGAGAAATCCGATGTCTGCATGAACACAAAGCTTTTACAGAAGTTTAGAACAGTAATATACAGTAAGAAGAACGCGGCCGAGCCGGAACAGGAGGACGGCGAGGGAAAAAGGACAACACCAGGTCATTTCAGTCTTATAAAAACAGCATAATGGAGGCTAATTAACGATTCTGATCGCGGGTGACTGTGTCGTTATTGCGATTAGTCAGCGCTAGACGTGAACGTAGCGGATCCGAGGCGATACGCGACACTGTCTGGAGAATAAACTGAGCCGGAGTCACCTACACAATGAGTGTGCGATTGCTTTGTGTGGTTGATTGTGCGCATCGGTATCTCTAACGCCGGTCTAGAACATTGGCTTCCAACATGACGCACCCTGTTGGGGGGCAAATCAAAGGCTACTGCACTAATTAGGAGTCGGGATATTAAACATATTACTCGTGTGTGTGGAACTCGGCAAAATGATTAGAAAAACCCAATGAAGCCCTGCAGTGTATAATGATGAGAAGAAATCTGATGATATACCAGAGAAATTGTCCAAATTCTCCATCTGATCGTCTCCTTTAATTATTTATCGAATAAATCAGTTTTATAAAAATTTTAAATAAAAACTCAAACAAAGCAGCAGCACTTTGGTTTCAACCTTTTGTTCTCTTCCAGACAGAACGCGTTTGAGCCGAGAGACTTTTCACGCTGAAAGTTGGATAAAACTCCATATGAACATGTGTTCAGGTGTAGTGACTGTAGTTTACGTTATGTATATTGATGCAATTTAACAACATACAGTCTCTGTACATACAGTCTACGTCTTTTCAGGAGAGTTATGTCTCAAGATCTTCCACTACCAACCCATATAAAGCATCTTCATGGAGCTGGCTTTGTGGAAAGGGGTATTCTCATGCTGGAACAGGTTTTGGGTCTCCGAGTTCAAGTGAAAGATGTTTTATAATATTCGTTGCCCCCAATTTTAAGGTAACAGTTTGGGCAAGAACAACATATAGCTAGAAAAGCCAGGGGTCCCTATACAGTACTTTTAGTCATATTGTGTATCTCTTGTATTGAAGAAATCAATTTCCCCCAAAGTAAAGGCTCTTATTTGGTACCTATATTTATATATGCTGTGATGCATCTCAGTGTTTTTGCCAGATATTCAGATTTACAGTCAACTCCTTCTCATGCAGAAATGTATGCTTGGTTGCGTAAGTATTCAAGCAGCTTAACTAGATTATGTAGCTACTTTTAATTAAACGCAGTAAAATTTTTTCAAATCCTGTAGAGAGTCTGCTCTAATTATAATACTAGAGAGTTACTTCTAATAACACCAGAGACAAATTCGTAGAAATAAGACGAACGGAGCTGGAGTTTTTGTCTAAAAAAGTGTCTGGAGCCAATCGTTTTATTTTCTTATTTATTTTATTTAATTCAATCGTTTTCATAAATCAAGGATTTGCTCGAATTTATGAACTGAAATGCGTTTCCAAACATTCTGCTAGCTCCACTATTAGCATGCTATTAAGAGCGCTTTTTGAATATGTCCGTGGTCACAAGTGGGAGGAGTCACAGGATAACGCCCGATGACATCAGATAGCAGCGGTCGGTTTAAAGGTACGAGGAAATCGTTTAAATAGTAAACGGCATAAATTAAAAGAAACTGGGAAATTTGCCGGCACGAGCGCAGAGTCAGGAACGAGTTTAGGCAACAGTTTTGCATGAAATATTTATATTATATATATATATATATATATATATATATATATATATATATATATATAAAAACAAAAAAACAAAAACAGGAAAAAATAAAATGTGAGGAGGAAAGTAACACAAAACTGGAACACGACAATTTCAATAGCCTTGTTGCAGTTGGACACGCCGCCGCCCGAGACAAACGTATAAACTCTACAACTCTGGAAAATATATACACTTCTTTGACACTGTCTCGGAGTTCTCCATCTGATAGTTTCATTTAATTATTTATTAAATAAATCTCTGTATCTAAAAAAAAAAAAAAAACAGAAAAAAGAACAGACCAGCAGCACTTTGGTTTCAACCTTTCGTTCTGTTCAAGACAGAGAACAAATATATATATATATATATATATATATATATATATATATATATATATAATAAAAATCGCAGCCGTCACGTTTGACCTCTAAACTCAGTAGTGCACCTTGAGTAGAAAGTTCTGGAGGAAGACGTTCGGTTCTGAGGATACACACGAGCACAACGCGAGTCCCTCGGCATAGCAGAGAGGAGAGGGAACTCAAGATTTGGGAATAGGGAAGACCCTCGTCTCATTCCCACTGTTTTCTAGACGCCCTTCGGTTCAGTCTGTGATGAGGAAGAGGAAATAAAGACGTGATCCATCTGTGGAGGTTCCTCATCGCCTGGGGAACAAAAAAAAAAAAAGAAAAAGAAAGAAAATGTTTCACAGATTTTCAACATTTGATCAGTGTTGCTGGATTCTCAAATCTGATTGGCCGATAGATTTTCTAGAAGTACATATCATAGATCATCCTTTCTATAGTAACAACATAAAATTGATTTACCATTTATAGAAAGAGTGTCAGTGTGATACAGTTCAAAGGAGTTTACATTTTGTTTAGATTTTTTTTTAAAGATGTAGTAAATTTAGTAAATTAAACTTTGTAGTAAATGTATTGATATTATCTATTAGATCTTTTCTATCTAATGATAGAATGTTCATACCACGAACACAAAGTTCGACGACATTGAAAATAACTATAAACTGATGAATGTAACTTGCTATTCTTTAACTAATAAAAAAAATGCTGAGAGTGAAAAAAAAAATGCTGAAATCTCCATTAGGGTCAGAGCTCTATAGCAGGCCACTCAAGATCTTCCACACATTTCCAACTCCTGTAATCTTCATGGAGCTGCCTTTGCGCACAGGGTTATCATCATGCTGGAACAGGTTTGGGTCTCCTAGTTCAAATGAAGGACAAATTTCATGCTACCAAATCGAAAGACGTCCTAGACAATTGTGCGTCTCCAGCTTTGTGATTGCAGTCTGGCTACATATGGATGGAAAAGTCAGGTGTCCAATATTTTTTTGTCTGTATACTTTTGCTGCTTCGTCATCACTCCATCCTTTAGAAGCAGAACCCGGCAGGTTTTATTCCTTACATGGCATGCAGAAAAAATTGAGAAAACAGGCCCAATGGGAGTTCAAATCATCTCCAACACACACACACACACACACACACACACATAAGGGAGGTGACAAGAAGTAATATTTTCTACAAACACAAGGGAAAGACGAAAAAAGATAAACAAAACAGAGTTTTTTTAAAATGCAAGTGCTGCATTTTTCACTCAAAGTAATACAATGAAATGTGCTGAGTATTTTTCCCCCCTGTATAAGGTCCTGTGTGGGAGTCGGCACACTGCTCAACGCCGCACCCAGACGGCCAAGTGGGACAAAACCGAAAGTAATAAAAGTTCGAGCAATTGGGAAAGAAAGGCCTCCGGGGGTATTATAGGACACAGAGTGAAATGAAATTACACCAGCTCACGACCCAGTGCTGAAAAACTTGCAGTGGGAAAAAGAAACACTTTTTTCGTATTTAGATCGGATTTATATCTCAGCGCTGATGTCAAGTCACGGTGCTTAAAAATTAGTGTGAAGAAAAAGAAGAAAAAAAAAAACGTGTCGTGCCGCAGTAGGAAATAATCAGTGAGTATTAATCATAAGAGTTTCTGCGGACTCCTCTAACGGCACGTCCTGAAGCGTTTCCCTCCTCCGATACTGCAGCCACTTGTACGAGTACAATGTTAACAGTGACGTAATTTATTTTGATTTTTTTTTGTACATTTGATTTTTATGTATCTTATGTAAAATCATCTACAAACAGCTGTTCCATCACCAGCTTGTCTATCATTTCTGTTCACTGGGAAGTGGAAACTCTGGAAAGCGCTAAAACTGGAGACTCCTTCCGTTCATTTTGAACATTTTACGGAAAATATTTTGAACATTTAGTTTAATCATCCTTGGATTGGGCATGTAGTACGAGTTGTAATGCTGATTTAAACCTGTGACTTGTACTGTAGCTGCATTGCTGTCCAAGGTACTGTTATAGATTATAGTTATATAATGCTCAAATCTTGGGCAATTGTGTGCAATAATAATAATAATAATTATTATTATTATAATTGTTACATGTATATATACACACAATAACTTGTATATCTACCAAATGTTTGCGGACACCGGGTTATGTGCCATGTTAAGCATCGCATTCCACATTTAGTCCCAATTTTGTACTCTTATAATTCCTGCCACTCTTCTGGGAAGATGTTCTAGATTTTGTGGAGATTTGTGCTCATTCAGGCACATGGGTGTTAATAAAGTCAAGTACTGATGTAGGTAAGAAGGTGAGGAGGCCTGTGGTGCAGTCAGCGTTCACATTCACTCCAAAGGTGTTCGATAGATTTGGAGCTATAAAAAGTAGTAGATCTTCACACT
Source organism: Silurus glanis (assembly GCA_014706435.1). Taxonomy (NCBI): domain Eukaryota; kingdom Metazoa; phylum Chordata; class Actinopteri; order Siluriformes; family Siluridae; genus Silurus; species Silurus glanis. Next base: position 1,324,638 of record JAAIIK010000073.1, on the reverse strand, counting down.
TCCATCACATGCAAAACATATCTTCATGGAGTTTGCTTTGTGCACAGGAGTGTTGTCATGCTGGAACAGGTTTGGGTCTCCTAGATCAACTGAAGGGAAAGTTTCATGCTCCTGCATCCAAAGGTTTGGTCACAATCGTGTGCCTTCATCTTTGCTACACAAGTTTGGGAAAGAACCACGTATGGCTGGGAAAGTCAGGTTTCTTTATATTTACTGTGAGCAACTGATTCCCAACTATTTCCCTATGAGATTTATAAAATATTCAGATTTTGATTCTGTTACAGAAAATACCATCTGACCAATCAGACTTGAGAATTCGCCCTCACTCTGGGAAAGTGGATTACGGGAAATTGTATGTAAAGCATTAATAAATGACGCTTCACCTCTGTTTCACCGAGCCGTAAGAGTCTAGCAGCTGAGTGCTGGCCAGCTCCAGGTTCCAGTCACACATCTCCAGGATCTTGTGACACTCCAGCCTGGACTTCAGACCCAGACAGAAGAGCGTCTCTACCTGTGGAAAGAAATTGAGACACAAGATGAACAATCTTACAGCGTAAACTATTGATTTTTACCGTTATGGAAACCGGGGGGGAAGGAGAGAGAATTTTCTCGCCTCACTAGCTATTATTACATTTCAAATACAGTAAATGATGAAAAGAAAAAAAAAAGACCTTCAGATAGTGCACGGCTTTCTGGACGTTCCAGCTGTGGTTCTGCAGCGCCGTGTGGCACTCCTCGATCGTCACGCCGTGCACCGCCTCCTGCACCTGAAGCCAATAAAATCAGCAATAGACAAATCTAAAAAAACCTCTGCCTATTTTTTCAGTTTTCTAAACAGTTTAATAATGTTTAATAAATCATTCAGGCTCTTGTTAAAACGCTTCTCTTTTTACTTACCAGTTTCACTCTTTCAGGATTAGCTGCTCCTTCCGCCCTGCTGCCCGCCCCTTCGGCGCTCACTTTGGTCAGGCTCAAGGAGTTCCTAATGCCTGCTCGGGCTGAAAGGCTGCTGTTATTATTGCAGGAGAAGTTGGATTTCACGTCCCCCTGCTGTTGCACCATGGGTCGGACTGTAGCCGTGTTGACTGGCCTCCTCCCATCTTCTTCAGCCTCCTTGAAGAACTTGTCGTACCGGTCAAGGTACGTAGGCCTCTCGGGCAGCAGGTAGTAGTGCGTGTTGCTCACTTTCTTACCGTCTCGGACGATGGGCAGAATGCAGGGTCCTTTGGCTGCTTCCTTGTCCTTGCCCTGGGCCTGGATGACTTTGGGTGCGGCGTATTTGGGGTCCGAGGCAAAGCTCTGTGTGGTGGGCATCAGTTTGCCCGGTGAGGTGGAGAGGTAGTGTGTGGTACGGTTCATGGGGCTGGGAGTCCGAGAGCAAGGCTGAGACAGCGGATCTCTTGGCGGGATCTGTGGCGGACACTCCTTCTCGATCTCGCCACACAAGGCCGGAGATAGATCACGTGACCAACGGGTACAGTCGCTTCCCGTGCTCTTTGGGGGTCGTGGTGGGATCGGGACTCGAGGTGGGACCTGTGGCTTGTCGTCGCAGGTGGACAGAAAGATCTGGCGGTAAGGATCGGGACTTACGGAGCCTACAGGGACGTTCAGGCGCCTCATGCACTCCTGCTGGAGCTCCTGGAAGATCTCGGCCGACTGCGAGAAGGTGCGAGACCGGCTCTGCCTACTGGGCAGGAAGAGATCATCCTCTACTCGGAGCTTATCCTCGTACGCAGGGGTGCAGGGGGAGCACGGAGAGCCGGGGTCATCAGGAACTCTTATGTCCCTGCTGTTAATCGAGCTCACCTCAATGTCGTCTTCATCCTGCGCCACATCATCGTACGCTGGAGGAGGAGGAAGGGGTCTTAAATCCCAGTCCACCACCGGGGTGGGGTGGAGCGGACGAGGCAGAGACCGGGATGGACTCTGGGGTGGGGTACAGTCTAAGATATTCTCTGCCTCCAGGGCCAGCCTTGCGAGACTGGGCACCTGGGATTCTAAAACAGGAGACGGGGTAGACGAGAACATTTCCTCTCCAAAGTCTATAAGAGAGACCTCAGTGGGAGTTCCACCTCCTGTAGTTCGGGGGCCGTAAATAGACCGATCACTTATTTTAGTGGCTGAAACCCAAGCGGACGGCTTCAGTTTCAAACACTTTGTGTTGGTTTTTTTTAACGAGAGGCGTCTCAGGCTGGAGGACGTCAGATCTTCATCGTCCGTAACCGAGTCGTAGTTTGGTTCTAAGTTCAAACATGTATAGAAGTTAATGGAAGGACTTACTAATAAATCTTGTAGTACAAGACCCTAATAAACACTTTATACAAGCAGATGAAATCCACTTTCTAGCAGAACCAAGATCAGCACCGAAGAGCATAAATATGCGAATAAGTCTTAAATCTTGATACCATCCTGCTGCAAAAATTCTGTTAAATAAATCTTAAGGAAGAAGGGACCGTGAGCTCAGAGAACAAGCTAAACACCTGAGGGAACATCATAACGATTTCTGTGGATTTTTTTATTCATGTCAGCTCTCAAAGGATCTTAGATGGAGACAGAGCGCAGACGTTTGGAAAAGGAAAACAATGGAAGCAAAGCTAAAAAAGACGAAAAAAAAAAAAAAGAAATCGTACAAGCTGGGAGGGATGGAGCGAGGGAACAAACTTGCTCTTCATGAGCACAGCAGGATGAGGGGATCGAGGGGGAGGATCCTCTGCGTATCAACGGCCCAAGAAAAAGAGCAAAGAAAGCACAAAGAACATGCAGGTGCAACCAAAGAGGGAAAAGGGAAAAGTTAAGAATGGTGAAAAGATGTTTTTTTTTTTTTTTTTTTAGGTGATCAAAAATGAAGTTCTCAAAATCACGCAATGAATTGATGCCGAGATGTTTTGGGAGTTAAGACTATTCAGGTAAAACTCAGAGGAAAACTAAAAACTATTAAGCAGGGGATGAAAAACTTACTTTTGGCTCGCCCAGGAAGCTGCGTGGGCCTGGGAGTGTTTAGATCCAGCCCAAGGACATCTGGAGGGTCCATGGGATTCCCCAGATACAGACTGTGGACAGAAAATGAGAGTTTGGAACAAGTCTCTGGGTGGAAAGCAATGCAGAGTGTGAGAGGAAATACCTGCGACAGTGTGCTGCCCTCTAGTGGAATGTGTAATAAGTGTGTAATTTCATCACAGTATCTGTGACTTTAATTAATTGATTTAAACTCCATAAATTATATTTTCACATCAATTACCAGTAACATCACAACAAAGATCTCAATTATGTCTATGTTTTTTTTTCCAGTGAGGAACCAACTATAATCTACTCTAGAGGAATTAAATCCTGTGAATTGAACAATCCTGAACGCTAAATCCTCTTACTCGTCTATCCGATCCGGAAAGCCCCAGCAGCGGTGAGGGTTGGTGTCTCCATGACCCGTGTGGATGAAGCTGTTCTTCAGCGGCCGGCTGATATCGTGAGCTGACAATCCAGCTACTGAGGTCACGACATTCCTGGGAAACTGTCCCACCCTCAGCGTGCGCTTGTTCTGCCCTCGCCACCAGTAATTCTCCGCCCTGGGCAGTAAAACAGCAAACACCACTACTTATAGCAACATGATGTTGATATTAACTTCATGAGAATTTTTTTTTGCCTTGAGTTTCATAGTGAGTCTTTTCATGTGTCAGTATAAAATGTTTGCCTTTGTCATTATTTTCCTCCCAGACCTGCCCTCGATGATGGTGATGACATCGTTGATCTGGATGTGCAGCTTGTCGGGCTCGTCGAAGTCCTGCAGCGCCCTCATGTCGGTCGGCATGGTCTCCACCAGGAACTCGCGGAGAGCCATAAAAGTGGGCCTGTCATCGGGTTTCAGCGCCCAGCACTGCAGCATGACGTTATAGATGTCCTGGGGGCAGTCCTCAGGCTTGGGCAAACGTTCACCCTCCTTGTCGATCTTGTGAAGGATCTAAAAAACACATGCAGGAATAGTTACCTTCAGCAGATCTCATCACTCTCGTCCAGAGCCACTTACGATTAATCTTATTTAAACTACTGAGCAGTTGAGGGTTAAAGTGCTTGCTCAAGAGACCAGGAGCAGCTAGAAGGTGATGGGATTTGAACTAATAAATAAACTTTCAATCAGACCCTAGACCCTTTCTGAATGCTGATTGGGAAAAACGTAGTTCAAAGTCACGTACCTGACTGCCATTGAGACCAAGCCATGGCTCCTGGCCGTAGGTACACATCTCCCACAGGGTCACCCCGAACATCCACGTGTCCGTGGCATGAGAAAAAGTACGTGTTTTCAGGCTCTCTGGGGCACACCTTACACACACACACAAACGTGCTTTAGCTTACAACGCTATCCATGTTTTCAATTAATTTCTAGCTCATGACTCATTTACACACATAGAGGAAGCTAGAGGTCGACCGATTAATCGGTTTTGCAAATTATTACATTTTGTGTTGATAGTTGATTGCTTGAACTATCAGCTATCTGCAAAAATTCATACCGATAGTTTTTCCGGGCCGCTGTCATTACGAGAGTGGCCTCTAGAGGAGAGCGCTATATTCTATATAATATTTAGTAATTATATAGTTATATTTATTAATTAATCTATTCATACTTATTCAACTGAGCAAATATTTATGATTTAGTACTGTTTTCTTTTTCATTTTTGTAAAAAGGTTCAGTACTATTTTACAGTGTTTTTTTATCCAGTATCCATTAAAAAAACTATCAGTTGATTAATCGGTTATCAGCAAGTACGATTCAAATCCATCAATCGACCTTAAGAAGAAGTAAAGAGAAGGCCATTTTCCCAGCGTTTCTCTTCCACACTCACCAGGCGAAAGGCACCTTGCGGTGCTCCTGCATGACGTAATGGTCGTCGTTGTTGGGCAGCGCCCTCATCAGGCCGAAGTCTCCGATCTTGACAAGCTCATTGGAGGCCAGCAGGATGTTGCGGGCGGCGAGGTCGCGGTGAATGAAGCGCCTGGTCTCAAGGTAGGCCATACCGTTGGTGATCTGGATGGCGTACTGGCATAGTGTGGAGATGAGGAAGTGGCCCTGTGTTTTCCGCAAGCGGTCCAGCAAAGAGCCGAGAGGAGCTAGCTCGGTCACCTAGAGAAGAAAATAACGAGATTATAAAAAATAAAAAAAAGATATTGTAGTCTAGAACCTCTTACTTTCTCTTACTGTTTAAATCTAGAGGTCGACTGATTTATTGGTTTTGCTGATTAATCAGCACCTATAGTTGATTGCTGGAACTTTCTACAAAAATCCATTCCGATTTCCAATCTGCGCTACAGAGTACAAGAGCGGCCTCTAGCGGCAAATCACTGACACCACATGCTGTTTATTTTATCTGTCTTTTTTAATTTAGGATGTAGATGTTTTTAATTTATTCGGAGTGTAACTTTTTGTTTCATCTTTAATGCATGTGTTAAATTTTTTCAATATTTATTAATAGAATTAATATATTTATTTCATTTAGCACATTTTCATGATTCGGTACGTTTTTTATTTGTAACTTTTGCAATAAAGTTCAGCACGATTTTACATGGAGTGTTACGTTTGGTTTTTAGTAGCCGTTTTAAAAACTACTTGTTAAAATAACATACAGCAGATGTAGAGGGGAATAAGATCTAAGATAATAGTTTATTAGACTGAACAATCAGAGCTGCTCTCAGCGAACCAGTCACCATAATATACACTTATTATTACTGTTATTTAACTGTGCAATAACAACATTTTAAACTGTGCAATTTTTACCTATGTGCAATTATTTGAAAGTGTAACTACTGTATTGTTTGTTTCTTTTTCTTTTGTATTTATACACTTTAAAGTATATATTTGTATAATATTACTACTTAATATATTTGCACATTTTCTATTTTTTTGCTGCTGTAATTTTCCCCACTGTGGGATTAATGACATTATATCTTATCTTATCT
>JAAIIK010000073.1:1299501-1311803 GCA_014706435.1 Silurus glanis | reverse complement strand
GTGTGTGTGTGTGTGTGTGTGTGTGTGTGTGTGTGTGTGTGTGTGTGTGTGTGTGTTGATTAGTGAAGGTAAATAAGGGGAAAGGTGAGAAGACTGGATAAAGGAATAAAAAGAAACTCTGATGTATGAGACCCTACCAGGCCGGCCCATGCCGATCTTCTCGAGGTCTTCGTTCTTGACGTAGTCGAAGTGGGAGAGACGCGTGACGTTGAGGTCGTCACGGATACGCAGGAAATAATGCTGCAGCTGCACCTCAATCAGCAGCTCCAACAGCCACTCAGTGCCTTCCTCACTCTGCATACTGCTGCTGCTGGCCAGCTTCTGTACAAATACACACACACACACACACACACACACACACACACACACACACACACGTGCTTTACTGTAACCCTCAAACACACAATAAAAACTAGAAAAACAAGAAAGCAAAGAAAGAAAGAACACACGTTTCTCTCTCAGTGCAGGAAATCTGTTGGTTCTACATTACAGTAAACAGCCACATTGTTGAACCTGCACTGATGATGTCCTGAGGAATATTTCAGCAGCACCTTCACTCTATGAATGAATCAAACCCAAACCACTGCATGCCTTTCCTTTCAACTCGAGCACATCTGTATCTCTGTTTCCTCCCAAACCCGATGAAATGCCTCTCGTCTATTTTCAGAGTCACTTCAAGAATTTTCCGAGACGTCTGCGCCGAGACTTTGACGCACCGATGCTGGGAAAGAGTCGCGATAAAATGCGAAGGTTTTTGTTTGATGTTCCTTTCTTTGGACTTCTTGTATCGGACATCAGCTGCTTTTCATTACTACGTTCCCTCCTCTTTCCTTTCCTTCATTCCCTCCTCTTTCCTTTCCCTCGTTCCCTGTCGCTGTCTGCCGCTTTCTTAACAAGTTTCGCAGAGGAATTTCAAAAGAGAACACGAGGACGTCAAAGCCGCTCTGACATCACAAATTGTCTCCTAATGTGTGGTTTACTGTACGATGTACAGGTTTTGGGCTTCCCCAGACGAAAGACGGCCAAGCGTGAAGCGATTTTTCAGTAATTTAGAATGTCCTTCTCACAGCTTGCTGCTAAGACCCATGTCTAGTGGGTCTATTACAGTACATCATTTAGCAAAACAGAGTGATCTACAGTACTGTAATGTAGAGGTCGACTGATGAATCGAGTTTCCCAATTAAACACCACCGATAGTTGATTGCTGGAACTGTCGGCTATCAACAAAAATCCATACTGATAGTTTTTCCGGCTTGTGTCCGTCGCAGGAGCGATTGTGAAGGTCCGCTGTCATTACGAGAGCGGCCTCTGGAGGCAAATCACGCGCTATTCGTTATTTAGCGATATTTATTATTCATTCATGATAATTATACGCATTTATATTTATTTCATTTACCACATTTTCTTGACTCGACACTTTTGTTTTTTTTTTGTAATAAAAGTTCAGTGCTGTTTTTTGTTATGGAGTGTTATGTTTGATTTTATCTAGTAAACATTTTTTAAAAATATCGGTTGATTAATCGGCTATTGGCAAATACGATCCAACCCAATCCGATCTAATTGGTATCGGTAACGGTCACACAGATTGACAAAGTCTGTAAAAGGCTTTAAAAGGAAACCCTGAACATCCAGCAGATGTCTGAGTTTAATTTTTTTTGTATCAAACCCTACGATTTTTTTCCGATTCAGAAAAAAACGTAGCAGTCCTTAATTTAGAAACCTGGGATGTTTGAAATGGACCTCAGAGCGCGGCCTTGGCTCGGACATGCCGCGGAGATGGAGGAAGAGGCCCCCGCGTGTTAAACAGAAGCATGATTGTTGCAGCTAGGTTACACAACACGATAATAGGCGAATTTGCAGAGTGCGGAGAAAGTCGGCGCTCCAGTAAGCTGGCAGCTGCTCGAAGAACAAAAATGAAGAGGAGTGGATGTGTGCAGGTTTGCTGGAAGTCGGGCAGCAGAATCACGTCTTTGTGCAACACAAGCTTCCTGTATTGACACATGAAAAGCCGGAGGTCACGAGGATCGCGGCCTCGTCCCTTCCAGTTCGCCCATTAAGATCCGGAGCGGCACTTCCTTCAGCCAGTCAATCACGCCATTGACGCGGGAAAAGAGCTGAACCACAATGGAGTCACGCAAAATAAAAAAATACAATAAATATCTCCTCTCTTAACATGCGTAAATTGGGCCAATATCCTATTTAAAAAAATCACTTATCATCGTCTACTGTCTGTTTGTCGGATTATGATTTTTTTTAGAATAACGCCGAAATTACAAAAACTAAAAATATTTCGAAAATAAAGTCTAAATATTTTGCGAATTAAGTCAAAATTACAAGAATAAAGTCAGAATATGTTGAAAATACGAGATTAAAGTGGTAATATTTTGAGAAAAATCAAAGGATTGTGAGAAGCCTTTTTTGCTGTTTTGCATAAAATGGTTATGGGGGATTTAAATCCTATTTTAGGTAGGGATTTAGCAATAAGGACATTTTATGCAGCGGTTCTGTAGAAAACGTAATTAATTTAAAAGAAAAAAAAAATCTGACAGACATTGAGGAAATCACCTCTTTTTTTTTCTGTCCAAGGATATTGATGGTTACATCTGTGTGCTTCCCTAAGAAGAGATGTTGCACAAGAGACTATGAGGATGATGATCAAAGAAATTGACTTTTTTTTTCTCAAAACATTATTTTCATAATCTTTGATTTTTTTTATTTGAGTTTATCAAAGGACAAAGACCTCAAACACTCTCAGTGACTATCAGGTCCTTGGGCTTAAGTGTGGCATTTGGTTTTGTTTTTTTCTAAAATGTGGAGGATACGATTGATTGAGCAAAATTATTTCTCACTTGCCCCAAATTAAGTTCATCCACAAAAAGCCACTGAAGCTTTACGGCTAAATTTTCTTTCCTCGTGCGCTTGATATGATAATCAAATGATGTTATTATTCTGAACAGCAGCTACGCTAATTCCTCTCCACTGCTTCTCTTTTTCGACCCATCCCGAGACATGTTGCGGTTGTGCCGGCTCCAGTTCTGTGCCACCTCATGAAGATTTCGGATCTTCAAAAAAAGATGTCGAACCCGTGACGATCCTCAGGCATCTTGTAACCAGCTCCAGTTGGATCCCACTTCAAGACTTCATTCAACTTTGAGGATAAACAACTTCTTAATAAATACATTCAACATATGATGTTGCTACATCGTTGAACATATAAAGGCTCTGGCATGGAGAAGTTGGTGATAAATTTATAAAGATATCAGATGTTGATCTAAATGAGCATAATTTATCAGTTGCAACTGAGTAGTTGAGGATTAAGGGCCTTGCTCAAGGGCCCAGCAGTAGCAGCTTGGTGGTGCTGGGATTTGAACCTATGACCTTCCGATCCAGAGTTCAATGCCTTAACCACTGAGCCTCCTCATCCATCTTGTTCCTCCCTTGAACTTTCCACACAGTAACTGGGAAGAAGGCCGAGGTCAGTGCCCTTTTATCCTTCCCTGCTTCCTGTCTTCCTGACTAGCAGGCAGACAGATGGCCAGAGAGTAAAGTTCAATAATGGACACCATAATTCTCTTTTTGATCATTGCACCCACACTTGCACAGGATGTACGACTCGACAAAAATGTACGAAGCAAGGAATTTGTGAGGAGGACATAAGAGAGGAAGCTTGGATAACTCTTAGAGGGCCTCTTTTAAAAGACAAGAGATGTGAGAAGAGAAAAACAGTGAACTCTCGGTGGGACTGTGAAGAGAGGGAAGTGGGCAGTGGTGGCTGGGTGTCACTTGTCGCAGAAAAGTGGGGAATGCATACGGGGAATGTACGAAGAGGGCAGAGGACTGATCGAGTGAAGGAGAGGGAGGGGAAAATAAACAGCATGAGGAGTTTAATGTTCTCACCAGGACATATTTTCAGGCTGAAATCACCAGCGTCACTCCCTGGGGTCTTACTTAAGCAGTCACCATGTGCAACATGTGCTAGTTAACGTATAAAGCTCGCACAGCCGAGGCCTGAAGAATAATATCAAGTATAGAAGAAAGGTGAAAAGTCATTGAACGTTTCTTAATAATGAATTGTGATGTAATGGATGCGGATCTCCACTGGGAAAAAAAAAAACCTGTTCTTAGGCTACAGACGTTCTTCAGACCGCAAACCATCATTCCAAGAAGAAACAATGTGCAACGGGGCCAGTCAGGCTGAACCACAGTGCCGTGATGTATAAGATTAAAGCTCAGAAGTTGCACTCTGTAGGTCAGCGATTCCCAACCTTCGTCCTGTAGAGTTGAAATTTCAGAAATAGACTGAAGAATAAGAATACGTTGATTGTCGTTATGTGCATCTCTGTAACTGATGCATAGCCAACGTTGTGATACAGTAAAGATACAGATGAAGCAGCTGCTGATGCGGTGCAATACGATTCATCCCTATTTCCATCCGATTCGACTCCATACGATGCAATGGAAAAGAAATAATGCTGCGCAATTCAATATGGTACAGATTTTATTTCTTTGGTTCAGACAAACAGCATATCGTCAATTTACTTTAGGTGCCTTCTGACTTCTAATGGACGGCCCTTTCACAAACACCTTTGTAGTGCAAAAAATAAATAAATAAAGAAAGAAAGAAAGAAAGAAATAGAAAAATGATGAAATAAAACCAGACTGCAGGAAGTTACAGATCTACCTCTGCCATGTTAATCTGTATTCTATGTGACTCTCAGGACACGCCTCGGTCTCCGTAATGTTGTGATACATCATTCACGTAGCGTTGGTCATTTTCTAAATAATAAAAGTACAGCGCATCTACTAGTAATTATATATAAATGAATAGATTTTGACCGATAAAAACGTTAGAAATAATATATTTGTTGGCTGGCGAAGACGTTACTGTTTTTTTTGGACTAAAGAATCAAAATCGAAACAGGAAGTGTTTGCTAATTAGTTCATCCAGATAATGGGTTAATGGGAAAGGAAAAAGAAATGTCTGAATAGGTCCACAGAAAAGCACCTCTTCCTGTATAGCTACATAAACTACATTAAAGAGATATGTGAAGGTTATAGAGAGTGAAAAAACCCAAACGCTGCTACGATGTAATATCATCCCTACAGACATACACTGGACATATCGCAAGCATCAGGCAGACGTGGCCAAACGAAAAACACACAACCAGAGATGTAATACAAAAACACGTGACTACAAATTCTACTTACTTTGTACACATGGAAGTGTGCAAGAAACGGGAAGGTTTTTTTCAGCTTGGCAAAGCGCCGCATCTTAAACCGGGAACGGATCAAACCGGATCCGGAGAAGCTGACCCGATGCTAAATATGCTGAAGGAGCTCAGCCGAATCAGAGCGTACCAATCTCTCTCGTTGTACATAAAGGTCTAGAAGTGGAGCGGAGGCGAAATAAGGTCTCCAGAACTCGTCAACCGGGCAAAAGGAGGTCTTCTCAGCTCCCGCAACCCACACGCTCCATTCCATCGCGGGCTGACCCAGTACGTTCCGCTAACTTCCCAGCTCCAATTAGTGCTGATACGCAAGCAATTACGTGAGCGAGAGGAAAAAAAACTCGACCGTCAAATGCAGGTTTCCACCCAAAACCAAAGTGGGAATTTTTCCATTGAAGTCGAAGTTTGTAAGAAGAAAAAAAACAAACAGTCCGACTACAAGTGAAGGCAGGATCTGAATAATGTTGGACGAGAAGTTTCACTTCATCGCTGTTCATCAGCTCTGGTCCGGCGTCCAGCTAATAATAGCGGCCCGTTTTATTTTTTCACCTCGATGCCCTCGAGTAAAGGAGTGGGTGTGAGGAAGAAACATCTGTGTATCTCGGTCGGCTTTTTAAAGCCCTCTCAAAGGCATCAGTACGAATCTGGGTGGAAGTCGGTGGAAGTGTGTGTGTGTGTTTGGGGGTGTTGAAGCAGAAAAGGTGGATTCTAAATCTCTATATATCTCTAAATCGTAGCCAGACGGCTGCCCACTCTCTCGTTCCCTCCCTCTTTTCCCCTCTGTCCCTCCCTCAACCCGTGCCCAGGACAGAGACGCTATGGTATTTGGATGGAAGAGCATTTGATCGTGAGCCAAGAGGTCAGATTTAACTGCAGGATGGAGAGCTCATTTCCTGTAGGCTCAACCCCCCCTTTGCATGTTTGGCTCTTAACAAGCTTCCCTACTACCATCTCCCCTCCTCTCTCTGACCCAGCCGATTTCTTTCACCCTCGTTCTCGCTCTCGTTCTTCCTTCCCCCACGTGACTCCACTCTTTTTCCTTTATTTGGTTCCTACTTTCCTGCTCATTCCTTCCAAAAAATTTCCTCGACCGCATATAAACAAACCTGCCCCCAGCGTTTTCTTTGGACATTTTGTCTCCGTCGTCGCATGTACGAAGGAGGGGCCGATCGCCTTTTAGTTGCGTCCTCTTTCGCTCCCTCCCCTTTTTACTGATCTCTCCAGACAAGATGAAATCAGACGTTCTTGAAGCGATAAAACAAAATGTACAAGTTATGGAGGCTCTTTTAATCCCCCCAGACAGTGGTAAAGTGAAGGACAACGGCAGTAAAGCAGGACAATGTGAGTCAGAAACAGTCTGCCTTTAATTACCATCCTGACAAATAAATAAATAAATAAATCTCCAGTCACTGCAGACTGCAATAAGAACACGAAAGGAATGTTCTTGGATACAAAGCAAAAAAACAAAAAAACAAGGCTTGAATTGAAAGCAATGGACAGATCATGAAAAGACCTTTTCACAGCCACTTAACGATATTTCAGCATTAACGCAAACATGAAAGACCAGGTTCCAGGATCTGAATATCTTAACTCACATTGATAAATCACTGCTGCTCCATATTATTATCCAGTTAAAAGGGTCTTTATTAGACCAGGAATTTAGCTCAAGTCATTTCTTTATCAATCTTTTTTTTTTTTAAAGCAATAAGGCAAAATAAACACACAGAATATTGATAAAAATTTGGAGATGTGATCGACATTTCAATGTCGAAGGTATAAACTTGACAATTCATTGCAAGATTCTATTTATTACATTTTTGTGATACCGTATAACATTGTTCAGTATTCAGGTATCGAGGCCACACCCCCTCTGTCAGGACTAACAGGTATCAAGGCCACACCTCGTTTTTTAGGAATTACAGGTATCGAGGTCACACCTACTTTACCACAACTGAGACCACACCTCCTCTACTAGGTAAAAGTTATCGAGGCCACACCTCATTTACCACAACTGAGACCACGCCTCCTATGATAGGACTAACAGGTATCGAGACCACACCTCCCTTACAGGACTGACGGGTATGAAGGCCACACCTTTGTTACAGCACTGACAGACTGTGACCACACCTCCTCTGTTAGGACTAACAGGGATCGAGGCCACACCTCCTTTACCACAACTGAGACCACACCTCCTCTGTTAGGACTAACAGGGATCAAGGGCACACCTCCTTTACCACAGCTAAGACCCTGCCATCTCTGTTAGGACTTACAGGAATCGAGGCCACACCTCCTTTGGCAGAACTGACAAGCTGAGGCCACACCTCCTCTACTAGTACGAACAGGTGTCAAGGCCACGCCTCCTCTGTTAGGACTAACAGGTATCAAGGCCACACTTTCTTTACCACAACTGAGACCGATCAGAACAAGTTTAAAACAGAGCGTGCGCTCGACCCTGATTGGTCGCTTGCTGCGTGTTTGACCGTTTAAACTTTTTCAATCGACAGTAAATTAAAAAGAACGATTGATTTTGTGAAATGTATTTGAGTAGAAAATGAGACATTTGTAAATGGATTGTAGTGAAGTTAAAATCCCCTCAAATGGAAATACTTCAGTAAAGAACAGATACGCAAAAAAGCTACTTAAGTGGATGTGGAATCACTGGTAAACCAAATCAAGTTGGGCAAATAACCTCAGCTTGACCCCCTACAGAACAACCAGATGTTATTTCACGCTGTTCAATATCGACAAACTTCCCTACATGTCCGTGTATGCTCAGGAAGCAGTCGCCCCCGTGATTTGACACGTCTTCGTGACTGGCGTCGTGCAGTGAGGAGGTGCAGACTTCACACCGTGCCTCCATATGTAGCACCTCCATCTTCTGCTTAACATGCTCTCTGCCTCTAAAAGCATCTGCTCGTCCAAATCCCATCCATGGTCAGGGCTGATCACTCGACATCACTCTAAAACAAAGGTGTTGGTGTCGCTTTTATAATTCACGTCCCGCAGCGGATTAACTCGGGAAGATGCAGTACCTAAGGCAGCCAAATGAGGGCAGCATATACACAGTCATGGTAATGGACTTTGTATCCTCCAGGAGAACATTGCCCTCATCCTCAGGGCTCACCTCCTCGTTGAAACGGTTTGATGGAGAGAAAATTCATGTGATATCATCATATTCTATAAGTCACCAGGTCTCAACCTAAGCACCTAAATGAGATTCTAAAGCAGATGGGAAGTGATGAAGTACAAATTACTTCGCTACTGTACTGTTACATTTTTAAACCAGACGTGATCGATATTTATTTCTACTTGAGTGAAGGATGTGTGAACTTTTGCCATCTGTGGCAGCGTGTAAAACCACCCTCATCAACTCCTCAATTCACTGTGTATCTTTAGGAAGATTGTTGCTCAGTTTCCGAGAACTCCAGCATCTTCACAAAAGGTGTTCCATTTCTCTTTCGGAAACCTTGTGTTTTACGGCGTATTTTTACACCTGTGTACGGCTTGTCAGTCACATGATGTCCTGGGGATCACCAAGCTAGCACTAAACTCACCATGGTCCTAAAGACTAAAGTCACATGGTACTAAAGTCGCATCTCCTGAAATGTTGGGAGGTGGCAAATTAGTGGTTAAGGAATTGGACTTTAGATCTAAAAGTCATGAGTTCAAATATCAAAGATCAAAAAGTCTGCTACGATGGAACTTGAATGGCGCCACCCAGAAGAGGATGTGTTCGAGTCTGGTTTCTCTCAACTTTTCTTCGTCGTGAAGTCTCAGAAGTCTCAGGAAAAACAAATTCGATTGAAATTGTCTCATTAATATTGACATTTCTTCAAAAGCAATAATAGATACATCGCAAACCTGTTATTACAAAGCCTCTTCCTTTCACATCAAAATGTGCCATATTTTACATGTAATCAAGGTCTTTTTATACAACTTTATCTCTTTCATTCAATCAGACAAAGCCTGTGTGTGTGTGTGTGTGTGTGTGTGTGTGTGTGCTTTAAAGGGATTGGAGCCTTAAGCCTAGACAGAAGATGAACACACACCCCCAACATCCCCTTTTCTAAACACACAGTCCAGTTGATTAAATGATGGTGGACATGACACACAGGATGGAGAGACCAGAAAGAACAACGCCAGAGTCAATACAAAGGCGGGCGATAAAGTGTGGGAGAAAGACAGAGAGAGCGAGAGACGTCACCACAATCCCGGATGCGCTAAATACTGCTTACTGTGAGAAAAATGAGAGCACCGCACTCCCAGCCTTTATGCCAGGAATATGCAACACACACACACACACACACACACACACACAGCGTTCTGGATTCTCAATTTCGATTGGTCAGGTAGTGAAGTGGCTACAGCAGATCAGGCAGGGACTTGTGTATCATACAGAACAGCTTCGATAAAGAAGCGTTTATTTACCCATTTCTGGAAGGAGTTAAAGCTGTTAAGAAGTGAAACATTGCTGTGGTTAATATTTTCTGTTGTAAATATATGTGAGGTTCAGGAAAGGAAAGGTCAGACAGGGGCTCTGTGATGGTGAAGAGGTGCTGGATGATTGGGCAACTACTGCAGAAGTGATAAGAGCGACAGCTAGAAAGATACTTGGTGTGACATCTGGAAATAGAAAGGAAGACAAAGAGACGTGGTGGTGGAATGAGGAAGTGCAGGAGAGCATAAGGAGAAAGAGGTTGGAGAAACAGAATTGGGATCGACAGAGTGATGAGAAAAGTAGGCAAAGAGGGATGTGGCGAAAGCCAAGGAAAAGTCATATGAGGAGCTGTAGGAGAGGTTGGACACTAAGGGAGGAGAAAAGGATTTGTAGCGATTGGCCAGGCAGAGGAACCAAGCTGGGAAGGATGTGCTGCAAGTTAGAGCAATAAAGGATGGAGAGGGAAATGTGTTGACTAGTGAGGAGAGTGTGTTGAGAAGGTGGAGGGAGGATTTTGAGCAGGTGATGAATGAGGAAAATATGAGCGAGTGAGAAGGTTGGATGGTGTGGAGATGGTGATGCAGGAAGTGGATAGGATTAGTAAGTGAGAGCCGTGATTAAGAGGATGAAGAGTGGAAAGTCGGTAGGACCAGATGAGATACCGGTAGAAGCGTAGAGATGTTTAGGAGAGATGGCAGTGGAGTTTTAAACAAGATTGTTCAACAAGATTTTGGATTTGCAGACCTGCAGTAACTACAGAGGAATTAAGTTGATCAGTCACACCATGAAGTTATGGGAAAGAGTAGTGGAAGCCAGGCTGAGAGAAGAGGTGACCATCTGTGAGCAACAGTATGGTTTCATGCGGAGGCAGAGCACCACAGACGCATTATTTGCTTTGAGAATGTTGATGGAGAAGTATAGAGAAGATCAGAGGTTTATGGATGTGGTGAGAGAGGACATGCAGGTAGTTGGTTTGAAAGAGGCAGATATAGAGGACTAAGCTACCACTTCCCACTTCCCACAGATACTGATGAAAATACGATATAAAAACAACCAACCTGGATTCAAGTATAAAATAAAAACTTTAGTAGAGGCTGAGAAATAATTCTTACCTAAATTCATTCCTCAAATTCCAACACAATACTTTGCTCCAATCATTTTTTATATTGGTTATGAATTTCATGTACTAATGTTTATAAAATGCCATGCTCTACATGCCCAATACTAATAATACACAATCTGAACTGTATTTAATTGTAAAGGGCAACAACATTTGACATTTTGATTTCAATTCATATACAACTTTCCTATTCATCATATATGCAATTGATGAACAATAGTATTGGGACATCTGATTTTTCCAGCCGTAACCCAAACTGTTAACACAAAGTTGGAAATACACAATTGTACAGGACCTTTGGATGCAGTATGAAATTTTCCCTTTCACATGAACTAGCAGACCCAAACCTGTTTCAGCATGGCAATGCCCCTGTGCACAAAGCCAGCTGCATGAAGATATGCTTTACAGAGATCGACCGATACTGATAGCTAGGTTGGATCGTACTTGCCGATAACTGATTAATTAACATAATTTTTTCCAGATGGATACCGGATAACAAACTATGTATTAAGAAAGACATGCATTAAATCTGAAAAAAAAGTAACACCCCAAATCAACAATTACATCCAAAAAAACAACAACAAAAAAAAACTTCAAATAAGCAGCATGTGGAGTCAGTGATTCTCCTCTAGAGGCCACTCTCGGACGGTATTACGCAACCCGGAAAAACTGTATGGGTTTTTGCAGATAGTTCCAGCAATCAACTAATGGTGTTGAGTAATAGGCAAAACCGATAAACCAGCCAACCTCTAGTTAGAAGTGTGTGGAAGATGAGTGGCCTGCTATAGAGCTGAAACCCTATTAAACACCTTCGGGATGAATGTGAACTCTGACCGCACTCCAGGCCTCCTCACCTCACCTACATCACTACCTGACTGTGGCTGAATGAGCAAAAAGCTCCACAAGTACACTCCAAAATGTACTGGAACATCTTCCCAGAAGATTTATAAATGTGGAATAGGATGTTCAGAAATCGTATTGTATTCAGTTTTCACTTGATTTCATTGTTCTACACGACTCTCATTTACAATCTGGCTTAATAATCATGGCAGTAATGTGATTCACTAATCACATGGAATGAATGGACTCTGGTGATTAAAGCCTCAGCGACTTGTCCCTGACCTGATTACTGCATCCAGCCTCTGGTGTTTATTTCCAATTCATTCACTTTGGCTGTGTAAATGGAGATTAGTGACAATGAAAGTTTATTTGTATTTATGTTATACACGTCTGAGAAGTCATCACGCCGCCTTTAGTCAGATTAATGAGCTTTATGATACGAATGCGATTCTTTTTCCTCTCAGACAGACTCGCGAGTGCGAGTGAACACATGTGGAGGCGCCCAAAGACAGCCTTGTTAGCACTTTTCTAAAACTTTAAGGGCCAAGACAAAAAGATATCAATCGGTCTCATTTACACAGCTGAGCACATGCAGAACTCGGAGCAAACAGTACCAGCATGCGCGCGCGCACACACACACACACACACACACACACACACACACACACACACACAC
>JAAIIK010000073.1:1242681-1270071 GCA_014706435.1 Silurus glanis | reverse complement strand
GTGTGTGTGTGTGTGTGTGTGTGTGTGTGTGTGTGTGTGTGTGTGTGTGTGCATACATGACCAAATAGATTGGTTTCTTCATCAAACGAATAGTCAGCAGGATCTGGATAGATCAGCACTGCACTTGCGTTCACACTGGCAGCATTAGCAACCTGTTCAACAAAAGTCAAAAGATTTCTACATAAAATAATATAGAAATTAATTATAAATATGTATAGAACTGAAATGTGCCAACCTTTTCCGCAAAACTTATTTTTCCAGCTCTGATCAAGACGATCTTTCCATCTGAGCTTATATTTGAGTCTTGTAGGGACTTAAAGTCCTCAGTTTGTCCGTAATGTGCATATAGAACTGCACCCTGTGTAAAAAAAAGCATATATACTGTAAGAAAGTACACGTATGGATAAAAGTTTGTGGACACCTGAGATTGGTATGTGCTCTCTGAACACCCGATTCCACATTTATTCACTATTTACTGTTAAAATAACCTCCACTCTTCTGGGAATATATTCCACGAGATTTTTTTTTTCTCATTCAGCCACAAAGGTGTTAGTAAAGTCAGGTAGTGATGTAGGTGAGAAGGTGAGGAGGTCTGGGGTGCAGTCAGAGTTCACATTCATCCCAAAAGGTGTTCAATAGAGTTTGAGCATGATAGCAGGCCACTCAAGATATCCCACACACTTCCAACCCATGTACAGCATATCTTCATGGAGCTGGAACAGGGTTGGGTCTCCTAGTTCAAGAACCACATATGGCTGGAAAAGTCGGGCGTTCCAATACTTTTGGCCATATTCCGCTGAATATTTTGAATATGTAATTGTGTATAATTGTATATTTAGATAAAAATACTATTTTATCTTTATATATTGGTATATTTTTTTGTATATACCCTGTGTATTATCTTGGGTACTGTTGCATTTGCGATATACAAATACACTCACCGGGCAAAATATTACGACATTATAACATTATGAGCGGTGAGTAAATATTATTGATTACAGTACATGTTGGAATCCATGAGTAACAATTCTACTTCTCAAATCCTCAGAGTTCTTTGCCATGAGGTGCCATGTTGAACATCCAGTGGTCAGTATGAGAGAATTGGACTCAAAGCACCAAATTTTAACTGCTCTAATACAAGATACACACATTTGTATGGTCCTGTCAAGCAGACAAAAACATGAACATGATGAACAGGACATGTTGCTTTGTGAGCACTGAGGGTGTACTCACTTTTGTTACCAGTTATTTAGACAGTAATGTTTGTATGTTGAGTTATTTTCAGAGGACATTAAACTGTACTGCTGTACAATCTGCACATTGACCACTCTAAAATATATCCAAGTTTCATTTCCATACAATTGTCCCTTGAGAAGATACTAAATTGGGTGCTGGAATGTGAGGGGTGTACTCACTTTTGTGAGATACGGCATATTCAGGCTGAATATAAAACACAAACCTGTGCTCTTCCAGTTGGACTGTAGGCCAAAAAGCCGGGTTCAGGAAACGTTTCATTGCGGAACATCACTGTATTGGTGCTGTTTGTAGGACGGACATGAAGCCTAACAATGTGCGAATCGGTCCAAGGCTTCATACCATAATCCATGAATTTTTTCCACACTTTCTCGCCGAGCACATCGTCTCCTGAAGATCCTGCCTGATGACTGGCACTGGAGAATTCACTGATTGAGAGGCAGAAAGAGAAAGAGACTTTATTCAAAGACCTAGACAATGCCATAACTGTAGATTAGTTGTGTCTGGTTTAGCAACACTAGCCCTTTTCAGGGACGTCTAGCCCTAGACACTCTAGACTATGTTCAATAAATGAAATCCAGGTATTGGCAGTGGAGTTTGGGATATTTTTTCAGACATTAGATAATTATGTATAAACATACCTAAGACTGTTTTCAATGCTGCTTGTGTTTAGTTGATTTTTTAACAAGGATACAATGCTGCTCCAGTCTAAGATTGGTTCTGTCTGAACCCTGTCTTCAGAGGAAGTAGACTCTGTGCAGCTTGGATGGTCTCCGTCTCTCTTTGTATGAGCAACGTAGCCAATCAGGGATCCTGGAAGATATAGTCAAGAACAACAAACACTTACATCCTGAGATGCCATGGCTGCTCATCAGGGATAAATACACATTGTTCACCTTAACTATTCTGTAAAGCTGCTTTGAGACAATGTCTGTTGTAAAAAACGCTATAGAAATAAACTTTACTTGACTTCAACAAGTGAAAACTTTTTAGCATAGATCATACACACTCCCAGGATGTGAGGAAAGTCGGCACAAGGAGCAATGCCACACTATGGGGAGCTTGTGATCATTTTAATTTTATTAACTTTCTTTTTTATTAACTTTTTTATAAACTTTCCCCTTAGGCCATCGGAGTTATGTAAACATTGTGTAAATTCGTTTTTTGCCAAATAATTACGTTAATAATTGTGTCGGTGATTTAGCATGTTTTTTTCCTCCTCTGCTGGACTTTCTCGGTATTGCAAGAGTTTCCTTGCCTGTCTTCTTTTAAAAACCCCATCAATCGTAGGCCGTTTAAAGCATAAACAGGACAGAACAACAAGACAAAACAACTATTTTAACCAAACAACATCAGATAAAGTTACGTACCAAAGCCAAATATGAAAAGCGCGGCAGTAACCATGACACAGACGTTCCTGAGACGGTGCTGGCTTGGTCTGATGATGGAATGATGGAAGTGATCAGAGACACTTTCTTCACCTCTGTTCCCCTCAGTTTCCACATCCATATCAGACATTATCAGTTCCAGTTGACTGCTGTTATCCTCCATGATGTGGGTTTGATGGAAAGTTCCTGATGAACTATGGACACATGGTAAACGTACTGTATATACAAGTTCAATCTTGCTGCATTTTATGTAAAACAGGTAAAATATGTAAAAAAAATCTTTTTGTATTTAAAATGTTGTCAAATCTATTTCTTATTCTTTTGTTGTTGTTTTTAATGTAATACCACATTAAAAGAAAAAATTGACCATCTTCCCTTCTTAAGGATATAGACAAATATATTTATATTTGAGTCTGTCTGCTTTTTTTATTAATATTATCATTATCTGTATGTTCATTTTTACTTTTAATTCACTTTTAAATCTCAGCATCCTTCCAACTAAAATGATTTTAAATGTGCTATATAAATAAATTTTATTTGACAATCAATAATACAACCAATTTCCATCCATCAAGATACAAAAAGACTGATGGCAAAGCCAATGCCACAATCCGTCCAGCCTCAAAAAGATCTTAAATAATGTGTAATCTCTGTTTAATATGCAGTATGCACTTTCTGCTTTGTAGAGCCCAGGAAACCTGTGTATTTGGTAGACGCACACGCGCACACACACACACACACACACACACATTATATATATATATATATTCACATTGTTTTTGAACAGTAAACTGGATAAATAGGAACCTGGAGAACTTGTAGGACACCTGTGGAACTGCTAACCGTGGCAATTATACATACAACAACCCAAACCTTTTGGGACACAGAAAACATATCAAATGTTTAAACTGAGGAAATGTACAATTTGAAGGAAGTAATAAAGTAAATTTGAATTTGATGGTTGCAAAACGTCTCCAAAAAAAAAGTTGGGACGGGGCAACAAAAGTCTGGAAAAAGTAAATATTACTCAAATGAATCAGTTGGAGAAACATTTTGCAACTAATGAGGTTAATTGACAACATGTCAGTAAGATGATTGGCTATAAATAGTGTATTATACATACATACACATAACCACTGACATATTTATCTGCATATGTCGATTTGCAAAATTGCTACTATTTGCACTTGTGGTAGATGTTAAACTGCATTTCATTGCTGTGAACCTGTACTATGCAATGACAACAAAGATCTGTGTGTCTGTCTGTCTGTCTGTCTGTCTGTCTGTACATTCCTCTCCCAAAACTTCAGCAACTGGTGTCCTCAGTTCCCAGATGTACAC
Organism: Silurus glanis; assembly: GCA_014706435.1. Lineage (NCBI taxonomy): Eukaryota > Metazoa > Chordata > Actinopteri > Siluriformes > Siluridae > Silurus > Silurus glanis. The sequence continues at coordinate 1,266,088 of JAAIIK010000073.1, read as the reverse complement.
GGATAGAAGACGACACAGCGGTAAACATTGGTCCTGTCCCAACTTGAGACGTGTTGCAGCCGTCAAATTCAAAATGATTCTTTTATTTTTTATTTTTTATGAAATATATTGTCACATTTGACATGTATTTTTTTTCTGTGTTTTGTTGTGAAGAGACTAGACATTTACGAAAGAAGAATTTAAGAAAGAATTTAAAAGAATTTAATTTTGTTTTTGTTTACATTTTACTCAGTGTCTCAACTTGTTTAATTGGGGTTGTAAATACAATAAATATTGTCAGTTCATATGATATTTTTATACTAATATACTTCTATTTAGCAGATTATTAAAGGGCCTGGTGTACATATGTTTTTGTTTGCAGTTTGATTGAGCAGTGGATGAAATCAAGGTCAGATTATTGCTGCATAAACAATGCAGCGTCTCTTTCAATGAACGGCTGCTTTTGAGAAACTTGCGTACTACGTCACTAGGAAAGTGCACTACACTATGTAGTGTAATGTGTAGTGTATTAATGTATGTCCGGATTTTGGACATGAAATAGAAGAACCGTGAGATCTATGAGATCAGGAAGCATGCGAGACCCGAAAGCACAATGAAAAGGACACCAGGTTAATAATAAGTATATATTTATATAACCTCCGTTTCATTCATTATCTATATATAAATAAGCGTAAAGAACCAGAGACAAGGTCACGTGACCAGCAAAGTCGGATAAAAGTAAACAGAAAACATACACACACGCTTTCCTCCTCACTGTCATCCATCTCATCCCTCCATTATCCCCCTAAAACTTCCCCACAGTTCACCTCGAGCTAATCATTTAATGTTTATTACCTGGAAAATCGTCCTGAGAAAGTGAGTTCTGCAAAATATCAGCAGTCATGTGAGTGTTCTGGGGGATGAGGATCACATCCTGCTTCCTGGAGTTTGGCAAAACAGCCATAAAAGTCACTGTAGCTCAGGGTCCAAACCTTTACATTTGTAATTAATCCACCTCCTAAAGTGAATTAGTATTTACAGTAAATGCACATATAATCTGAATGTTTAATGTATTGTTTTAACATTTTTTACTTTATTTTTTTTAAATAAAATGAATTTAATGCTGATGAACATATCTGCATCATTGCAATTCAAGATGAAGAAATAAAAACTGTTACTCATTTTGATTAATTTACATTTATAATGGTATGAGGTGGGGGGTATCAAAGTACAGGAGGACGGACAGACAGACAGACAGAAAATCCAACATGAATTGGGATTATAAGGCCAGTGAAAGGGGATTTTGCATTCAACTGTGTTTCTCAAATGCTTCCTTGATGTTTTTCAAAATCACAAAAAAAAAAAAAAATAAATTTAAATCATTAAAAATAAATCCCCCACCCCTGTTAAGAGTGGAATTAATTTTCAGAACATGACATTTTTCCACAGATTCTAACTGAATAATAATCCCAAATCCACACTGCTTGTATCTAATGCCAAAGTTATTCCATTTTATTCATTAAGCAGCCATTCCACTCTCTATAGTAAATACAAAACCAAAAAAAAAAAAATACATTTAATTCTTCATAAACTGTTGAAAGCAGGTAGGCCAGGGCAGTTCACACACACTTGAGCAGAGACATTTGAATGAAGGTGTACATATTTATTGCATTTAACAATGTGCATTTGACACGACGAACAGGTTGTAAAACAGGTTACAATTGCCCGAGTGCAAGCAACTGCGTTTGATTAAAGGAAAAAAATTATTCCAATTAGGAAAAAAAAGGATTCAGCAGAAAACACAGCAAAACTTTGGATTTGCTGATCATATTGTACAATTTTAGTTTGTATGTTAGGAAAAAAAAAATATGTATAATCATTCACCAGATCATATAAGGCACAAACGAGGAAAGAAAAATGAAGAATAAATCGCACACGAGAAAGCACTTTGAGTTGAGAAGCACAAGTTCTAGAATTATAGAAATGCCCATCATAAATGCAGATTTATTTCTAGAGCTTCCTGATTGATCAGATTTGTTGCTATTTCAAAAAAGAAAGAGAAAAAAAAAAAAAAAAGCACTAACAGCTGAAACACAGCAGGTGAGTTTTAGCGAGATGACTGCACTGTCCATGCAGAGAATATGTACATCATTATGAGAAACACTGTTCCCGATAATTAACATCCACCATACAGTGAAATATGAGAGGCCCTGCTCTCGATATCAACACGCTGGTAGGCAAAAACTACCATCGACTTCACTCGCATTATGGAAGACGCTGCTCCCGATAATACTTAAGGTCAAGAGTATAAAAAAAACAAAAAAACACCAGAGACAAGAGTCAGATAGTGTGTGTGTGTGTGTGTGTGTGTGTGTGTGTGTACGTAGACGACACTCGAGTGTGCAACTCCGCACCGAACCATGCAATGTGACGGTCCCTGGTCGTGAATATTTTTTCTTTTCTTCGTTCTTTAATTCGGAAACGAGCTTCCCTCCGTAGCAGATGCTGCTTTTGCTATAGTTCGTCATTTTTCGACAGTATAACTGTCATAATTATGGAAGGCACTGCTTCCGATAATTATAAATTTCTATAAAAAAGTGGTACAAAACGCTATTTATAGTGAACCCTGTCACTGATAAATAAATAAATAAATAGAGATCTCAGTGCCACGTTGTGAAGCTAGCGTTCAGCTCGTCGTGTAACAGCTTTGGATCGTTTTTTTTTTTTTCCCCCTCCTCCCCCGCTCACCTGATACAATTCTATAACAGGGGATGAGATGTTACTGGTTAAGTTTGGGGCTGGGGGTTACGAATGCTGAACTTTTGTTTTGTTTTTCTTGGTGAACCAATCGCCAGCTTTTGTATTACAAATGTTTCAAACGTTAGCTCAGATTTTAACAACAAAACTTTTTATTTTATTTTATTTTTTTATTTGAAATGAATTGAGCTACACCTTTAATAGCCTGACCTTTTTTTTTTTTTTTTTTTTTCGCCACTTGTGGGGGGGGGGGGAAAAAAAAAAAAAAAAAAAAAAAAAAAAAACACTGTACGAGGTAACATTTTACAAAATTAGAACTGAGTTCATTAAGCACCAGGTTTTGGCATTCTTTTGCAACTATTTATCATATATATATTTTGGGATTCTCGAGAGGATATTTTATCGGATGACACTGTTCGATATTTCAACCAAAAAAAAAAAACCCGTTTGAAAGCAGTCATTTGTTTTACAGTACCGCTTTAATGGCTACGTCATGACGCCACTCGCCTGTACGGGAATGGACGAGCGCTTTAGTTACTCGAGCGAGATTTCTGGTTGAAATACAGCACAGTGTCGGATTAAGGCATCCTAACAGACCGGTCGATCTGTTACGCAAGGGGACTAGAGTTTTAATTTGAAGCGCCTCGTTTATAAACTGGACCGGAATTTTCATCTAAATCTCATTGTCCATGTCCCATACGTTTCCTGCGAGTGCATTGGCGCAGCTTTGGATCGTCCAGGTGGTCAGAGCGAACTGATTCTTCAGCAGGTCGGTGTTGGCGCCGACTACACCGTCTCTGATCACGGTCAGTTGCGTGAGGACGTCTTGAACGGTGCACCATCCCGAGCCAAGCAATATGTGTCTGAACGGTGTGTCTATGGGAGAGACGTACGGAGACAGCAGATCCCTTTCCACCTGTAGATGCAGACAAAATGATGAGTCACGGTCACATTTTCTACATCCGCTGTGGCGACCCCCTAATGGGAGAAGCCGAAAAAGAAGTTACAATTCTGAAAAGCACCCTAGTCATTGGAAGTTTTTTTCCTGCATCTCATATAAATCGATCAGGCATAACATTATGACCGATGACCCGTGATGTGAATAACACTGATGATCTCATGGCGCCTGTTAGTGGGTGGGATATAATAGGCAGACAAGGGCCAAATTGTGACGTCTAGACGACTGGGTCAGAGCATCTCCAAAACTGCAGCTCTTGTGGGCTGTTCCTGGTCTGCAGTGGCCAGTATGCATCAAACATGCTCCAAGGAAGGAACAGTGGTTCATTGATGCACGTGGGAAGGTCGGCCCTTGTGGTCCGATCCAACAGACGAGCTCCTGTAGCTCAAACTGCTGAAGTTTGAAGTTCAGCTAAAGTTCATGCTGTTGATGCTCAATGGCTCACGACTGTTTTGGCAGCAAAAGGGGGATTAACAACATTAGGCGGGTGGTCATAATGTTATGTCTGTTTGGTGTATATAGACACAGTATATTTTGGGGAAAAAAAAAAGGTCAGTTCAAAGAAAGAAAAAAAAACAGCAACAAAAAAAAAGCAGAAACAATTCAAAAGCATCAGTAAGTCACAAACTTAATATCTCAAAAAAACCAACAACAGCTTTACCAGCATGTGCATGAAGAGTTAAAATCCTGATTTTTCATATTTTTTGTGCCACAGTGAAACCTAATGCATTTTTACGGCCCGAAACACACTCAAAGCACCGGTCCTGCAGCTTGTGATGCCTCACCAATTTAAAATTAGAACAGGTTTCAATTTACCCCCATGATCCGGTCATTAATGATGCGACACTGCTCGATGTCGTCGATGTCGCTATTCTGGATTGTGCTGATCAGGTTCCTGGAGGCACGACCGTACGAACCCAACGCAGACATGAGCCACTTCATCTGGAGAGTCTTTGGAAGGCGACCATTCTAAATAGAAGAAAGAAAGATTGATTATATATATATATATAAACGATTTGAACATAATGCGATATTCCCTGTGACTTTAAAAGTCCTTTATTCTGTGCAGCTTTGAGACTTACCCTTTGCAGACTCATCACTTCCTTGTTGATTTTGCTCACTTGTAAGCGCATGATGTTGAGGTATTTTTCCGTATTCAGTCTCAGCAGATGATCGTGTACCAGCCGAAGCGCCATCTGACCCGCCACCTCGCCTGCCGCCTTTATCAGTGCGGGTATGTTCGATGCTTTACTCTCCAGATTTCTCCTGGTATCCAGCAAAGTACCAAAGAATGGGTATGGTTTATCCTGGAGAAAAAAACAAAAAGCCAATAAGTAATCATTTCAAACTCGAGCCAGCTGAAACCTTCAGGTAGCTCAAGTTTACACGGTTATTACATGAATATAGCTGTTACAGAATTAATACAGAAGATATTTTAACACCCTCTGACTAACGGCAATCCAGAGTTTTCTCACCTGAGTGAATCGGAAAGAGACCGAAGGGATGCCCGAGAAAGTCAGGAACGGATAGGCAGGGTCATCCATCCTCATCGGCTCCATCCTGTGGAAGGAAGCCACAATTCACATGATGCCGTATTTACTGATTCACCTATTTCAGGCAATCGGTCTTATAAGGGAATGTAGTACTTACACATTTGTCTCAAAGTTCGATCCAGCCAGTGCGAATATAGTTCTGCTGGGGTCAGTGGGTGAAGAAACCTACATTGGGGGAGGGAAGAAAGAAAAAACAGGAGAGAGAGAGAGAGAGAGAGAGAGAGAGAAATGGGAATAAGTTACTTGCTTACATACACACAAGCACACAGATGGTCCCAAAGTTGCGATAGATACGATTCTTTGATCTTCCGATAGGATATACGACAAAATTGTAAAAATATGAAAATTTTCTCGTAGCAGTCAAACGTAGCAGCGTATGCTCCGCCCTCCACTCGCGAACTGGCGCTCGTCCATGCACCCGCTACCACGTGCATAAATATTGTATCGTTTACAAATGATGGTACTGTTAATTGCACCGATCACCGTTCTTTAAGACTTCTGGGTAGTTTGGCCCATGTCTCAACTGATGATATTTTCCAAGTTACGATGGGGTCATCGGCGCAAAAACTCTCACCTCTTTTAAAGTACTCTGGATCAGGTCATACATCAGCGGGCTTGCACTTGCTTTAAAGTTTCCAGAACCTGTACAAAATTAATCTGTGTTTAGTGTCAGTTTTGATAGTTTTAATTCGTGCTTCATGTTGAAGCGAATGATGGATGAAGTACCTGCAACAACTCCATCCAGGCTGATGTAGGAAAAGGCTTTCATGTTCAAAGAAGGCAAATAACCCTGTAGGAGGAAAAAAAACATTCCAACAAAAAGTATTATTTTAGTTAAAAATTATAAAAAAAAAAATTATATATATAGCATCTGTCATAGGTTTGGAAACACAGACTTATGTTTTTTGAGATACATGTTCCTTTTGCATCTAAGCAACAACAAACAAAAAGCTAAAAGGCAAAAACATTAAAGAATTGGACAGTAAATGACTTCTGTTGACAGATTCGAAATTTTTGGCTCGAACAGAAGGACATGGAGAGAAGATGGTAGCAACACAGGCAGACTGCCTCACCCCCACAATCAAGCTGTTATTCATGCGAAGGGAGGATTTTTCAATGATAATAAATTGGAACATCTGGACATTAATATATTTGTTTGATCAAAGTAAATGACAGTTTTTTTGCATAGCAACAAAATGAACATGCATGTTTCTCTCAAATGCTACAACACTACAAATACTGTAATAAACCACTTGAGAGTGTAGAAAAATTATTGAGGTCAAGTGTAAAACGTCTGATATCTGTTAGTTCCTGTAATCAATTATTTCCGAAAACATACCATTTATAAATTAGTTTTAAGTTACAGCCTTACGAATGAGCGGTTACTATGGCAATAATTACCTACAAGAAGGTACCTAGTGGGTACCTTCCTACATGTGCATTAAAATAAATCTGAGATTTGTCTTACAGCTAAAACTATGATTAGAACAGCTGAACAAGACAATCAACCCCTTCTGACCAATCAGGTTTGAGCATTCAGCTTTGCTGTACTTTATTAATTTGCACATTATATTCCATAGGATAAACGCATTAAATATTTTTCCAACCTCAAGCCACTCGGTAGCACCGACAGCGCCGTATTCTCCAGCACTCCAACTGGCAAACACGATGCTCCTCCTGGGTTTGAATCCATCTTCAGAGGAAAATTGTTTAAAATGTTAGAAATATGTTTCTTTTACACATGAAAAAAAAAAAAAAAAAATATAAGATCCACATTTCTGTTAAAACCTCACCTTCATGTACCATGCTGCTAATAACTCGGGCTAACTCGAGCAGTAAGCTAGTGCCGACTGTGGACTTGGCAAATCCAGCACCCCAGGCGTCTCTCTGAGCTCCAATCACCACATAACGATCTAAACCAGAAGATGGATTGTTGTAAGATACTACACACACACATTAGGGTTGTGCATCTCCTATAACTGAGGCCGATGCATATGAAGCAGCTACTGATGCGATGTGATACGCCAATGATTATTGTACACAGAAAGTCACATGACCCACCTGGATCTATGAAACCCTTAACGACTCCGAACACATTATGGATCTGTATTTCAGTGAGAAGATTGTTGACCTCCACAGAGATATTGTCGTTAGTACTACCGAGCTTGTAATCTTGCAGACCTCCATCAGCCCATCCATGAGGAGGACTACGACCTTCCATTTTGCTGAGAATCAGAAAGGATTCTTTATCATTACTGTATGATTAAAAAAAAAAAGCCATTTTTAGAAAAGTCAAAACATTGACGTGCTTCACCTCATGATCGCTGCAGCTGTACTGGCACGGATGGTCTGGGCAGGTATGCTTGGCAGGCCTGAGGATTTAGCAGGAGGAAACTGAGTGTGGTTGAAAGATGGGAAACCTGGAGTGTACGGATCACCAGAGCCCAGATGGACCTGTGCAAAAAGGACCAGATGTTGCGCTGAAGAAATTGGGGGGGGGGGGGGGGGGGGGAGATCCTATGTTCAACACCTTCTCTTCTTAACACCTTACTTATAGTTTCCACCAAACTAGACCCCACATCAGATTCTCCCAGTTAGCATCCAGCCAGACAGCTAGCTATTTCTAGTCTCACATCAGTTATCTAACCATACTTTTGTGCGTGGTTTTTGTGGAACTCCCTATACATTTCCTTAGTTTACTTTCAAAAACATGATTTTTTTATAATTGCCAGGATGATAAGCACCGACACTGGAGACTCCTTCATCTGTCCATCACCTTACAGGAGTTATACTGTACAAGCAAGCCATTGGCGATGGCGGCAAGAAAAATCTCCATGAAATGGTATTAGGAAGAAAGCATGAGAGGAACCAGACTCAAAAGGAAACCCGTCTGCATATAGGTGACCCTGAATGTCCATCCCATCAATGTTGAGGTTATAAACTATTCGTCTTCCATTTCTCAGATTTATACAACGAAGATGTTGATTGTTAAGGGCCTTGCACAATGTAGCTGCTTGGTGGTGGTTTTTGACTTTCCAAGCAGAACTTCAACATCTTAACCACGGAGCTACTCTCAACTTCCCCATTTGCTATATACCCATAACTACTGTCTGAGTTACGGTTTTAGAAAATCAATGAACAACTTGTAAACAACAGGAATAAAATATATATATTTTATAATGTGAATATAAAAATAGAGATATCAATTATTTATCGACATATTGTCCAGCCCATGATTTAAAACTTTTTCTTAATTTGACAATTTATACTTTATAACATTATACTTTATACTGTTTGCCGCCTTATATTCACACACGTTTGTGTGGACTGGTAGAGGGACTTATGGCCCCAGAAGAAGAGACAGTCAGAAATCCAATTCCCATAATTATGCGTGTCACGGTTGTTTTATATGCTTGTGAGCAATTCGATGTTTACAAGAGCGCATTAAAAGAAATATCTGCTGCAAGGGAATGATTAATGGACCGTTATAAGATCTGATACGGATGCCATAGGAACAGGGGGCTTCAGAAAATCGCACTGAGATTTGAAGAAGCGCATTTTGTCCCTCAACTAATTGGTCTCAAAGTAAATCGGTTTAACGCGTTTACATTACAATTTTCCTTTTGTTCGGTTTACAAAAAGGTTTATCCCACCCCTCTCGAACCGATTACAATTTCATTGGGTTTAGGCGTTTTTAATTACGATTTCGGTGTTTATATGGAGCATTTTCCTTCGGATTGGATTTTTAAACCGATTACAATTCTAAATGTAAACGCACCGAACGCATCAGTTAATAAACTAAATCGCACCGAACGCATCAGTTAATAAACTAAATGGATTTCTGTAGAAATCCTTCTCCGTTTCAAGAAAATTAAATGGGGTGATGGTTGTTTTTTTTGCAGGATTGGGGACCCAATTTCCTTCATACACCCAACAGGCTGTTTTTTTTCCATGACCTTTATGCAGATACTTACGTGGCCAAGCAACTCAACGTTTCCGTCAAACGGGTAATCAGCAGGGTCGGGGTAGATCAGCACTGCACTGGCGTTCACTTTGGCAGCATTAGCAACCTGATATTTTGAGATGATGGATGGCAAATGATTGATTTTTATCAATGAAACTGACAGGGAAGCTTTAAAAAATTACGCACAGAATCAATCAATAAATAAATAAAAATTACTTTAAAAAAGAAATAATCACCAACCTTCTCAGCATAACTAATTTTTCCTGCCCGGATCAAGAGGACCCTTCCAGACATGTCAATGCTGTTGTCTTGCAGGCGTCTCAAGTCGTCTTCTTGTCCATAATAGGCGTACAAAACTGCACCCTGGGAAATCAAATCGATAAACTAAGCCCATTTGTATCACATGCAATCAGAAAGACTAACGGGGAAAAAAGTACTGGATACAAACCTGCACCGTTCCCGTTGCGCTGTAGGACAAATAGCCAGGTTCGGAATACGTATTGCCACGGAACGTCACTTTGTTCACCCCACTAGCAGAACGATCCTGGACCTTAACATAGTGTGTATCGAGCCAGGGCTCCATTCCGTTATCCTTGAATTTGGTTAAGACTTTATTGGCGAGTAGCTCGTCTTCTGCGGATCCTGCTTGATGACTGTTGCTGGAGAACTCACTGAGAAAAGTGAAATTCAACTTGTATCTTTCGTTTTAACAGTGTTTCAAATGAGCGTAAATGTGGTAGAAGGAGAGTCGAGTTACCTGAGGCTGGTTTCAATGCCACTTGTGGTCAGTTTGCGTTTCAGCAAAGCCGTGATGTCGCTCCAGTCAAGACTGGGAATCGTTTCGATCGGAATCGCCTCGTCATCAGACGGAGCAGAGGAAGGAGTAAAAGAAGAAGTCTTGCAAGAGCTTGAAGCCCCTTCAGTCGATCTTTTATACATATTAGAACCGATCAAAAGTCCTGCAAATCAAGAGGCGTTACTAAATAAAAGGTTTACAGGTTTGCCAGTAAGCACTTTAATACAAAATCTTCTCCTGGAAGGACTGATGACATGGCATGAAATGGCAGTCTCGTTATCTGCATGGGTTTTGGAAGGTGGGAAGAAACCAGGAGACCTTTAGACCAGACGCTTAAGCTCAGGATCAAGCTGAAACAATAGACTTTAAAGAAAAGTTTTGGGAGTCTTGGCTTCTCCAACGATACGTGCTTCTCCTCTAAAATGTTAAATTCGATGCACAAGTTAGGAGACCTGAAGCTGCTCCAGCATGACAATGCCCCTGTGCATGAAGTGAGCGCCATGAAGACTTAATAAACAAAATCTATTGTATTGCCAGCATTGTGTAAAACCAAAACAACCAGAAGCGTCTTCTTACCAATCAGAAAGCTTATGAGAATAGCCACGGTCACAGCTATGAAGATGTTTCTGGGGTTGCACAGGCCAGGCTTGCTGACGTAGGCCGGCCGAGCGTGATGGTGTTTTCCGTGATCAGCAACTCCGTTCCCTTCGACCTCCTCGTCCACATCAGACGAAAGCTTCATCTCCACATGGCTGGAGTCTTCTTCCATGTTCTGGGTCAGGAATCGCGTGTAGGTGCCTTCCGTCCCGTTGAACTGAGGAGATACGAAACACGTTCGGTCCTTTAGACTAAATGATGTATAAAGTACTCACGTGTCATCCGATCACGCTCAAAAAAAAAAAAAAAAAGAACCAGTACATTAACGTGTGTATGTGGAAGGGGGGTATTTTTCACATTTCACAAGAACAATTCAGTTTGCAGGATTGTCATCAAATGTATTCATATAATAACTGAAACTACACAATTATAAGGAAATACAGCTGGAAAGCACCTCAGTCTAAAAAAAACAGATCTGATCTACAGTTGTACTCAAGAAATAAAAATCACAGTAGAAAGCGGTGCTCCTATCTTCCATAAAACATAAAAAGTGGCCGAAAAATTATAAATAAAAGTGAATTTCCGCAGTTTTGTAACGGAGCCAAACCTTCACAAACTTTATTCATTAAAAAGATAAAAGTGTTGGGACACCAGACTTTACCAGCGATATGTGGTTCTTCTCCAAACTGATGCACACAATTGTATAGAATGTCTATATTTTCCCTTTACTTGAACTTGAAACCTGCTGCCCCTGTGCACAAAACCAGCTCCATGAAGATATGCTTCACATGGGTTGGTAAAGTGTGTATAAGCTCTTGAGTGGCCTCCTAAAAAACGCTGACTGCACCCCAGGCCTCCTCACCTACATCAGTACCTGACTTTACTAACACCCGTGTGGCTGAATAAATCTCACACAAAATCTCCACAACGACACTCCAAAATCTAGTGGAACATTTTCTCAGTAGGCATCACCTTCCCAGGGAGGCAATACGAGTAATGCTTTTCTGGGTTCATGCCATATTTTGATATCACTGCTTGGTAGCTAACCAGCTGGGTTATTGTTTCTGCTGATATTCAGGGCTTAATTCCTCAAGAAAAGATTTTCAATTTACCGTGATTGTTATTCAGAGGAAACATGGCATGAACACAGATAAGCATTACTGAGGTAAAACACAACGCTGGCTAGCTCGTATTGCCTCCCTGGGAAAGTGACGCCTTTTGGGAAGATGTTCTACTAGATTATTGAGTGTGCTTGTGGAGATTTGTGTTCAATTAGACACACAAGTGTTCATTTTACTACCGACATCAGAACCTGACTTTAGCTGAATAAGCTAAATAAGCTGGAAAGGGATGTTCAAAAAGCACAAAGGATCTTACAGTCCGGTGTCCAAAAACGTTTGTCCATATAATGTATAACCTGAACGTATAGTATGGACCTATAGTTAATTATGTAACACTGAACTGGAGTATTTTTTATTATTATTATAAATTTATTATTGGGAAAATGACAGGACATTAACATGTTTTTACAAAAAATATAGTGAAATGAGAAGCATCACATTTACAAACATTTAAAAAAAAAAATTTAATAAATAAAAAAAATTTAAAAAAGTGCAAACAACTTACAATTTTTGTTATAGTCGTCCTGGCTTGATCCATCTAAAAAAAAAACAAAAAAAGAAAGAAAATTCACAGTGTTAGGTGAGAACTGCATACGACCCGAGGTTACAATTTAATCCCACCTCTTTCAACTCCAAACAGGGACTTTTGGATAAAATCACATGCTTTTCTCTCTGATCAACAGTAATATAAATGACTTGACAGTTTTTTTAATAATAATAATAATTACATTTAGTCATTTATTGCAAGCCTTTCATCTGTGAAAAAAGTCCCGCGCTAGCACATGGCCTCACTTCCCATTTACTTGAACGGAAATCTAAAAACACGACTGAAACTAAAAGAATAATGCCTTTCTTTTTATCATAACCACAGAATTTCATTTTCCTAAACCAGCACCAAAAACCGACGTTCCGCTTCAGAGCCTCATCGGCAAACAGCAGGTGTTATTCAGATGAACAATGAGCTCCAGACACGACTTTCAGCACCTTTAGAGAATTCATCCAACGCTACAATACGCCATCATTTCCACTTTAAAGCCAAGGTGTTCAAGAAATCGTGTTTTTCAAGGTTTATTTTTTCAGGGAATTTTAGTAACAAAGAAATCCAACAGCTGTAGCTTCAAATTACACGACCTACAGTTTTACTGAATCTTAAAAAAAAAACAAGATGCGACTAAAGTGTTCTTAAAACTACTATAAAATCCAAACATTCTTTCAGTAAATCGAATGTAAAATTTGCTTATAACTTCTCTGTACAGTAGATATTTAGGAGGTCTTCTCTCTAACCTTTCACCGAGCTGTGCTTTAACAGCAGAACATTCCACGGAGGTCGCTGCAGTGAGATACTGAAGTGTAAATAACCCTGAGGTGTAAACTACAGCTACAAATCTCAGGGTCCCGCTGAGCCTCACGTCCAATCACTCTACTCTGTTCCTCGAGATGCAGCTAAGCCTGAATTATGATTGTATTTCCACGAGGAGAATTTAATATCTGCATGTATAAGGCAGATATATGGTTGCAGGTTACATGCCATTCTTATGTTTTCAACAGATATTAACAGCTACAAAAATAATCAACTGAAAGCTACTGTAGTTTATAAAATTCAAACAAGACAAAAGAGAGACAAAAGATCTAAATGTGTCCATCTCTGAAGAAGAAGTGGATTTCCATATTTTGGGTATAGGTCTAACTTCTAAACTAATGCTTTTTAAACTAACATTTGACAATTTTATTCATTCTAAAAAAAAAAAAAAAAAAAAAAAAAAAAAAAAAAAAAAAAAAAAACACCATACTATATTTTAAACAGAACTGTAAAAAAATATCCATAATTACATTACTTAAATAAATTTATTTTATAATTTAAATATAAACGTGCGACCACCAGAGGGCGCTCCAATATTATTAACGCTGGCAGAAATTCGTGATTTGTACGAAGAACTGGGTGACGAGACAATATGTTGTTCTTAGTGCGATAGAATGACGTCATAACACTTTTTGGAGAATGAGACGTGTCGTCAGTATTTTATCATCACTGTAGTAAAGGAGCAAGTACCAATGTTGTTGGACGTGGGAGATAATGTACAATATAAAACTTTTTTATTGTAGAATAATATAACTCCCTCATATATATATATATAAAATTATTATTATTATTTTTTTTTTTTTTTTTTAACTTTTTCAAAATCCACAGGAAGAAAAAAAAAAACCCCGAAATCCACAACAAAGATTTTATAAAATAATAGTGCAGGTTTTATTCCTTTTATTTGATTTCATTGTTGTTTAAAATAAACTAGACTGAATTATAAAAAAGAATTTTAAAAAAATCATGCATCACAGAACAATTTAAATAAAAAAAAAATAAATAAACTAACCTTTGTTCTGGAAACCACCTCAGTCTGAAAACACCTGCATGCACACTTTTCGCTCCTGCAAAAAAAAAAAAAAAAGGAACGAGGAAACATAAGACGACTGTTCTACTACACTGCTATCTGAACACGCAGGAATACGTGCATCCCAGAGATAGAGGTATGAAGGAATGGAGCTGGGGTTACACCCTACAGGGAGAGTCGCACACATCAGATCAGATCAAAACGCCAAACATTTAATTTCCACCACGTTTATATAACCATTCGAGGTTCTCACAGTCCCATTCACGAGAAAATAAAAATGCACGTTTGTACTTGTTAACGCTCTAGAGGCCTAGACGACCTTCACGTTATGCAGGTCATGATAACCAGCTGAAAGTAGCAAGGCTTTCACAATATAATGATCTGAATTGGAGGCCAACTTTTTTTTTTTTTTTTTTTTTTTTAAACATACAAATCAAAAGTTGTATTATTATTATTATTATACAAGTTTTGTTGACATCACATCAGTGGAGGTGTGAACATGCTCAGGCATGATCTGTAGCACAACAGTGTTTCAGTAGTCTGCTGTTTTCTAGAAGATCATCAAAATGGAAGAATCCGTTTATATATTAGAAAGAAAAAGAAAAGAAAAGAAAAGAAAAGAAAAGAGATGGGAAGTGTGTAAAAATGATCATCCAAATTCATCAAGTACAATCTGAGTGTGAGGTACATGAGCTGTTTTTCACTAAGAAAAAAAACGACTGAATCAGCATTATTTTATTCAATTTGGGATCTTTAAAGTGTTCGGTTTCTCAGGTTTCTGCAGGTATGCAGTGTCTGACCCCATCAAGTGTGTTGAATTCATCACAAGCCAATAGCGGACTCTTTCTTTTGCCTTTTAATGCATTTCCCCCCCCCAAAAAAACTGTCGAAGCAGTGCAGCTCTATATGTGCGTGTTCCTTGTTCTCAAGCCAGAATCCTAATAAATGCCTTTTGTCCGGTTTCCCACATACTCGACCCAAATCCCCAGCACCATGTGATCGCCTGAGGACTTCAAGAACACATTAATTAGAACGTGACGTGAAATATTACAGCACAGAATAATAAAAATTGCTTTTAGAAATATAATTTTGCAAAGAATATTTTCTTTAAAATTCAGAAATCAGGCGTACGTTTAGATTTTTTTTTTTTTTTTTTTTTTTTTTGGGAGGTAGAGAAGTTGCATTAGAGGATTAAACCCCCATCTCAAGTCCAATCATGTGAGGGTCACATTGCAAAAAAGAAATACAATTTCACAATTCGGTTAATCACCGCCAACAAAACCATAATGTTTACTGTATTAAATATCGTGCGGTGTCATAAGGAACCAAGAGTTTCACAAGATATCTGTGGGCTGTGGGGGGGTTTTATACATCTTTTGATTGGTCATGTGTGTCTCATTTCAGTGTGATGATTAAACTCCTCTACAGTTGCACCAATATTAATTATCTACAACGTAATAATCTACATCTCAAAGTTACATATTTACATTCGCATAGAGACGAGTTATTGTTGCTCAAGGTTCTAACAGGAACCATAAAAGGTCATGAAGCCAATTAAGGTATGATGGTGATTTAATTCTCTTATTATAGCAAACAACAGAAGGATGAGCAAACAACAGCTGGTGCAGTTACAGATCACCTTTTCAAATAATAGATTAATATGTGCAATGAATAAATAAATAAAAAAATCCAAATATTTTTGCATAATACCACTTTTAAAATAAAATAAAAAAAACACACCAAGAAATTATATTATATATTCCAGATAAGTTCTCATCTCAGCAGAAATGCGTGAAGACCTACAACTAGTCTAATAATGCACATAATTGAGACAAAAACAATGTAATTAACAAATAATTTATTACAAATAAATAAATAAAAAAGGATGCACTTAAGAGTCAAAGCTGTGAAGGTCAGGGGCAGTGTTGCCCTAAAGCTCCATATTTACTCCATTGCACCTTCACGATGACCCTTTTAACGCTGTGCAGTTGTGCATTTTTGTGTCGATTTTCTTAAATAAACAAACCGGATACATAAAAGCTACACGTGCTCGCGTGCACGCGCGCGCGCGCACACACACGTCCTGTCAACTAAAGCTGAAAGGTCGCACAATAAAAACCCCGAAATTGTTCGACTAAAGCAAAAAATAAATAAAACACGCATCCGTACATTCCCGTGAAAGACGCTCTCTTTAAGATGGATAAAGAAGGAGGGGAAAGAAAAAAAAAAAAAAAAGACGAGAAAAACAAGAATGAAAAATGAAAGCCCTTACCCTGGCGTCCTCTCGCGCTCAAGCCGGCGTGCTGATTGAAAGACAACCTTGAAGCACGTTTCACTCCACTAGATACCCAGAAGGGGAGAACGTGTGTCACTTCCGGTAACGTCACGGACACCATACGTGCTGAGTGGCACTCAGAGAGCGCGCGTGAGGTGCGGGTATTGAGATATGAGTGTAGCTAGTCCCGCGCGTGCACTTGAATATTTAATTGATTGATTGATACATTGATTGGATTGGACAGAGATCATGCATGCTCCACTGCAGGAGTTCAATCAGATTTATCTGATCTATGCATAAAAAAAATGTCCTTTCCACATGGAGAATTCATTCTAAACTCTACTGTATCCTGTATGATAAGAATCGACATGCATGGGGATGCAGTGATCCTGTCTGAACAAAACCCTCGTTACCGGGCTGTTAAAACCAAAATATCAACATCAACATTATGGTGCGGTGATGGAAACAGCAGAGTAACTCGTTAGCATTATTTCCCAAACGTACCATTTCCCTTTTTTTAATCACAACAAATTGCATTTTTTATTTTATTTTTTTTAAGCAGACATAACAATGATTTGGAGATGATCAGAGCATGGAAGTATTACTTCTAGTGGTGGGTCAAAAAGGTTGTGGAAAATGCAGCTGCATTGCCTTTTAATGTCTTGTCATTAAAGAAAATGAAAATAAAATGTAATGCATTTCCTTCACAAGACTCCATATATATAAAATAATATAATATATAATAAAATACCTTCAATTCAATTCCATTGATTTGTATTTTTTTGAAAGCATAACAATGCACATTGTCTCAAAGCAGTTTAGAGATAAAGCAGTTATAATGTATTAAAGAATGTAGAGTTTTTTTTCCTTATAATTTGTAAGTTGATCCCTAATGAGCTAAAATAAATAAATAAATAAATAAAACCTCCCTGAGATGGCATGAGGAAGGAACCTTGAGAGGGAACGCATTCTCATCTGGGTTGCACAGAATGTCCATTTCTAAGGTTCCCATCTATTTAAGAACATTTTTAACTCTTCCTACAATCAACGAATACATGATAAAAAGCGAAAATATATCTGTTTTTTTAATTGTGGTGGATTATTACTTGTTTTCCACAATCAGCAATCTGCCAATTTATACTTTATTAATAAATTAGTACTTCTCTGTATAGAGATATATTTATTCATGAATGCTCATGAGACAAGTGACTTCCTGGTCTTGCTCCTGTAATAGCTGCTATACACAGTCATTCCTTCACCTGGCTCTTTTCTCTCTCTCTTTGATCTCTGTCTGTAAAGTATGGCAAAAAAAAACAAAAAAACAAAAAAACACACCTTCTCATATACAAACCTTGCACGGGTCATACATATCACTGTGTATGAACTGTTCCCTATAAAGAGATATTATAATAATAATAATAATAATAATAATAATAATAGAATAAACTAAATGCATAAAATACACCGTTTCTGCTTGTACACAGTAGTTTCTTGATGAAGCCAGAGCAGAGTCGTGTAGCATGTAGCCGGCTCGTTTCCCATTGTACATTTTCCTCCTCGCCCACCACGAACCTGCCCCAGAGCCTTTTCAGAAGCTGAACATTCAGTGCTGAATGGATCTCTTTCTTTCCAGACGTGTCTGCTCAGCAGACTTTACATGGTCACCTGAAATAGAACGACGTCTCCCCGACGCCAAAACCCTCAAACCAAAACAGGTTTCTGGATCCACGTCAGGAAAAGTGGAAAGCAGACAAGCAACTTGGATTCTGTTGCCCTAATTTTGGGGCACCTGTTAAAACAGAAATGATTTGATGCAGCGCAGCTGGTGCTTAATCAGCTTTGTCTTCCACAAGCCATTTTCAACATTTCTTTTGCTTTTAATTACAACCATGACAATTATAAAGGTCAATTATTTATCATACACTTGATCAATGAAGCTGAAAGAAGACAGACGTGCAGGTCCATGGTCAATGATAATATGGACGTGTATTAGTTCTCTCTTGTGCTTCACATGCCCACAGACTTCACCTTTTCAAGTCCAAATGTGTCTCAAATAGTGATTATAGTCTTAGGGGTGTACTGGGGATTACTGGATTACTGGATTACTGGGTAAAATAATAATTTAGGGTTTACTAATGAGAGTTAATCCCATGTTGTTCTCACATGAACAACAAAAACACATTTGCGCACACATTCCCTCCCTCCGGTCTCAGTAGTGTGCCTTTGTACACTAAACATTTATTTAGTACAATGTACACCTTGTTTTCCCACGTACCCTGAATCTAATGGGAGGGACCACGGAGAGCATCCTGAGCAGCTGGATGGATCACTGCCTGCTTTGGGAATTGCCTGAGAGGGCCATCTCGGATTGCAAGACCTTACAGCAGATAATGAGGACAACAGAGAATATGATCAAACAAAAGTAATGTGAGTCAAGATTACCATGTACATGCATTGACTTCTCTCTCTCTCTCTCTCTCTCTCTCTCTCTCTCTCTCTCTCTCGCTCACTCTCTCTCTCTCTCTCTTGAGGGTTACCATCTGAATTGGTTTTCCCGGTTTGCATACACAAAGCATCTGAGAGTGCTTTGCTTATAGAGGAAGTGATAAACCCTCCTAAGATGTGCCACTATTTACTACCCCAACAGGAACCAATGAGCTTTGAACATCCACTATATTGCTAAAAGTATGCAGACACCTGGTCATAGGTGTAGTATGTGCTTTTGAGCATCGCGTTTGCACATCAATGTGCTCGTATGTTTCCCTCCACTCTTCTGGGAAGATGTTAGATTTTTTGCAGATTTGTAGAGATTCATTCAGCCACAATGGTGATAGTAAAGTCAGGTACTGAAGAAGGTGTGGTGAGAACGTGAGGAGGCCTGGAGCGCAGTCAGTGTCCACATTCAGTCATGTTCAATAGGGTTGATGTTCAGAGCTCTATAGCAGGAGATCTTCCACTCCAACCCATGTAAAGCATATCTTCATGGAGCTGACTTTATGCACAGGGGACATTGTTATGTTGGAACAGGTTTGGGGTCTCCTAGTTAAAGTGAAGGGAAAATTCAATGCTACCGCATCGAGAGGCGTCCTATAAACTTCTGTGTCTCCAACTTCATTTCATGAAGATTTCAGACCTTCAAACACATCGACCTCGTGAGAATCCCGAGCCATCTAGAGATGTTCCAGCTCCAGTTGGATCCCACTCCATGAAGATTTCAGACATTGTACTTTGAGTATAAAGAACCTCTTAATCAATACTCAAAATAACCTTCCTCATATGCTGTTTCTCCATCATTGAACATTTCAAGGCTCTGGTACGTAGGAGTTGGTGTTGAATATATAATGATCGCAGATGTTGAGCTAAGACTGTAGAAAGGACATTACTCATAATCACACACTCCAGTGCCCATGATATTTCTTACATTCTGTTGTTTATTATGTTGTAATGATTTATAATCACATGCTTGGTGGACACACAGATGAGGATGGGTTCCACTTTTGAATCTGGTTCCTCTCAGAGTTTCTTGCTCATAACATCTAAAGGAGTAGTTAATTGCGACAGTCGCCCCAAGGCTTGTTCATCGGGGATAAATACACAAACATTTACATCTAATCTTACATTTCCTAAAGCTGCTTTTAGACAATGTCTATTGTGAAAAACTCGCTAGAAATTACATTTAATTGAAGTGAATTGGAAAACAGTCCTAAAGCAGCTTTACAGAATTTAAATGATTGCAAATATAAATTTCAGTACCATAAAATAGTCCCTATAAATTTATCTAATAATAAGTGGTCGATTTCCCTGAGATGCTGTGAGGAAGAAACCTTGAGAGGAACCAGACTCAAAAGAGAACCCATTCTCATCTAAAAATGGGAGGTGGTAGCTCAGTGGTATTGGACTTTGGATCAGAAAGTCACAAGTTGAAATCCCACCACCACCAAGCTGCCACTGCTGGGCCTTTGAGCAAGACCCTTAACCCTCCCCTGCTCAGTTTTCCCAACGTAAAAGCTCCACTTATGACACTGGAAACTCCACTCAAAAAAACGTTAAATGTTTCCTCACAGTAGATCTGCTTGGAAGAAATTACACAACTAAAAAATTGTCAAAAATGTGGCGATGTTAAGGAGATACATTAGAAGGAGGTGGTAGCTCAGTCAATAAGTGAGATATGGTAGACTTATTTTCAGAAGGTTGTGTGTTCAATTCCCAACACCACCAAGCCACTACTGCTGGGCCCAGTTCTGTAAATGAGATATTATAAATTGCTCTGGAGAAGAATGTCTGCCGAATGCTTTAAATGTACACTATTGGAACAAAAGTATTAGGACACCTGACTTTTCCAGCTAAGATGTGGTTCTTTCCCAAACTGTTACCACACAAAAAGATGCAGGCACACAGTTGTATAGGACGCCTTTGGAAGTGGTAGCTTGAATTTTTCCCTTCACTTGAACTAGGAGACCTAAACCTGTTCCAGCATGATAATGAATTCAAAGCAAACTCTATGTATTGGAAATTGGAGTGAAAGATCTTGAGTGGCCTGCTATAGAGCTCTGACCTCAACCCTATTGAATCGGCCTCCTCACCTGACCTCACCTGCATCAGCAGCTGACTTAGCTGAGCACAAATCTCCATAAGCACACTCCAAAATCTAGTGGAACATCTTACCAGAAGATTGGATGTTATTATGAAAGGAAAAAGGGGACTAAATGTGGACTGTAATGTTTAAAATGCACTTACCAATCGAATGCTCAGGTCTCCACAAACTTTTGCCTGTACAGTGTAAACTAGAAAAGAAAAAAAGCTGTATTTTTAGGAAAACCTCCCAAGGCTGATGTGTGGATTCATGACCACACCGCAGGCACACACAATGTTAGCATTTTCCTCTGCCTTGTCCGTGAGACTCAGTAAATTGTTTCTTCCTAGCAGCTGGCATTTTGAGAGAAAGAATGTGGAAATGGGTTCAGCTTCATTTTCCACCACAATTCTCATGTTCACTGGAGTCTGAGTGCAAAATGAAAAAAAAAAAACAGGCTCTATGGGAAAATTTTTACCTGAGGGTCATATAACTTAATGCCATGTAACATGACAGGAAGCGAACTTGAATAATGAGGTCAAACCCCTACATCACCAATCTGCTTCTTCTGGGTCCTTAACCATCAAATGGTATAAATAAGATAAATGTAAGTCACTCTGGCAAAATATGTAAAACATACAAACAAACCAAGAAGCAAAAGTAACAAAGAAATTAAAACCAAATCCTGAACTCAACTCCTAGGAACAACAACCATGGAGTGCAACCATGAGACAAACTATGAGGTGTGAGGTGAGACTGAAATAAACTAATCAGTGAAGAACACAAAGCATGTTGAGTTAAAGTAGAGATGCACTCTAAAATACGACTCCAGTAAAAGTAAAAGTGTCCCTTTAAACCGACACTTGAGTTAAAGTACAAAAGTATTTGCCTTCAAATGTACTTAAGTATCCAAAATACTGATTTATTATGACTATAATGTTCCTATTAGAATTTATATCACAAGACTCTTTACTCAATCATCTCAGTTGATGTGTAAAGAATCGAATGTGACTCTCAGCACACTGATCTATTTATAGAATGATATTAATGACTCAAACACTGATTTCTATTACAATAATCATGAACCCAAAACCTTATTTTTTTAAACTACTTCAAAAAATCACGTAAACGTAGTCACGTGTGTTGTGGTGAGTTCGAGTCTGGAGTTTCTTCATCATTTATTTCTCTCTAAATGTTCTGCTTGATGTTGAACTGATGCTGAACTGTATAGTGATCAGTAGATACACCGAGCGCCGATCAAAACAAGTTTAAAACAGAGTCCCTGATTGGTGACTTGCTGCGTATTTGATCAGTTGAGTTTTTATCCTCGTAAGTTCAAAAGGAACGACTGATTTCGCAAAATGTCGATGAGAAAGATATTTGATGATTTGATTTTGAAATGTAGTGAAGTTGAAATAAAAGTTTCCCCCGTGCGGAAATACTTCAGTAACCTGCAGATGCGCGAAAAAGATTAGAGATACTTAACTTAGATACTATACTTAATATACTTAAGTATAGTAACGAACTGCACTAGTACTAATTATGAGTCATAAGCAACGGTTGTGTAATTGTAATTATGTAATTGCCATAATCCTGACGATTAATATCAACCATGAGATATGTAGATGTGTTGAAAACTTTGTGTTAACGGTGTGAATAATTTGGGTGAATCCTGTCACAAATATATATTTTATGTCCAATAAAATAAAAACTCACACTTCTTAATGCATCCATCCCTGTTTTTATCTTCAAGGTAAATTATATTTAGTAACCTAAAACCCATTTCCTAAAATTTATTTCAAAATAATGTTTAGGTGATTATTTTTGTGATACCATGTTTAAATCTGTGCTCTGGGTAACTGATCAGAAAGTCAAGGGTTCAAGCCCCAGTATCGCCAAGCTGCCACTGTTGGGGCCCTTGAGCGAGGCCCTTAACCCTCTGTGCTCCAGGGGTGCTATATCATGCCTGACTCTGCGCTCTGACCCCAGCTAATCCCAGCTAACATCGCTGGGATATGTGAAGGAAGGATTTCACTGTCCTGTAATCACAGCCACACCAAGCTGCCACACCTGGGCCTCTGAGCAAGGCCCTTAACCACATAGTGCTCAGTTGAATGAATGAAAAATAGTACATCGCTCTGGATAATTGCATCTGCAAAATGTAAATGTCTATAATGTACATGTGACAATTAAAAGTCACCTTTTTTTAAAGTGGTGAAAGTTTAGATCGAAGGGTTTAGATTTGAATCTTCAGCTAAATCTTCAGACCTTGATAAAAAAAATAAACGGTGGCTCTCTGGAAATGTCGGGATTTAAGCTCACAATCGGGACACTAATGAGATAGAGCTCCATTCAGGGCCACACACTGATCACATACATGCTGAGCTCAGTCCCTAATCCACACACACACACACACACACACACACACACACACACACACACACACA
>JAAIIK010000073.1:1216006-1238522 GCA_014706435.1 Silurus glanis | reverse complement strand
CACACACACACACACACACACACACACACACACACACACACACACACTCACATGTGCGTACACACATGTACACACTTTTCCATGCACACACCTTCACACACATACCCCCACACACTCATATGCACACACAGACACACAAACACACACACAACCACATCATTTTATATAAATGATATGGTCTTAATTGTGTTGAAGTATTCAAACATTTGTCTTCAATTATATTTAAATATTTATTTTATTTTTACTTTCAGGAACTCGGGATCTGATCCGGGACGTGATCAACTGATACTAATAGCCACTAATCAAACTTTTCTTAGGTATTTGAAATGGATTTCAGGATACACAATAAGTAATAAGTATGTAAATAAGACTGAAATATGACTTTGCAATGACCTTGTGATATTTGGAATGTTTTTCTTTTAATGCTTATGTTCTTTACCAATTTTGATAATAATGCTTAGAAAATATTGACCTTAAAAACATAAAAAACGTATTATATGGTGCCGCACGTTTGATTTCAGTCATTTAGATTATTTTCTAAAAGTAAATGCTTAAATACTGGGTAAAAATGGTGTTGATATTGGTTCCGAAGATGTTTATTCCTAGGTAAAGGCTCAACTCATGCAAATGAAAACCTTTTTCTGTAAATTTGACATTATCTAAACGTTTTCAGCTGCAAAATGTGACGTGAAATCGGAGGCGGAGTTTCTGCTACAGAACACGTACAAGGACTCAGGGTCTGAGATAAACCCCGTCTTCCTCCCAGTTTTACAGAGAAAAGTGTTAACTCTTCACCCCACCCAGTCATAAAAAGGACCACAGCACACACCACGCCTCTGTCCACCTCCTGCCCACCCGGTGTCTGGACATGGGAAATGATGTGAACCCTGAACACACACTCGTACACTGAATAGACCAGAGAAGGTCACATTGGGACTGGTTCAAGCAGATAAAGTATCAGTCCAGGAACTCCTGAAGAACACTGACTTATCTGCATCTGCATGTGAAATTAACACACACACACACACACACACACACACACACACACACACACACACACCGTGTACAGCCACAAGGCTTTATAACGTGTATGTGTTTAATGTGTGTTTAAGTATTCAAAATAACACACACACACACACACACACACACACACACACACATTATGTACACACGCCTCCTTGTGCACACGTATATACACACACACACACACACACACACACACACACACACACACTGTGTACAGCCACAAGGCTTTATAACGTGTATGTGTTTAATGTGTTTAAGTATTCAAAATAACACACACACACACACACACACACACACACACACACACACACACACAGTAAGCATTCATACACTAAAAGAAATTTTTTTTTAAGGAACTCATCTGCTACGGTCGACTTTCTTTGCAGTTCACAACAAAGCGATGTGTACACTAAGCTAAAACCCGAATGCTAGCTTTAGCATTTCTCCATTTTTACTGATACGGTCAGAATAGGGCTGTTTACATGGGTGTGTACGTGACTGAAGATCTGTGCCAGGGGCAGTTTTATCTTTAGGTGGCTCCAATAACAGCTAGAACCAGCTGTTTCATCTGAGACCCAGTCCTCACGTGGATGGACATTTTTATTTGACTTTTTTTCTGAAAAAGCTTCATTTTTAAGTGATTTTGTGCAGGACAATTTGGACATGAACAGACTTTCTTTTTGTTTTAATTTTCAGCAACAACCTGAAATTTTATTTGTCTTCATGAACAATTGATGAGGAGGAGCGTGTGTATTATATATAGGAGCCGAGCTGGTAAGGATGTGCTACAAGTTAGAGCAATAACGGCTGGAGATTGAAATGTGTTGACTGGTGAGGAGAGTGTGTTGCGAAATGGAGAAGTATAGAGAAGGTCAGAAGGAGTTGCATTGTGTGTTTATGGATTTAGAGAAAGCGTACGACAGGGTGGAGAAAGAGAGGAGTTGTGGTATTTTATGAGGAAGTCTGGTGTGTCAGAGAAGTATGTAGAGAAGGACATGTATGATGACAGTGTGACAGCAGTGAAGTGTGCAGTAGGAACGAAAGACTGGTTCAAGGTGGAGGTTGGACTGCATCAAGGGTCGGCTCTGAGCCCTTTTCTGTTTGCAGTGATGATGCACAGGTTGACGGACAGGAGTCTCCATGGACTATGATGTTTGCGGATGATATTGTGATTTATGGTGAGAGTAGGGAGCAGGTGGAGAAGAGGTGGAGGAGTTCAGATACCTGGGGTCAACAGTGCAGAGTAATGGAGAGTGTGTTAGAGAAGTGAAGAAAAGAGTGCAGGCAGGGTGGAGTGGGTGGAGAAGAGTGATAGCAGGAGTGATTTGTGATAGAAGAGTATCTGTGAGAGTGAAAGGGAAAGTTTATAGGACTGTGGTGAGACCTGAGATGTTGTAGAGACATTGACTAAAAGACAGGAGGTGGAGCTGGAGGTAGCAGAGCTGAAGATGTTGAGAATTTCGTTGGGAGTGACGACGATGGACAGGTTTGGAAATGAGTTTATTAGAGGGACAGCGCATGTAGGACGTTTTGGATACAAGGTGAGTGAGGAGAGATTGAGATGGTTTGGACATGTGCAGAAGAGGGACATGGGGTATATCAGTAGGAGAATGCTGAGGATGGAGCCACCAGGAAGGAGAAAAAAGAGGAAGGCCAAGGAGGAGGTTTATGGATGTGGTGAGGGAAGACATGCAGGTAGTTGGTTTGAAAGAGGCAGATGTAGAGGACAGTAATATGGAGACAGATGATCTGCTGTGGCGCCCCCTTATGGGAGAAATAATTATTTGATCCCCTGCTGAGAGAGACAGAATAAAATATAAATCTAAAAAATACTTATATAGAAAAAGATACTTTCTGGTTTATTGGGGATCAAATACTTATTTCACTCGATCAAATACAAATTAATTTAGTACCTCAGTGGTTTAGCTATTAGTTTAAATCTAAGAAAGACGTGTTAATATTTTTATATTATTTATAATTATTATGAAAAATGGCTGGGTTAGGGATAAAATGAAATGAATATAAATGATTATACCTTTATATATAAATAAATATATTTATCACATATTTACCTTAATGCATTAATTCTACAATATATATTAACGCACACAAAAGCTTTAAGCTTTGTAAAATAATCCAGGTCTGTTTTAATACCTGATAAGAGACATTTTATGTTTCTTTTTAATGCTCTAAAAAAAATCAGGCTCATCATTTCTACCTGTGAGTGTAGGAAAGGATTCCCATTCAGTTGTATTTCCACGCTTTACCACTAGAGGGAGACACACAGTTTACCACTCATGATGAGCGTTACCTCTGACGTCACTGTGCACCGTTCTCCATTAAGAGTGTAAAGAGCCAGAATCACCTCACACACGATCAATCTTAAACACAGTAAAGTTGGAGTGTTCTGAATCCCGGTACCGTGGTTTTTTTTTTTGTTTACTGAAACGCCGGTGCGAGAACAATCTCCTGTTTAGCGCACACCAAACAGTGAAACTCCCTTAAAATTGGTCCTTCGAGCGAGATAGTAAACCTGATCTTAACCAAACCGGAAGTGCCGAGGAAGACTTATGGTGTAACACCGGCGCTGGTTTAGTCGCTCGAGAACTTGACCGCTTCACTGGTGAGACTGAAATGATGTATATGAGATGCAGTTTATTAAGATGATATATTTATATGGAAATAAAACTTTAGCGTTTGTGTGTGTAAACAGCGGCGTCATGGTGTTACGGAGGCTCGTGTACGCGTTGATCAACAACGCGCAGCTGGTGGAGAGGCTGGCCGAGTCGAGGCCCATCCGCCGGGCGGCGCAGCTCACAGCTTTCGCCATCACCCGCGTGCAGCTCGCCGGCAGAGACGCCGCCCGCCAGATCCGCGCCGGAGAGGTTGGCCGGAGAGGCGTGAGACTTCGAGACAGTTTCCTCCGGGAGGTGAAGGAGGGCATAAGAGACGCGTCCCGACAAATTAAGGACAAGAAGTGACCAGTGTTTGAGCACCGAATCCCGGGACAGTCTGTGTGAACTCTCGGTGTCGGGTTTCCAGAAGAACTGCTTCTTTTGCTGTGTATATATATAATTATTAGTGATCTAAATGTGCATATAAATAGGTCTGATTAAGTGACTGTTTAATAATAATAAAAAATAAATAAATCAGGCGATAATAATAAATAAATCGGCTGTGTTTACAAGACTTTGTTTACACACAATCACCTTCAAAAGTCCACTTGCACACAAAAAAACCAGCACTTCCAGTGTTTCTGCTACATCTGGAACGTGTCTTGGAAGTGTTTTCGAAGCGTAAAAAGCTCCTTCTGCGATTCGTTCTGGATCATAGTGTCAAAATGGTGAATTTTGAGCTGGATCATCTGAGTAGGTGAGTGTGGACGTGATATCGTGTGAATTGTTCTCCGACGATCATCATGTGCAAGTTGCCGAATGCTCTCAACTCTTAAAGTACCACAGATTTGCAGTTTCATGATGGAAAAATCACAGACGTGTTAATGCATTTAGGTCAGAATAGCACTAATTAAGCTATTAGTCTCAAAACTTATTAATACCACCTCGTTCATATGAACCTGTTCCAGATTTATTTCCAGTTTCCTATAAGAAGGAGCTCCAATTTTCTGAGAAGACTACACAGTTTTCCTCGCTTTGAGGATTTGAGGACAAGAGCATTAGTGAGCTTAGGTCCTGATGAGGAGGGTCTGGGGTTTAGGTTGATGTTCCAGGTCATCCCAAACATGTCCAGTGATGTTTAGGAAGTTGGTGTTTCTCACAGGGCGCTCGAGTTCCTCTGCTCAAATCTTGCCTCGATCTCCCTTTTATTCCCATGATCTTCAGAAATTATGCATTACAACATTCTCCACTTTCAGTCTGACTTTGACTAAGAGTGTAGATTTAATTCAATTTTTTTACTCTTGGTGACTGGAGATGGTTTTGTTTTGGGCTAAAATGATTCTCCAGCGAAAATAAAGGCGGCCAACGAAAAAAAAAAGGAAAAATATATATCCGTACTATAAGTCTGAAAAATCCCATGTTCCTTTTTTTTGTTTACGTCTTATAATGTAAAGAAAAGTGATGAGTAATTAGAATGAGATAAATCATTTGCGCTAACCTCTGGACCGCTCTGGGGTCTCTTTTATAAACGTGGCATAGGCACAAAACAGGGTTAAAAACGTGCATTTAATTTCATCCATATTTATTTTGTTTCATATTTATCCAGATTCTGTGACCTCAGTGGTGCGAAACGTTCTGAAATACCGAAGTTTTTCCCCCTCAAAGTGGAGTCCTAGAATCCACCGTATCCATCTGTAAATTGATGGATTTATTTATTTTTTTCCCCATTAGTGCTCTTATCTAGAAATATTGATATAGGGGCCAAGCACCAAAGTCAACTCAGACCTGATGTGTTTAATCAGTGGAAGTTTCAATAAGGAGAAGGCCATTGATTAAAAAAATAAATAAATCCAAATATCAGAAAGCTGCATAAGTAAGTGTAATGAACTGCCACCAAACAAACACTGCTGTATCTAAACCACCCAGTGCTACACAAAACCTGTAATAAACACACATTAAGAGTACTAGCAATTCGAAAAGTTTAGAAATAAGCACTGGAAATTGGGTAACTAAAAAAAAAATAAATAAATAAAATTACAATAATAAAATGCCCCAAAACTGTTATATTTGTACGAAATATGTATCTACTCCAAATAAGAGCATTGACACAAGATATCACCTTTAAATAACCCACACAAACAGCGTGCTGTATGAGAAAGTGTTTTATTCATTGAATTAGCCGTCCCTCCTCTGGTTTGTCCGGATCAATGGAATGAATCAGTAGGTTATTTACATGGATTGATTTATTCAGTCCCCAAAGTGTCCCTAAAAAGCAGAGGTGTTGAGGTGAAAAGACGATCAGTCTCGCTACCCGAGCAGAGCAGCTCCTGGACGGCTTCAGAAAAGCAGGTGGTGGTTCAGGTTCTGGCCGATCCAAAACACAGCACGGACGTCTACCACACACAGCACGGACGTCTACAGAGCGCCGACGACTGAGGTAAAGACAGCGTGAGAGGGTTTGGCTCTTCACAGTGAAACACCTCACTTCCTGTCGATCAGTACGCTGCGTCAAGAAAATAAAGGCGGCCAACGAAAAAAAAAAGGAAAAATATATATCCGTACTATAAGTCTGAAAAATCCCATGTTCCTTTTTTTTGTTTACGTCTTATAATGTAAAGAAAATAACTCCCGCAGTACTAATGCTTACATAAAGTTCACTATAGACTTTTATTATAACAAAATAGGCAGTTGGTGGAGGGTTAAATATCTGTTAAGATTTCATTGTACAATACATTTTCTTTTAGCTACGCGTCGGCTTTTTTCAGCCACAGATGTACACAGACATCCTTCAAAATGGCAGTTCCTTACAAATGGCAGACTTCTCTACATGGAAAAAGGTAAACTGATGTTCCGTATGTAAGACACTTTGGAAAAATGGACAAAACCATAAAACATTGACGTCGATGTGACCCGTTCCTGTACAAATGCGAAAAAAAGAACAAGCGCTCGAATATTGACGATAGAACGTGTAACGATTTGTGAACAAAAAAAAAAAAAAAAAAAAAACAAGGATTAATGTGAAAACATGGAACTACGATGGAAAGAAAAGTAGGAGAAAACTAAAAGTCAAAGAAGACATGCTCTTAAAGCTAGAACGTGCAAAGTTTTGCGTTTATAATCTTCTTGTCTGCTATTTTATGATTTCCGATGCCTGAGATTCAACTCTGTAATCAACATCATACACAATGAGGGAAGAAAGAAAAACAAAAAAAGGAAATGTAAAGATCCAGCTCAGTCCATGTTTCTCATCTTCTGTAAAAAGTATCCTCCCTTAAACATTAAGGAACTGTACCGTTTCCAAAGTCCTGCGAATGGATGTCAGGTTCGGCATCACTGCATCCATCCCCTCTCTCTGTAAAACAAAAACCAAAAAACTGGAAGATCTGTGGGACACCCACTGGCATGTCGCTGGGAACTGAGAGTGAGGGCCGGACTGAATCAGGATCAGGGAATAGATTGTTAAAAAAAAATAATAAATTGAGGAAAAAAAAAATAAAAAAATAAAACAGAAAAGGGAGAATGGGCTTTGCTTCGCAGCGCTTCATAGTTTCTCCTTGGATAGTACCCATATGTATGGTCCAGACTGTTCCTCGATGACCTGCTTGACTTGATCGTAGATTTCTTCCAACGTGTCTCCCAGGACGATTGCTGCAACACAAACACAGAAAACAACCTGATTATCTCCCAATTCGCCAGATTATACTTTACAAGGTGGTATCAAAAATGTGTTGAGTTTCATTTTGTAACACGCCAGCAGATGGCAGCACGAGGCTGCATGCACAGTCACAGGGAGCACCAGCCTTGATAAGTCAGTGTGCCAAAAGATAAAGATGCAGCCCAACATTTCGCCCTTTTGACACCATTGCGGAGATCCAGCGCGAATCTCAGAAGGTGCCTGACACACTTCGAACACATTCCAGGAATTCCTTTTTTTTTTTTTTTTTGCTCAGTATTCCTTCTTTACCCTATTAGGGGTCGCCACCCGTCTTCATACCACTCTGTCCTTTACTTCCGCTTCTTTGAAACCACCTGCATGTCTTCCCCTTACAACAGCCATAAACCTCCTTCCTCTTTTCCTTCTGCCTGGAGGCTCCGTGCTCAGCATTCTTCTACCGCTTCATATACGCCATGTCCCTCGTCTGCACATGTCCAAACCATCTCAATCGTGCCTCTCTCACTTTGTCTCCAATAAACTTGTTTATCAACTCCACCTCCAGACTTTTTAATAATGCACACTGCCTCTAAACCATACAACATAAGTCCTCACCACCGTCTTATAAACTTTCCCTTTCACTCTTTTATTACAGATCCCTCCTGCCACTCTTCTCCACTAACTCCACGCTGCCTGCACTTTTTTCTTCGCTTCTCTTGAAGATGAAACCATACTACTATAATTTCCACCATCTTGGAATTGTGGCTGAACATCTACACTAATCTGGATAAATTTAAAAATGGCCTTGTGTACATACTATTATTTTTAATCGTTTTCCAAAATGTGCTCATCCATCTGAAAATCATTCCTTTTTTTTTTGCATATTTAGGTATTTTCCACCTGCCGTTTATTTACTTTCTGGCTCTTTGAAACGTTGCGGCAACGTCTAAAAAATGCGTCATCGTTTTTAAAAGCCTTTGTTTTCACAGTCTGTCACGGTGTGGAGCGAAGGCCAAAACAGAGAAGAAAAACTTTGAAAAGAATCTCCACAAGCAAACTCTAAAATCTAGTGGAACATCTTCCCAGAAGAGTGAAGGTTATTACAGGAGCAAATGGGGACTCAATGCGGAATGGGATGTTCAAAAAAAGCACATAAGCAGGTTCTTTTGAGGTGACTGACCTGTGAAGTGCTCGGTAAACTCCTGCTCCAGCTTCATGGCTCGTTCATACGTTTTTCTGCCCTGTTCATCCGTCAGCCTTCTGTTCAACTCCCTGATACACAGAGTTGTTTAATAGTTTTACAATTCGAGTACAATTTAATTATTTATTACTTATGAATTATTTTACTTCTTTTAGATTTATTGAGTGTCTCATAGTCAGGAAAATGCCAAATCATGTTCATAAACATTTATACAGGGAAATGTACGCTTTAATAACACCACTGTGTGTGTGTGTGTGTGTGTGTGTGTGTGTGTGTATGGAATCTATGTTACTTACATGATATTCTCCACTGATTTTGGTTTGATGAAGATAGCAATGGGATAGAGCTGAGCAACTTGTAGTCTTTTGATGGCATTTCCCGATACATCAAGTATGCAGTGTTTGCCCTGATGAGAGGAAAACAATATTCATGAAACTACAGCCCCAAACCTGAAGACCTGAAACCCATCATGTTGTGAGTCATTGCTAAAAAGAGGTTTATTGATATGGTGACGTTTTCTGGAAGCAAAAGTGTTATTTTTATATTAGAGACTAGAACATCTTTTCATTGAATGTGATAAGACTTTTATATAAAAATTATTAATAGTCGCACTTTTTCAGCCACTTCTCGAACAGACTGCACGCTGGTGCCATAGAGGTGGTTGTTGTACTGGCCCGCCTCGATGAATTTATGCTCCTGGATGTCTCGCTCCATCTGTTCTCGAGACACCATAAAATGGTAATCACGTCCGTCCACTTCGTAGTCCCGCTTCGGCCGCGTCGTATCTTAAACGTGATATGAGAAACAAGGTGTGAAGACGTGGTGTTAAGCGAAGCACCATCACCCGTGTTGTTTTAGCCTTGATTTGCTAATTCATACAAATTCATGAACTTCACTAGAACTTCCTTTTAAAGCTTTTAACTCAGTTTCGACGTCAAAATGACAAGCCTGAAGATACTCACGAGGAACACAAGAGCCAAATTTGTCAGGGAACTCTGAGATCAGATCGTCATTAACTCTGTCCTTCATCGGCCCCAGGATGATTACTGGACGAGAGTAGTTCACTGTAGGAACAGAAACGATCACTCAACAATAACTCAATGGCAGATTTCTACAACTCTAATCTACTGATGCACTATTTGGACTAGAGGTCGATCGATACTGGATTTTACAAACAAACCTAACACTCCATATATAATAGTACTGAACTTAATTACAATATGTCCAGTTTGTCCATATTACTCTAATATGGACAAACATTTGGAGAAAACCTGAGTATGAGAATCGTATGTGCTTTCTTAATACCCCATCCCACATTTAGTATCTATTTGCTTCAGTAATAACCTTCACTCTTCTGGGAAGATGTTCCACTACATTTTAAAGTGTGCTTGATTAAGATTTCTGCTCATTCAGGTACACTGGATTTAGTAAAGTCAGGTGCTGATGTAGTTTAGATGAGGAGGCCTGGGGTGCAGTCAGTGTTCACATTCATTTGTTCAATAGGGTTGAGGTCAGACCTCTTTAGCAGGCCCCTCAAGATCTTCCACTCCAACCCATGTAAATCATATCTTCATGGAGCTGGCTTTGTGCATGGGGGCATTATCGTGCTTGAACAGTTTTGGGTCTCCTAGTTTTGGTAAATGAAAAATATAACGCTACAGGATCCAAAGTGCCTCTAACGTTGTGCTAACTGTTTGGTTAAGAAGCACACATGACTGGAAAGGTCAGGTGTCCCAATACTTTTGTCTATATAGTTTAATTAGGTAAAACCCTGGATTATGCTTATTATATATAAATACATTTGTGTTAAGAGTTTTTTTCTCACCTTCTTGCTGACACACAGGCTCGTAAGATAATACGTATTCCTCTTGGCCACCTGAGAGTCGAACACAACAAGCTGGTTAGAAAGAGTAGTGTATCTTCATTCATGGGCTTATGCGGTGTGTATGCAGGGTTTAGTATAGCGTTTATGATTCAGGTATTTAAGTCTATTTAAAAGAAGATCAAACATGCTCCTCTCAAACAAGTCTTCATGACTCAACCTGTGCGTTATTCATGACGCAATTTAAGATTGTTTACACATGGATGTATCCGGATCCTTCAGCATGCAAAACTGAACCGATCTTACAGTCAGTGCATTCAGCAACATGCAGAACAAAGCCAAGGCCAAATCGTAAAATATGTATTAATGATTTGCGTATTTAAAAAAGATGACTGAAAAACATGTCATGCTCCCTTAACAAGCAACAAACAAATGCCTCGGTTCTTAATGTATTAACTGTTTTTGAATTGTTGTATTATTTAAATACATTTCTTCACAGCCACATGAATTTTATGACAAATCGTATCTGTCTATATGTAAACAGACAGCAGTAAGTATGTGATTTGCGGCAGTGTAAAGTATTAGTATCAATAGTAAGTACCTTTTACTCTCTACTCAGCTACATTTATGATTCAATAGATGTACTTTAATTGCTTTATCAGCTGTCTCATTTATTCTGCCATCTACAGGGTATTGAAGGTACTACATGCAATTTGTCTTGTCAAATGAAGCTACTCCACATACAGGCCAATTTGTGTTTTTATGCCGAATGCCAGGTCTTTCACATGATACTGTAATTTTTATTTGTTAATTAAAAGATCCCTTTTTGAGGTGTACAATTGGATTTGGATTTTAGAAAATAAAACCTCACAAATCAACTGGTTTTGGTCTTGGTGTTGAGGACTCGTGCATCTTTAAACCTACGTACAACACGAGTCAAATACTCAAGTACTGTTCAAATCAGATTACAATTACTCAAGTTGTAACATGCGCAGGACACGCATCGGATCTAACTCGACTTCCCTGTCGAGCGGGAGACGAAAGTGAGAAGTCGAGGAAGCTCTGTTGCTATGGAAACCGGCCCGGGGCTGGCTTTGCCCTCGTTGATTGATTTTAGTTTTATATCTCTTCTCGAACATTCTCCTGCCTCCTCTCCCTCACTGCAGTGCCCATCCCTCTCAGAGGAAATAAAACCCTCCTTACTGTCTAACACTGTATACTCACAATCAGAGGAACCAATCTGCATGAGGAAAAGGAGATTTTTCATGTCTCGGTACCAACGTAATCCTGCGTACATATACATATATATATATATATAGTGTGTAACGGTGTGAGTGAGTGTGTGGTTGTTAGTAACAAAAACACGTAAAACAAAACCCAGACATGCAGATGAAAACCGCGGGTGGCACGGAGGAGGGAAAATACAAGGAAAACTTACGGTAACTACTTTCACTATCACTGGCATTAGAGGTCACATGCTCTGAAATCACAACACGAGGGAACAGATGGTGAAAAACCCACAAAATACGCATACGTATCAGAGTCAGATGGAGAGAAAGACCCTCAGCAGTGAAGGAACACCCAAATGTAAACCAGGAACAGAAAAAAAAAAAAAAAAAAAAAAAAAAACACACCTACACCAGCAGGGTGAAAGTCCGAGCAAAAAAACGGTCACTGTTTTAGTGTTTCCCCGCATGAATACACCTGACTCAAGCCTCTGACTTACACTAGAGTCATTCAGAAGCTGTATCAGAGCAGCGAAATGCTAAAAAGTGTTTCATGAAGTCTGTTATTGGTCTGTTGTTGGTAAGCGATTAAGAAGGAAATGTATGATGTTTGTCTTTTTACATTTTAATAAAACATAGTTAATTAACAGTACGGTCCAAAAATCCACTACTTCATTTCCTCGTCTCGAGGCAACAGCTGTTCATACAGAAAAAAAAAGTCGTGATCAAAAATTTGCTTGAATTTTATAGCTGCTGTTTACTTTTGTTAACCGCGAGAATCAAAACCATTTTGTTTACATTTACAGAATTTGGCAGATACCCTTATCCATTTAGCTCATTTATTCTACTGAGCAGTTGAAGGTTAAGAGCTTTGATCAAAGGCCCAGAAATAGCGGCGTGAAGGTGCTGGGATCTGAACTCATGACCTTCCAATCAGATTTCTGAACCTCTGAGCCATATATCGCAAAAACTTGCTTTTTCTGTGTGCAAGTGTGGATAATTACAGAAAAAAACATATGCGGGATGTGGAGTTTTTGGAAAATAATCAGGATGCAGTGATGAAGTTAATCATCACCCAAAAGCTGATTATTATTATTATTATTATTATATAACATAATAAATCAAACATCGAATAATCTGATTACTGGATGACTCGCGTGGGCCCAGAGTTTTTTCCATCATTAGACAACTTTAACTTCATGTGTTGTTCGTTTCTTGTGTGATTCCAAGAAAGGAAAGAAAAAAGTATTTTGAAGTGAAGCCACATTATTATACAAGTGAAATGAGTTTGTAGTAATGATCTATGAGAGTGATAGAGATAGAAAGATGTGACAGACACTAAGAGTTGGACGGAGGAGGATAAGGAGGGAGTTGTTGTGCTTCTGGAACAGCTTGCACTTACTCAGGCCTCTGGAAAGTGTGTCATCTGGATTGTCCTGTTGGTCAGTTAGCAAGAGAGAAAAAAAAAAAAAAAAGACCAAAACAACCACAAGAGCACAATGGGTTACTCACACGCACACCTGTGGGTTCTACCACTGCATACAGCAGCTACTGTTTATTATTAAACACCGCAGCAAGTTTTGGGTAATGGCTGCTGTGTACAGTAGAGCGGCGCCCCCTGCTGGCCCTGTGGCATGTCGCCCTAACCTCCCTATCCAAACAAGTTCTCTGTTGTACTTACGGTCCACATCGCTTGTTTCCTGCTCGCTCGCCTCCTTGTTCTTGTAGAAAGGGAACTTGCGGGAAAAGAGGTTCTTTCTACGCTTGTCATTGAGGGACTGCTGAGGACGAGAAGGAAGGAGGGAGGGAGAGAGGGATGGAGGACAAAAAAAAAAAAAAAAAGGACAGTGTGGAGAAAGCTGTCGGATGTGGAGGAAATAACATGACAGATCAGTGCTGACCTCGTGCATCTTCAGAAGCCTACATTCCCCCTTATGAATAATAAAATCTATATTAATAAATCTTTTATAAATAGAATAAATAAATCTGCCTGAACGATGCACAAAGTCAGCACCAACTGTAAAAAAAAAAAAAAAAAAACAAAAAAACAAAGAAAACAAAAAACAAACAACAACAAAAAAAAACAAAAAACAGAAATGAACACAGATCACCATGAGCCTCAAACCTACACCATTACCACAACCAGAGCGAGAGAATGCAAAGTAGGAGAAATTAAAAAGAGGTGAGAAAATGATAAAAACATTTTTTCCGATAGTCTTAGCAATAAATAAAACAAAAAACTGGGGGGACGGCTGATATTCGGGTGTGAATGGTGATTCTCAGTTGAAATGAATTTAAAACAAAACATTAACCTTTGAGTGTGTGTGTGTGTGTGTGTGTGTGTGTGTGTGTGTGTGTGTGTGAGTGTGCGATATCGTCTGTAGTATTTGTGCACCTGTTTCCAATAGTACACAGATAAAACACTTAATACTATTACCCTAATAGTAGCTTAAACACACACACACACACATACACACACACACACACGCAGTATTTGTGCCATATGGAAAGAGGGCACAGGGGCTTTGTGGGTCTTTCAGAAACGCATGTTTTTTTTTTCCTGATTAGCATTGACCTGTTTTTCCTTATCGCCAGCAGCACTACAACAAACACAAACGAAACCCCCAACGTGAACGCTTTTCTGCCTGCCAAACACATGCGAAAGAATCAAAGAAGAACATAACAAAAAAAACAGGAATTCAGCATATTGTAAAATTCTCCCATAACAATTATCTTTCCTTCGGAGTCTTAAAGCTAACTTTCATTAAAAAAAAAAAAAAAAATAACAAAATAAAACAGACCGTGTTTGCGTGTTTTGTCTCCAAGAAGAAAATATATATATATAAGTTTATATATAAGTATTAGGAGACTGTAAGTAATCAGACATCATGGTGTTAAAGTGGAAACCTATTTTTCATCTCAAAAGAAATCAAAATAAAATAAGATGCTTGTTTACACAAAACCATCACAAACATCCAGAAGGTTCTGTTCCAGCAGTCAGTAGTTTGTGTTTGACAGGCAGCACAGCAAGGCACAGGTGAGCAGAGGGGAGGGATAGAGTGAGGGAAGGTGAGTGAGGGATGAAAAAGATGGAAATACGAGCAGTCCGACATCAATGGCAAGCGTATCTGTTCTGTTCTCTCGCTCATGCATGACTGGTTGGGGAGTTAGCTTCAGGGTGAATACAGTTTGGATGCAAACACTGCTGTTATTGGTGTTATTACAGAACGTCAAATATCGAGTGGGCCAGCAGGAGGCGCTGTTGAACATGCTGTTAACTCACTCTCACACACACACTTTATAATACATTATAAAGGCAGCAATGCCTCGCATTAGTTCATTTCGAAAACTGTTAAATGATTCCTGCTGTCAGCTGTTAAAGATTTTCTGCAGATGGATTAATAAGAAGCCATTTTTTTGTATTACAGGGTTAAATTAATAAGTCAACATATCACCTCGAGCTTAAATAAATGTAAATATGAAGCTAATTACAAGTCAAAATGTAAAGATAAACTCGTCTATATTAAACTATAAAACTATACGATATAAAACTTTACTCTGGAACTCCTGCACTCATAAATGGATCTATATTTCTATAATTTACCTGAGACTTTATGGAGATTGCATGTCAATTTAATTCAATTCTATTGCTACAGAGCTTTTTCAACTTTCAGGTATATTATCTATCCGTGAGAATGCGTGTATGCTGCGACACACTTACCCCTTTATCTCGCGATTTAGAGTTGAACTTGACTGTTTTTAACCTTGCTCTCTCCTTTTTCTCCACTCTGTGAGGCAAACAAAAGTAAATATAATGTACTTCTGCGCTACAACGGTCATTGTGTATTAATCATCCTGCAAGCCATCATGTACATAATGATATAATATATATATATTTTTTTTTTTATCAATTATGGATTATTACTTATTATAAGTTTGGGCTCTGTAGGTGACCAATTCAAGAATTAAAATACCAAACACTTTAATTATGGATGTAAAATTCGTTTTGTGACTGAGTTTGTGCTGATGTTTGGTTTCCAAAATAAAATTGTAGCTTTCATATTTCAGGAAGTATGTTGGTAATAATAACTGGCTCATTCTGTAGATATTATAATCCAGTTTATGGTCCGTAAAGCCTGACCTCCTTTTACTAGGTATGACTCCCATCTCTTCGACCTCGCCGTCAGCGATGACCTGTCTTGCCTGCCACCACTCATCATCGGAGGCGTTCACCACGTGCAGGATGTCACCGAATTTAAAGTTCAAGCCCTGACTGGGGAGGCCGGAGTCCTTGGTTTTATCATAGTCAAAGAGCGCCCTGGAGAGACACACAACAACATGAGAGATCCGTGAAGCAGGACTGTGGGTTAGAAATTACAACTTGTCACCAGATTGTTCCTGACATGTCTTATTGGTGGAAGGTTGTAGACGAAATGTTGTTTAAATCATATTAATTACAGTCTGCATCCATCCTCAAAGTTCTTTTTAATATTAACAGTCTACTACAGTGGCTCAGGACCCCAGTTTCTATGAACAGTTCTGCATCTCAGCACCAAACACCGGAGAGTAAAACCTCAATTATTGAATTATAACGAAGGGATATTTGGTGCCACCCAGATGAGGATGGGTTTGAATCTGGTTCCTTTCAAGGTTTGCTCGATCATTAGGGATCAAATTATAAGGAACAAACTTATAGGCACTAAATACACTTAATACTTTATAACCAGGTTATCTCCGGAAAGCTGATTTGAGATGATGTATGTTGTTAAACGCGCTCTACAAATAAAACTGAATTGAAGTGGTTCAACAAAAGAACATTTGCTACATTGTCCAGATCTTACACATTTAAGCACAAAGGATCAAAAATGCCAAATTGAGTGGGAGGGGTATACTCTACCCAAAAAAAAGTTACAATTTGCTTATTTCATCTACATGAGCTCACAAAAACGTAAAAATGGCGTTTATGTGAGCTCATGTAGATAAAATAAGCAAACTGTCCCTCCCCATGAGTTTGTTATGCCACACTTTGATGCAGCAAGAGCAGTAGTTTGCAAAAATCTCATTGGCTGGCATGTTGGTCTTCACCATTTCTGGTTAGAAGGTGTATATATATATAATAATAACAACTGGTGGGTCGGAACTGGTGGGGGCCTGATTTAGTGAGTGTGTGTGTGTGTCAATTAGCAGAGTGAAGTGGATAAGCGATACGTGATCCACGACGCTGAAAAGTTATTTGAATTGACATGTTTTAAGTTACAGACGGATTACCGTGAGATCTTATCTTGTTTCTGGATGGCAGTTGGCCGACATTTACACTTTCATGAATATTACATGCTGTATAAATTATGTAAATAATAATTATGTGCCTTAATTATTTTCTGAAATTAACTGAAAGTGTGTGTGTGTGTGTGTGTGTGTGTGTGTGTGTGTGTGTGTGTGTGTGCATTATACCTGACGTATAATGATCTCTTCTGACTGGTCCTCAGAGAACCCGACCCTGAGCTGATACTGCTGTTCATCATTTGTTCCCTCAGATCATGGATCTTCGCCTCGAAACGGCTGTACTCTACAACACACGTATGTGTAAAACATCACGTTATCACTTATAGCTCTATGTTTAGTCTACAGTGTTTACCAGCTCCTTAATGCTGTTAATGCTCAGATCAGGACTGTTTTGGCAACAAAAAAACGGAAACAACACAAAATTAGGCAGGTGGTCATGAGATATATATATAAATATACAGTATATACACATATACATATACACA
Organism: Silurus glanis; assembly: GCA_014706435.1. Taxonomy (NCBI): domain Eukaryota; kingdom Metazoa; phylum Chordata; class Actinopteri; order Siluriformes; family Siluridae; genus Silurus; species Silurus glanis. The sequence continues at coordinate 1,221,212 of JAAIIK010000073.1, read as the reverse complement.
CACACTGATCAGGCATAACATCATGACCACCTGCCTAATTGAAGTGAAAATATATATTTGGCAAGTCTGAATACATTTGGTAGGATTTTAACTTTAAACCAACTTACTGTAATATATCAGGTCGAGTTCCCTCGCTGTAACCTGTGCTTTTAGATTAAAATTCTGATTGGCTGAATTCATTACATGAGCTGCCTTTTATCTACAGGAGTCGTACCAGTTTTATTGTTTGCGTTAACACAGGTTTTTGCATTACAAGATGCGTGCGTGTAAAGTAGAGAGAGAGAAAGCAAAACAGAGAGAGGGAGAGAGGGAGAAGGAGAAAGTGACCTACAGAGACGGAAAGAAGTATAAAACTGAGATGTTCATTCATCTGTAATTCAGTCTACTGTGTATGAATGGACAGCAGTTGTGTGCTAAACCTTCAGCAAATCCCAGTTCCATCAGCTGTACAAATGCCAAGACAAACTGGATTGGAGCATGTAAAAGTACTAATTAACAATTAATGAGTTAATTAGTAACTAATTAATAGGTTAATTAGATCTTTAGTAACAAATTTACAGTTAATTGGTGAATTGTTAGCTAATTTATTAGTTAATTAGTAACCAATTAACTAGTCTCTACCTCATGAAACAGGGCTGAGCAATAATTTACTTGGGCATATTCATTTATTTAAATTTCTTTATATGCACATCTAATGTTTTCTAGTCCGGCCCCATCATTAAATAATTATAACGCATAGCGATCTGGTAAATTTCAATCAATTGTGTCACATTATACGACCTGAAAGACGGCTCAGTATCACTTTTCACCGATTACTTCATCAAATATTTACGCACTAAGTGACGAGTATCGCATTATCGGTAACGGACAATCTTTCAGGTCACATAAGGTGGTGCAAAGACCAAACTACTACAGCACATCAGACCAGACTTGGGGTGGTGAACTGTTTTGTTTGAGATTTAAATGTCAAATGAGCTGACGATCTGAAAATGAGGAGCGAGTTACAGTCAAAGGCAAAGGCCATGAAACTCTCTACCATTCAATCACGAAATATCACACAGCAGATATAATTCTTCAGATATTGAACTACGCGATTAACCGGGTTGTTTCCGCAGTACTTACACTGTTTTTCTGCGTCGTGCTTCTGCACCGAGTCCAAACAGCTCGAGAAACAGTACTCTTTCACACACACTATCTCTTTCTAAAGTGCTCCTGTTGACCACGGCTTTCTAAAAGGAAGCGAGGCTCCATGTTCACTAACTCTCTCACTCAGGCTCCATCCTCCCTCTGTGCTCTCGACCCCTCCCAGCCCAGTCTGCTCATCCCTTTCTCCATCCCTCTCGCCATCCCTCGCTCTCTCTCACTGTTCAAGGCCAAACACTTCACTCACAGTGATGCTGTCCTTAAATAAATGTCAGCCTGGTTAAAAAAAAAAAATCATTGTGCAAACATTATGCGCATACACACGAGTTGTGAGTTATAGTGTAGAAAATCTCACTACTACCCAATTCAAATAATCATAATAAAGTAGCAAATAACATCGTAAACAAGCAAACAAACAAATGAACGCTTGCTCAAACAAGCCGAAAAGAATCAAAAAGCACGCAGCACAAATGCCTTTGCGTGATCTATTTCTGATGATTGTTTCTAACTTGTGAATATTTCATGCTTGAGTTCTCCCAAACGATTTTATAATATAACGCTACTCTATATACTTCTTCCCATGTCTCTGATGAGATTTAGACACTTCTCGAGGATAAAAAATAAAAACACGAGTGTCCACTGGCCAAACTTCACAGAACATGCGCAAAAAAAAAATCGATCATGGTAACCACCATATCTCCTGATGCCATTACAGCTGAAGCACTGAGCAGATCTGAGAAGTGTCTGGTGGACGTGGCGTTATATTTTAATGAAGGCACTTTTTTTTTTTTACCAATAGAAATGCTAGCAAGCTTTACATTACAACAGTGACACAAAGTACACAAAGCATGTACTCAAGTAAACGTTAGAGATACACCAGGTAAAGTAAAAGTGTCCCTTTAAACTTTCACTTGAGTAAAAGTACAAAAGTTTTTGCCTTCAAAATGTATATAAGTATCCAAAGTACTGATTTATTATGGCTATAATGTTCCTATTATCATTTTATCACAAGACTTTTTACTTCATCAACTCAGTTTATGTAAAAAGACTTGAATGTGACTCTGATCTATTAATAGAATGATATTAATGACTCAAACACTGATTGATTTCTGTTACAATGATCATGAACCCTTTTCAACTATTAAAAAAAAAAATTTGTGCACGGGCGAGTTCGAGAGTTTCTTCCATCATTTATTTCTCTCAAAAGGTTCTGCTTGCTGTTGAAGTAGATGCCACCAAGCGGCAACCAGAACGAGTTCAAAACAGAGCCCGCGCTCGACCCTGATTGGTGGCCTGCTTTTATCCACTCATAAATAAAAAGGAACAAATTATTTCGCGCGCAAAAAAAAAATTACGATATTTGACGCGAACTGTAGTGAAGAAAAGTCGCCCGCTAGTTTTTGATCAAAGCCGCGTAGGCGGGACTCATCAGCCCTGTGATTGCTGAGGTAACGCCACCGCAGTTCTGCCCATTTTACATTTATATCTAAACCTCAGACTGATAATTAGTTAAAGTGATTATTCTAAGACTGTATTGAATTTATTTTTTTAGTAAAACACTATGTAGACTTGCCAGGTAAAAGCTGCTCTTCTACATAAAACAGACTCATTGATGAGTTTCTTATCTTGTGTGCCGTTTCTGGTCTACACCATAAGAGCCTCACCCTCTGGCCTGAAGTGGGCGATGATTGTGACGGTCTGCCCGGCGTTTTTCAGTGCAGCCGCCGCCTGTTCATGAGTAGCACTGCGTAGGTCGACTCCGTTCACCTGCGGAGGAAAAGGAAAAAAATTGTTTTTAGACACTTGATATGGTAAGTGTCAATGATTTTGTCATGGGTCATGCAAAATGCGGAGAGAAGGGAAGATTTTCAGGAACGGTGTCATTTCAGTGCAATTTTGCTGCTTAAAAACCCGGAGAAATGCTCAGAGTACCAGCCCTTGTCCACTCACATGTCCTGTTTTGTCTTTTCAATGCGGTTATTGGATTTGGTAAATAAAGATGAATGAGGTTTTATTTGGAACACGCACCGCCTTTCCCTAACGAGGAGGAAATGACTCCAATTTGGTGGCCTCAAGCCTACGTATGGGTGTGTTTGAGTGTAGAGAAGTAATAATAGACTTTAGGGTGTGTTCCTCACAAAAACATGAAAAAAAGATAGAGAGAGAGAGAGAGAGCGAGAGAGAGAGAGAGAGAGAGAGAGAGAGAGAGAGAGAACAAAATCCACAAGGACATGATTAAATTTGTGTGTGTGTGTGTGTGTGTGTGTGTGTGTGTGTGTGTGTGTGTGTGTGAGAGAGAGAGACACACTGTACGGGTGTAATGTTGTATATTTAAGGTGATATGTAAAGCCTGGGTTCAGGGTGTTTCCCTTCTTCTTATAGATGTATTTCAATATAAGTATGATCTTTCTATCATCATTAGTTTGCTAATATTCATCACAGGTGTGAGTGATGTACCGAGACGAGACGATCTCCTTTCCTCAGCTCTCCGCTCAGATCAGCAGGACCTCCTGCTAGAATGAAGGAGATGAAAATTCCCTCTCCATCCTCTCCACCCACAATGTTAAAGCCCAGTCCTGTGGCTCCACGGTGCAGCACCACTTTCCTAGGCTCTCTGTCATGAAAACACACACACACACAAACACAATGATTATAGGACAATAAACAATCTAAAAAGATATTAATTCTAATCACATAACACATGCAGCACTTTATTAGCCATATACAATTGTTAACAGGGGATGTATTCTAAAAATGTTACCCCTTAGGCAGCAAATATATATATATATATATCCCCCACAGGCACACACTTTATATCTATATTATTATTATTATTACTACATCTATATTAGTACTGAACTTTATTACAAAAGAAATAAAAAAAAAAGAATACTGAATCAATGAAAAGTGCTAAAGAAAATAAATATTAATATATTACTTAATAAATCAAATAATATAATTAAAAATAAATATAATAACCCTGTGCAGCACGCAGTCTCACGTGTAAAAAGAAACAACACGTGAATTCAGTGATTTGCCACTAGAGGTCGCTCTTGTAATGACAGCGGACCGGAAAAACCATCTGTATGGGTTTTTGCCGATATTTGATAGTTCCAGCAATCAACTTGACCTCTTATATAAACATATATATAAAATGATCACAAGGTTGAACATCATACTGGCCAGTCCTACTGCCTCTAAGGCTTGGATCTAGAATTGTCTACAAAACCAGACCAGTTATCTCTTCTTTGTTCAGCCTGAATAACCAGAGAAAGATGATCTGACAACCGGATACACCCTGCTGACTGAGTGATCGGCGAGAAAGCCGTGAACGTGATACGCTATGCTGACAATGTGGGGCAACAGTTACACGGAAACGGCTTACAATATTTACAATATAGATTCCAAAGCCCAGTCAGAATTGTGCTCATTCGCTTCTGCTTAATTTTTCACATATACGTATGAACAGAATTCTATATAGCTATTGTAATGCTGCCTGTCTATAATTTAATCATCATAAACAGTGTGCTGTTGGCTTTGTTTAATTTCAGAATTGATGAAGGGCTGTCAGTGCAACGAGTGAACCGCTTATCCCAAGGACTCGTGAAGGAAGACTGAATTGATGGAGGGAGTGTGTGTCATTTTCCCAATGACAATTGCTCAATTCTATTATCACACAGCAGCAAGAGTCACTACGGCTGAAAACACAGCTAAACGGTAGTGAACTTGAGATACAGAGAGGGAGAGAAAGAGAGGGAGAGAGAGAGAGAGAGAGAGAGAGAGAGAGAAAGAGAGAGAGAAATAACAGAGGACAGAATAGGGAATCTCTCTCCTTTGTTCTCCCTCTGCAGATACGGCCTCCCTCTATTCGCAAGTGCCAATAAATCTTTCATAACTTCATCTCATCAATTTCTGCAGCAGGGAAAGAGACATGAAAAATGCAAAGCAGGAGGAAAGAAGTGAGAAAGGAAGATGGAATAGACAGACAATAATCCAACAATAATTCTGAACGAAACAAAAAAGATACACGTTTTTTGTTTTACATTTATTTTTATATATATAT
>JAAIIK010000073.1:1169077-1185718 GCA_014706435.1 Silurus glanis | reverse complement strand
TGTGTGTGTGTGTGTGTGTGTGTGTGTGTGTGTGTGTGTGTGTGTGTACACAAAAGAAATTTTATTTCCAGTATGGAGTGAGTAGCCACAGTGACACTACACTAACCCTAGTTTGTTTTTATACCGCTGGAATTGTTGTGTATGTTTTGAAGTTTAAAAACGATAAAAAGCGATAAAAGTGCAAAATGGAGACTAAACAAACATGTAGTCCGCCACTTAACACGTTTCTGAGGAAACTTCTTACATTGTTCAGTACGTTAAAAGGATTTGACCGAACCGAAAGCCCTGTATGGAAAGATTTCGGTACGAATACGTGCACCGTTGCCCCCCTAATAATGAAAGTTTAAAAAAAAAAAAAGAAGCGCTGATATATTTGCCACTGACTTTAATTCTGAAAACCACGTGTCAAAAACAAAAACGACAGCAATGCAGCTATTCGCATCGGTAACTTTTTGGTTTAATTGGTGCATTTAATCAGCTACTCTTGTTTTAGAGCCGATTGAAAACTCGAGACACGCAGAACAACGTGGACGAGTCACATGGGAAGAGGGTCTCTGTGCCAGAGCTGCCATCAGTCTGAAAAACAGGGCAGGATGCCAAACACTAAAAACACTTCACTCACATTTGCAAAGTACAAACGATGCTGTGTGCATCTGAAAAAAGGTCTTTATAACCTCTGGATATAAAAGGCTGTCGAGTACAGTAGAGTAAAAATGTGTCTTTTTATGGACCAGTGTTCGGGTGTATTTTATTAAAACGTATCGACAGTTGACCCTTTTATGAGTCAAAGTAAAGAAAAAGATAAAACGCTCTCCTTCATGATAAAGGGTCAGTTAAATAAATATTGAACTCTTTGTAAATATATTAGTGGATTACACACTGTATGGACAAAAGTTTTTTTCCAGCCATATGGGGTTCTTCCACAAACTGTTACCACAAGCATGGAGGCACACAATGGTATAAATACGTCTTTGGATGCGTAGGATGAAATCAAACCTGTTCCAGCATGACAATGGCCCTGTGCACAAAGCCAACTCCATGAAGATTTGTTTTATGTGGGTTAGAGGATCTCCTGCTATAGAGCTATAAACCCTATTGAACACCGTTGGGATGAATGTGAACACTTATACCCCAGGACTCCTCACCTCAGCTTCATTAGTACCTGACTTTGAGCACCGATCTCCATATTCAACTACCTTCATTTATCATGAAAAGCCATTGCGTATTTTGTTGCTACCACCGTGCAATAATGATGAACACTAGCCAAAGGTCAAACCACTAATCCAGCGTAATCCAGTGGCCAGTTCGTTCCAAGAATCAGAAGGATAATGTCATGGTGAATGTGGCAAAGAGGACAACGGAAACTGTGACACTAATCACGCAAGCCTGTGTGACCTCAGCGTCTGCGAATCGGTCTGCGAAACCAAACAAATAACATGTACTCGACGATACCACGCAATTGTATGGGAAACTATATGGGAGGTGGTAGTTTAGTGGTCAAGGGAATGGACTTTGGATCCAGTGGTTGTGAGTTCAAATCCCAGCCAAACCAAGCTGGGCCCCTGAGCAAGGCCCTTAACTAAATAGCTCCCCAGCTGTATGAACAAAATAAGTCGCTCTGCATAAGGGTGTCCGCCAAATACCATATACGGACTCGTTGGAAATCCCATCCGGATTTAGCTCCTCTTTACTACTAGAATAGGCTCAATTGCTCCATGTGTGGCTGAGGAAAGGTGTAATCAATCATCTACAAGAGCATTAGTAAGATCAGACACTCCTCAATGGGTGAGGAAGGTCCAGTTCTAGCTCATTCTAAAAGTGTTCATTGGGGGCTGAAGAAACCAGGCCTCTTTGTAGGACCTTTAAGGAGTTCTTTCATGCCAACCTTCACACACCATGTCTTCATAGAGCCTGCTTTGTGGACAGGAGCAACGTTACGTTGGAACAGTTTTGGGCCTCTTAGTTCAGTGAAGATAAATTGTAAAGCTACAGCGTAAAGACTTTCGATACAATTGGGGCAAAAGTTCGGTGAAAAACCAAATATCGGTGTGATGATCAGAGGTGCCTAAACTATTTGACCATATGTTGTATCGATACCCTATGATGAATTTTGGTAAACTAGATGTAGACTAGCAGCAAAACAGAATCAAAATGGCCGTAGCGCAAAATATTTTAATAATACAGTTAATAATGTGTTTCGTACACATTGGCAAACAGCTCTTTGTCTTCCAGAATGCTAAGTTTTAATTCACCCGATTTAAAAATGTATCTGCGCATCTTTTTCCACAACGTATCGGATTCCTAATTATAATTTTAGAACTATATTGCGCTCTCCATGCAGCGTGCAGTATAATGTTTAAAAACAAACGGCACGTGGCATCAGCGATTCGCCTCTAGAGGCCGCTCTCGTAATGACGGCGTACTTTTTTTTTGCAGAAAGTTCCAGCAATCAACTATTCGTGACGATTAATTGGCCGACCTCTAGAAATGATAAAATCACACGGATTGGATATAGTCTTATGATTTCAAATTTTTCTAGTGTTCGTACCACCTTCAACCTCAACTAGAAGTTTATGTGCTGATGTTAACAAGAGACTTCATTCTGAGAAGCAACACTGCACATATTACTGTAAATAGTGTGGTAATAGACAGACATGAAACATCTAGGTATTTTTAGCACTTTAAGTGCAAGAACGCATTTAAGTTGTGTAGGCTCGGGTAAGTGGAGACTTAAGAGGATTAGTCACCAATCAGCAACGCGATTTCCATATCAGCAATCTGGCACAGTTGGCACTTAATTAAAGCTCCCTGGGCGAGACCGTAAGCACGTCTGTCACCTAGCTTGGAACAGGTAACCAAACAAGCAAAGGAGCAACGGGTGTGGGGTTTTCTGGCGTGCACCCACCTTACAGCCGAACATGAGGGAGATGGTGCTGTTGGTACAGGCCACTTTACAGTGGCACAGCATGGGCGAGAAGCAGTCCAGCTTCTTGATGCTAGGAGACATTTTCTCATTGCCATTTTCGGCCAGCGAGGAGGCGGAGACGCGTCTGAGCCGCAAGCGCTGCCTGCTCCTTCCCCTCCGACCTCCTCCACCACCTGCCCCTACAACGCCTCCTCCTCCACCTCCGCTGCTGCTGGTGCTCCCCGCTCTCACCATCCACCCTCATTCCTCGCATCACTCCATCGCGCCAGGGGAAGGACAGCCAAACCACTTCCTTCATCCAGCAAGTGACTTCTCCTCGAGTCTCTCCGTTTTAGAGCCTCTTCTTCTTCTTCCTGCTCTCTGGCGTTTTGATTTAAGCGTGGCCGGTTTTTCCCTCCAGTTCGTGCCTTTACCTCACAGCTGTCAGTCAGAGTGGAGGTGTTTACGCTACGGTCCCACGGGAGCCATGCTGTGTATGCTGAGCTCTTCACTGCGTGAAGTCTAGCTCTCAGGGAAGCGAGGCAGCTGGCTCTTTTCCCCAGGAGAGACAGAGTGCGCCGTGGCTATGAGCGTGAAGACAAAAGAGGCGGAGAATTGTGGAGTGGGGGAGGAGCACGAAGCCGTGGCAGCGCGTGGGGTTTATCATCTCACGGATACCATCAGAGATGCAACAAAAGCGCAAAGCCTGATCTTTGTGTTGCATTGCGAGAGAGAGAGAGAGAGAGAGAGAGAGAGAAAGGAAATATCCTAAAGGACAGCAGAACTCAGAGTGGGAGGTGGGATATTGAATGAACTTCAAGCATATTTACATGAAGCGGAGGACGAATGAGGGGTTGAGTAAACAGTGAGAAGCCAATTAGGACAAGAGAAAAGGACTTGTGGTTGCAACAGCTATTGGTCAGTTGGTCCCTGTGACCTCTTGACATGACTCTGCCTACACAATAGGAGACAAAAAGACAGAAATAAGCCAGAAACACTATGGCAGGATTGAGTTCAGGCTCTGACAATCTCATGATCACTATACACTCCAAACCACAATAAATCTTATTTCCAAAAACAGAATAAAAGGTCCTCCTCTTTAGCCCTGAAAACATACCCTTTAGCCTCTTTTTAAGGATGGTATTATTCAGCAATTTGCATCAATGCACTGATATAAAAGTTAATGATTTGATGCATCGGTTTAAAAAAGTGTGCATCGGATACAAGTTGGCATTTGTATCACTGTGCATCGTTTTTAACATAATTGCTTTGGTAAAAAACAATTTATTTATATATAATTATTAGTAGATGTGACATACTTTTATTATTTAGAAAGATACCAATAATTTGTGACCAATATTTTATACGTAAATTGATTTCTCCTCCCTAAACTTTCTCAAACACGTTCTATCTACGGAGACCGAGGCGTGTCCGGAGAGTCATATAGAATACAGATTAACATGGCAGAGGTAGAGCTGTAACTTCCCTGAGACAGAAGAGGAAAAGAATCTGGTTTCATGTTATCATTTTTCTTTTTGCACTAGAAAGGGCTGTATGTAAAAGGAGTCATGCGTTAAAAGTCAGAAGACACTTAAGGAAAGTGATGATTTGCTGTCTGTCTGAACCAAAGAAATTATAGTGAACCAGCGACACCATATTGAATTGTATTGAGTCATATTTTCCCCATTGCATCGTATTGCACTAAATTGATTCGTGTTGAATCGATTCGCACTGCCTCGTATTAGGGGTTAATCGTATCGCCTCACACCGTTAGCTGCTTCATGTGCATATGTCGAGACATGGCAGAGGCTACACAGGCGTCTTAAAGAATTGTGATCAGTATTGGGTAGTTTGCTGTAATATGTTAATAATTTAAATAGTTACAACACAATTTAGCAAAACAGAGTAATTTACAGTAACGGACTGTATACATGTTTTACAGTATCAAATCGTAATTTGGGGACCACGCACACTAATATATATAATATACATACATTATATATATATATATATATATATACACACACACACACACACACACACACACACACACACACACACACACACAAACATACATACACATTTTTTATTTATTAATTTTTTTTTATGTACACCAAAAGAGATAGAAGCAAAATAAAATGCTTAAAAATGTACTTTTAAAAAATTTTAACACATTAATAGGCAACTGATGGTCCAATATGACTGCTTATTATTAGTCGAGAGAACCTTTGTGTACATTAGACCCAGTAAAGTAAAAAAAAAAGGGCGCGAGGCTACTGCACCAGACAGATCCAGTTAAAGAAAAAAACAAAAGAAAATGAATATATATACAGTAATCCCCCGTTTATCACGATAAACCGACAGCACCCAAAAAAAATGCTATTTTATGTTTACAGTACTGTATTAACATTTAACTTAATTATTATATTTTTATTAATAAATTTCATTATTTTAACATGAAAACAATTCCCTATTTTTTTGTGCTCAGTTCCAGTAAACAAGTAACTGCTCCTATTTTTGACACAGGTCATAAATCAGCATACATCGGATTCCAACATGTTCCATTAAAGCTCTAAATTATGTGCTACTGAATCACTGACTGCTTTAAAATATTCCTTTATGCACCCAAACATCGATCACATGCAGAGGAACCTCCCGGATCAGGAGTTGGTACACACCCTGACCACAACCGAAGAGTCTCTGAAAGCCCTGAGCTGTAAAATATGCTCAAACGGACATTAAAATCCCAATCTAGAGCAGCGCAGATGAATACGTTCCATATCGGGCGCCGGTTTAAATATTTTAAGCTATAAAGCTTATTATTAAAAAAGGAGGTCAGAGGATTACACTGCTCTCAGAGCCAGATGTGTACCAGTTACCCCGGCTTTCGTCTTATCTGCCGTCAGAGACGTGTCACGAACAGGCCTGGTCATAGAGCATCAACGTCATGCTGTGATTCAATAACAGACCTTGCTGTAGCAGCATTTGATTTCGATGTGTAATCAATCCTTTGGGTAAATCTGTATTCTCTTTTTGAGTCTTCTGCTATGTCTTAATTTTATCCTTATTGGCAGCTCATTTCGTTGACAAATGAAGGCGGCTCTATTTTGCCTCTCCCACGAGTGCACGATTCGCCGGCAATGACGAGGGAAATCCCTCAATAGTGAGGAACATTAGCACAGCATCAGCACCATTAACAAGATGTAGAACGCAGCAGGGGGAGGACTGGGGTACTAATGAGAACTTTGTAGTAGTCACGACTCACAAATTATGTTTAGCTAATTTTCTTAAAGGAGTGAATCTGCGATATGTGTTGCCTCGGTCGATTAACACGACAGAATCGGAAATCCATCTGGGATTTTAACTCGCCTCACGAAACCCGCTCATGCAGCGGAACATACAAACACGTGGCGAGATGGAGATGCACAAGCTAGAGCTCCATCCAGTGCTGTGAGTGGGTACTGCAGAACTGACAATCCCTTCATAAGGTCTTTTTTAGATTGTTTAAAATGGATTAAAATGTCTAGCAAAAAAGTTTAGCACACAAAGTCTGAATGAGACGACTTAAATCTGACACATGAACGCCGCTCAAAAATCCTATTAACGATCAAAAACAATACACTGCACACCACTGTGAGGTAACATGAATCACAGTACTAATATAATATTCCCATATTACACTGCAAAAACATTTCAGGAACGGTTTAAAGAACGATGACAAAATGTTCAAGGGGTTGACTCGGCTTCCAAAATCCCCCCAAAAACTCACAACCCACAAATTCTGCAAAAACCTCAGTCCGATCAAGTATATGTAAAAAAAAAGTTCAATCTACATCGCAAGACTTAAAAGTCTTAATGCCAGACACCACAGCACATCTTTAGATATTTTGGGAAATCCAGGCCTTTGAGAACTCTGAGTGGTTTAGAAGGTACAAAGGAAAACCACACAATATCAGGCAGGTGGTTTTTTTATTGTCATGGCTGATGGGTCTAAGGACAAGCTTTTGTATGACACTTGGATTTAATGCAAATATAAATACATTTATCACATGTAGTGTTTTAGGAAGCCAGTAGAGGGAAGCAGCTCGATGCAAACACCTAAAACTCACGTTTTTCTACTGGATAGTGAAAATATCATTATCATTACACATTTTTTATCATTTTGAATAACAAGCAATAATTTAATTTATAAGATTCAATGTAATCAGATTTAGGAGATGGAGCAGGTTTTGATGCTCCAATGATCCTGCCAGTTTACAATCTGTCTTGAAGTGTTTTTCTTTTTTTTTTTTTTTACTGCAATATCATTGGTCACATGGGGGCGCGTTGACCAAAAAAAAAAAAAAAAAAAACGCTGAAGGAAAGGATTTGTATAATGGAAAGAGCCTCAAAGGAATCTTAATCTCCAGATAGGTCACCTGACCTGACCACACAGACACCAGCATTTAATTCAGCCAGTGTTGATGTAGTTTATTTGGCATCATGTTACGCTGTTGATAAGCTGTACTAAAGATTTGCACTAGCTATTTTTGATTAATATCTTTCTCTTGCTCAGGGACATCCCTTGCCATATGGCTGTACCAGAAGTAAACATCTCCAATGAGCTAGTGAATTTACTCCAACATCAATAACTCAGCTTTTGTTCATGTGCTGGATGACGAAGCTGATCAATCCTGGTTGAAAGAATTGCAGACGTCACCCGTACACAACACAACAGCAAAACCACTGGAGTTCCCCAGTCTGACCATGAAGGGGGTTAAAGAGTCAGTTTGGTCACAAGTGGCAAATTTCCCTCAGGGGTTTCCTTCTGTCCGGCTCAAGTTTAAATCCCCTGATTAGCAACAGACCAGATCAGTCCCAGTAAAGGAGGTGTGGCCTGTGCTTTTTTGCCACAGTAAAGGAGGCGGGGCCTATATATGTTATATATGCCCGATGAGACGGTGTATATGCTGATGAGACGTTATTTATGCCCGATGAAGCGTTATTTATGCCCGATGAGACGTTGTATATGCCCGATGAGACGTTGTATATGCCCGATGAGACGTTATATGTGCCTGCGAGTTCTTCAGAAGGTGTCTTCTAAGTGTGTTTAATGTCCAATGAAAGAGGGATGACCCAGAAATCTGTCAGCCTCAAAGAAGAAAACATGTTCCTCCACAACGCAATTAATTTATTAAATAATTTACTGTTGGCACAATACAGAATCTCATGATTCCACCACTGATCATGACCGATTCTTTGCCTGTATTTGACCAAACCTAGGAATGAATTTCCACCTCCTTAAAAAGTTCCCTTCAGCACCTGTTGTTTAACTGTACACTAGATGGTGGATGTAATATCTGAGGTCTCATGATACCCATTTGTGTTTGTGTGAGTACCAGAGGCCAGGAGCTGCATTACTCCTTCCCCAAGGGAGGGGGCAGCTCGCAGCACAAAAGAAAAGCTGTCGATCCCTTGGCGTCCCCAGATACAGAGCTTGTACAACAGCGTGACAAACAAACAGCGACTGCATTTAAACATCAACTTAGCAGTGTTCGGGATCTGCTTACAAATCTAGTTCTGTGTTCAAACCACGCTTTAAAATGAATCGGAGAGCTGTGAAAATGTCAGCTGTGTGTGGTGTACACATGAACCACATGAGAGCTCTGCCCTCTCTGAACCACAGACACACCCTAAGCCTCGGTCTATAGAGTCAGCAGAGTCCTTTTACACAACCTGTACGAAATAAATGACTTTGAATCCTCTAAATCCGAATGCTCTCAGAAAATCAGGAATTTTTTTTATAAAAAAAATGGTTTTAGAAAATGACTCGTATTCAAGGAGTAAATGAAGGCAAGGACTGTTGATTGGCACAAAGCTCCGTCAGGTTGTTAAGCTAAGTTAGGAAGCTGGGGGTCAGAGTGCAGGGTCAGCCAATAAAAAGCACCCCTGGAGAACAGAAGGTTAAGGGCCTTGCTCAAGGGCCCAAGAGCGGCAGCTTGGCGATACTGGGGCTTCTAATTGGTAACCCAGAGCCTTAAACACTCAGCGAACACTTCACACGTCCCTAATTAATCTCAAGACTACTGGTTAATATTTTTAAGAAACCAAAAATCTTTTAAGTAACTGATGAATTTTGCCCATCAGCCAGAAAATGAACTAAAATTCCATGTGAAAGAAAGAAATTGGCATCACAAACTTCCTTCTCTCGTTATCGATGGAAAACATTCACACGTAAACTGTTCAGTCGAGAAAAAAAAAATAGCTCAGATCAGATTCACAGTCACTTATTTTGATGAAGAGATGATTAATAGCGTGACTTTTGACCTTTAAGAGTGCTATTTAAAGAGCATTGATGGTAATGAGCTTCATTACTTATGCTAGTTTGCAGCCTCCTGCCAGACTAATGCTAACTCAAGCTAGCAGGCCTCGTATCGTATAGTCACTGTGGCTTCGGTGCGAGCGCTCTGTAATGAATGCAGAATGTTTATGGTTCATTGTTGGAGGTTGTTTTGTTGGAGTGACGAGGCAGCAGCAGTCACTGGGAAGATCATTAGAGGGCAGTGGAGGAAACACGGCAGGCTGTAAGAAATTCCCTCCAGTGTGAGAAAGTGTTTGAGCACATCAGTACTAAATAAGACAGACAGACAGACAGACAGAGAGACAGACAGAGACAAACCAAAAGACAGACAGACAGAAACACAAAGACAGCCAGGGGGGGGGGGGGGGGAGGGAGAGAAAAAAAAAAAAAGGGAAAAAGAGAGAGAGAGAGAGAGAGAGAGAGAGAGAGAGAGAGAGAGAGAGAGAGAGAAACAGAGAGACAGAGAAAGGGGAAGAGGGAGGATTTATGTTAGGCGGTAGAGGAATGAATGGCACAAACATTTCTGAACTTATATTAAGTGTGACTCAGAAGCAAACACACTGCTCACAACTGGAGTGTGTCTACCAGAAGACCTCACAGGAAGAGAGTGCGAGAGAGAGCAAGAGAGAGAGAGAGAGAGAGAGAGAGAGAGAGAGAGAGAGAGAGAGGGGGGGAAGACAGAGAGAGAAAGAGTAAAAAAAAGAAAAAAAGAGAGGGTACATGAAATCCGAGACTCCACTTTAACTTTAACTGAAGAAGTTGTGATTAAACTCGCTCTTCATGAGTAATGTTATATTTCCAAATATGCATCAGAGGAATGTTGAAGGTCAGCACTCGAGTCCCACAGAGCTGCTGGGATCCAACTTCTGCTAGTCGAGCGTGCAATCCAACAAACGCTGCATGTTTTATACACGTGTTTAAATCACATCACATACCACAAGTTTTTATTAGGATGAAATATACATCAAAACCATCAAAGAAGCAAACGATTGTAGCGTTGCTCTCTGGGTTGGTGGGACAACAAGCTGTCTTCTCTGCTGTCAATCAGCCAATCATAGACCTCGGTGAGGTTGTGTAGGAGAAAGAGCGCAGCATGAGCAGCAGGACAAAAAAAAAAAAAAAAACATGGAGGTTTTCTTCACGTCCTGGAAGACACATGAACAAAGGATACCCCAGGAAGTTTAACACGTTACGTAAAAGGAAGACCAAATCCTCCTCCATCGCTCAAACCATATCAGATCAACACACACTGAAGCACATGTCACTCGAATAATGAATGTCATCATTAGGATATAGCTGAGTATTGTCGGTTACTGCATCGATGAAGAATCGTCCACTTCCGCATCGCGATGCATCATAGAAACGAGGGGTCTATCCGGGTAGGAGGGGCATATTCAAGAGAGAGGGGAGGGGCGGGGCACTCACTGCCAATCAGAGCAAAACTAGAAAGTGGTTGTTCCCTGCCAGCTCATGCACGTGGCAGAAGATGGACTGCGCTTTTCCCCTCTGACACTGCAGTTAGAAAAGACGTGAACCTTGGCTTCACGTGTCTCTGTGGAAGCACATTTTTGCTCCGCCTGCTCCGATTTCCACTTGTAATTGACTCTAACTCCAAAATATTTGCAAAAAAAAGTGGCTCTTTTTTGCACTCCTGGGATTTGAACACACGCCCGTCTGGTCACCACTCTAAAATGCTGAGCGGATAAACACCATAACTTCAATGAAGAGTTTCACAGGAGTCATTAAGTGCTTTAAGTGCAGGAAGTTACTCAAGGTCAGGGGCCATGTGCTGGAGGACAGAACACAACCACCGGGACATTAAAGCGTGAAGAAATGCATGAAGGACAACCGTACATCCGGATGGCATCCAAACACACACACAGCTGGACCAAGGCTGTTCGTGTAATTTACGATAGATGTGGTGATGATTTTAAAGCGTGACGCATCATATTTTTGTCCATTTATGGTTACATTTAACGATGTGTAACACCAACTTAAGAAGAGTGTGTTCTCTGTAAACCTGCGTTGTGAGATGCACGCCCTCATTTCCACCCTAATGCTTTATCTTAAATATGTGGCATTTTATTTTTAACTCCAAGCAAAAAAAAAAAGAAAAAAAGAAAAGTGGAACAGGGAAGACAACCACTGTTCCAAACCACAAACATGTCATCAAGATTCTCTGTAAATGGACGATGCAGGAAAAACTCAGTCTCAAATGCAAAAAAAAAAAAAAAAGAACTGGCAAGGAAACTAAATCTAAAAGTGAAGATAAAGAACTAGATGTGGCCTCGTCTCAAACCGCATACTCCCGCACTAGACAGCATGCTAAAATACCAAGCCACAGAGATTGACTACTTTGGAGTATTTGGTTTGGGACGCGGCCGAGGGCTTACCTTCGTGGTAACGAGACAAATGCAGTCCATCTTCTCGCACGGGACAGAACAGGAGCAGGGCTCGGCCTCAGCATCTCATTTCATGCCTTCGTTTCTTCAGAGTGTGTATGTGTGTGAGTGGGTGTGTGTGATAAAGAAAGAGCGAACGAGATATAGAGAGAGAGAGAGAGAGAGAGAGAGAGAGAGAGAGAGAGAGAAAGAGTGAAAAACCCACCAATTCCATCTAACCGTAAAGCCTGTTAGTCGAGGAAGCACCATAAAAACTTCCCAGCACTGAGGGGATTTGGGGAGGAGTGAAGGGGAGGAAAAAAAAAAAAAAAAAAAACACATGCTCATGGCTACGACACAACTCCTTGGCATTTGCATGTGTTGCCAGATTGGATTTTTTTCTCCTCTCTCACCTAGTCAAAGATACGAGAAGGATCAGGTTTCATCTGATTTGTGATGAAATACAACACATCATCAAATATCTCATATTAAACGAGACTAATAGCAGTAATATCAGTAGCACCATCACTGCTGGAGATCATTGACATGTTATAGCATGCTAATGACACTTAAACAACTCAACATCACAGCCATCACAACAGATTCCAGACACCACTGTACTCGTCGTCATCCCAAAACGACAGAAAATATTTTTCCATAATTATCTGCTTTCAATTTTGTGGCAACGGTTTGGAAAAGAAGAACTTTTGGGTGTGTTCAGGTGTCCACAAACATTTAGCAAACAGAAAAGTGTATAAACAATAAAAATAATAATAACAACAATCAAAAAAAGCCTGAAATAATGTCAATATATTTGTCCCTTGTGCTTTTTCACACTTGCAAGTGAGAAGTCTTTATTAAAATCATAAATTATGTACAAAGGTATGTGCCTATAAAAATAATAATAATAACAACAACAACAACAAATCTGCACTCGCCATCTTATTATGGTGAGTGCACAAAGTGCGATTTTTAATATTTTGCGATTGTTGTTTTTCAGACTTTACGAATATAATCCCCATGACACATTGTAGGATCTCAGTTGTCATAATATCAGACTGTACGACAGTTAAGATCTGACACACACACAAGAAAAAGACTTGTCCAAAGTTTTACGTCATCAATCCCTGACACGTTCAGACCTTCGAGTATTTCCATTAACGATAGCTAGCAGCAAACAAAAACATTTTGTAGCGTTAATTTTGCTCATAACAAGCCTTGATAATAAAAACAGAAAAGAAAAAAAAAACGACGAGGACGTGACAAAGAGGACGTTATGGATTTTCAATTCGACAGAGCGAAATTGAGGTTTCGTTTTGACATTTTTAAAAGTTGTTTTTTTTTGTTTTGTACGATTTAATTTGTGCCTGTTTAATCTGTCAATTACTCACTTAAATCAATATAATAAATGTGTATTGTATTGATTGGATTTATTCCATTTTAATTGTATATATTTAATTTTTTTATCAAAACCAAGCAGACATTTGATTTTAAAATAATTATGTAAAATAAAAATTGTGCCCAAAATGTTAACAATAAAAAAAAAAATTTAAATAAATAAACGACATGCAATTTTATGCTTTGCATTTCTTCCATCTAACTGAACCGAACGGTGAATTTTTTGTACATTTAAACCCCTGTTAATCATGAGAACCTGTAATGAAAGCACACTGAGCTTCTCACCTTTCCTACCTGAATATGCATCGCCTCTATATCTGAGATCACCAGACACTGTTTCTGACACAAGTTTAGACTTGAAAATGAAATGAACCCTAATGACCATAAAGCCTCCGACTCGCATCTCATATGCGTACCTGGACATGACACGGCACCATTTCATAAGTAAATCCTGGACAATGAAATCATAATAAACCATAAACACAACCTGTAAATGCAACGTAACACTGTTACACTGTCCCTTCCTGAACTCTGCTTCAGCACACACACAAAGTAAAGGTGAGTAATAAAGTGATAAAATAGTGATACTGACTAAGTAGGTTGAATCTGCCACGTCTCTAATGCACGAGAATAAATATTTGATCACGTTATTCTGCCCAGCAGAACTCAGATCTTCTACATGTTCCAGGATGTGAGAAGATCTTTATGTGAAGGAATCAGCAAGATTTTAGCAAACCTGTATCTATATATATAAAAAAAAAAATCCCATATCGATGAATTAATTACATTAATAAATAAGGTGATGTGACTTTTTTTTTTTTTAATTCACATGAGCTGGCGATATAAACTATATTTTTCACAACACGACCACTTCCTGTTCTTCAAAATCTTGAACACCAGAACATCTGTAAGTGGGCTTTACAGTGGAAATACAGTCAAAGAGCAACAAATGATTTTAGAAGTGCAAAAACGCTGAGAAAAAAAACAAACAACAAAGCGGAAATAAATCCTACTTTTGAAGCACATCTTAATAGCCTGGACAAAAGTATTGGGACACCAGGCTTTTCTAGCTATATTTGGTTCTTTCCCAAACTTGGAGGCACGTAACCGTATAGGACGTTTGGATGCAGCGGCATGAAATTTTATTCCCTTCACTTGAACTAAGAGACCCAAACCTGTTCCAACATGACGGTGCACAAAGCTGGTTAAATGAAGATCAGATTTCCGATTGGAAGTGTGTGGAAGATCTCCTGCTATAGAGCTCTGACCTCAACCATATTAGGATGAATTGGAACGGCACTCCAGGTTTCTTCACCACATATGACTTTACTAACACCCTTGTGACTGAATAAACACAAATCTTCCCAGAATCGTGGACTGTATTACAACAGCGAACGGGAATTAAATGTGGAATGGGATGCTTAAAAAAAAAACATCTTGTGGTCAGGTGTCCACACACTTTTGTCCATATAATGTATTTTGCGGTATTTGTAGGTAAACACCTAACCAAATCTAGTCTAGACGTCTAGAAGAAGGCTCCAGCTCCAGTTCATTTGAATCCTTAACACCTCTATTACATATAAACATCTTTAACACCCTTACACATGGAGGACACATGCAGGTCAGTAACAGTGTTTTATGAGCTAGATGAGAACATTAGACAACCGGACAACCATGGAATGAGTGCGGAAGGAAAATAAATAAATAGACTGAATGCTGTAAACAAATCCCCCACTGAAGAAAAAGCCGTGAGAGATCACCCTCCCACCCTGGAGGAAGCGGGCGTGGCTCTGACACCCCCCCCCCCCCCCCCCCCCCCTTCGCTGAGCCCGGATGAATGGAGGCACGGAGACACATGAGTCTCTCTGCGACGGGACAGAGAGAGAGAGAGAGAGACGGATAGCGACCCATCTCCAGGGAACAGGACAACAACGAGCGGGAGGAGACTGACGGCATGCCCAGCATGCGACCGTGTGGGACGCCGAGCCGGAGGCAGTACTTACTCGGTCCAGCTCGTCGGAGGACGCTTTGGCTTTAGCAAGCACATGGAGGATTTCGTATAGAAGAGGAGAATCCTGAGATTAGCAGTTTCGTATCAGGAAGAGAAACAGAAAGAATACATTTTAACGGAAGAAAAGACACACACACTTAATAACGTCTAATACAGGATTCTTAAACGTGAACTCTTCTTTCAATGTGCACTACAATTACCTATAAAACAAGGTAAACACATTAGGAAGAGCCCCTGTGTTCACATGAGTCACTAATGATGCTTGTAGTTTGTGGGCGTTTCGTTTTTCCAGCATTTCAAAGTAAAAAAAGAAAAAAGTAGTAACCAAACTGTAGCCTACAGCATGCGATTTACTCCAGAGTACTTTATTTTTTAACAATTGTTTCAAATGCATTCGTACATTCTAACAAATTGATGAATAAACGTGAAGAAATTGGGGGTTGGAATGTGTTTCATGCCCGCTACATTCACTTCGTACAGACTACGAGCAAATTAGCATCGCAAGATCTCTGTAATACCCTAATCAGGCATAACATTATGACCACGTGCCTAATATTGTATTGGTCCCCTTTTGCTGCCAAAACAGTCGTGACCTGAGCATTAACATCATGAACTTCTTCAGCAGTTTGAGCTACTCGTCTGTTGGATCAGAACCACATGGACCAGCTTTCACTCCTCACGTGCATCAACGAGCCTCGGCCGCCCACAACCCTGTCGCCGGTTCACCACTGTTCCTTCCTTGGAGCACTTTTGATAGATTCTGACCACTGCAGACCAGGAACATCTCACAAGAGCTGCAGTTTTGGAGATTTCGTCAAACTCGCTCAAATCGTAAGGCAACACGTCAACTTCGAGGGCAAAATGTTTACTCGCTGCCTAATAACAGGTGCCGTTATGAAGAGATAAATCAGTGTTATTCACTTCACCGCTCATAATGATATAATGCGTTATGCATGGTCGGTGTGTCTACAGCTTCCAGAGGCAGCACTGATCTTTCCTCATTTCCTCCAAAGCTTTATAAAGTCTTGTGATCGAATATGCACCAAAAAGAAAAAATGATTAGTACACCTGACTTTTCCAGCCATATGTAGTACCTTCACAAACCTTGTAGGAACAGAATTGTGTAGGACGTCTCTGTGAACACCTTTGGGATGAATGTGAACGATGACTGCACCCCAGGCCTCCTTACCTTCTCACCTACATCAGTACCTGACTTTACTAACACCACTGTAGCTGAGTGAATCGCCTCAAAATCTAGAACATCTTTCCAGAAAAGTGGAGGATACTATAACAGTAAATGGGGTCTAAATGTAGACTTGAATGTTTAGAAATCACAGTTTTACGGTCAGGTGTCCACAAACTTTTGTCCATACAGTGTATATAATATACTTTTTTCAAAATTATTATTATAAGTCTCATTAGTAGATTAGTGAATGATGTCATACATTTACTTCATTCTTCATTTAAGAAAATTGTTATCAATTAGAATTTTTCCCCTTTTTCCTTTGTTGATTAATGGCTTAGTGGATGAGTTTGAAAGCGTAGTTTCTTTTCGTAGCAGTGAACAGAGGCTTTTAGAAAAATAATTTTAGTCACAAATTCAGTG
>JAAIIK010000073.1:1164077-1166577 GCA_014706435.1 Silurus glanis | reverse complement strand
AAGGTCGTACACGGCTGCTGCGACGTCACAAATACTTTAAGTCTTTATAAAAGCTCAAAAACTCTTTATAAAAAACTGTGGTGTGTAAACCACATTACTAGAAGGAAGCAGTTGTAACTTCTCTAAATGAAGGGGAAGTGACCTCAGCAGTCCACAGCTTTTTATCTATGCTGCAGAGATGTACAGCAGAAGGAGGGACGGGGCTAAAAATACACCCAGGATCACATGAACGTGCAGGGGCGCGAGTGTAAAGGTTTCTGTAATGCACACGGGTGGAGGTGTTTCCTGAAGCACGGGTTCACAGCTACTAATAAAAGCTGCACCGGTGAGATGTTTCAGTCTCGGGAAGCTTTACAGAGGAACTGAAATGAAGTACGCTTCACTTGGACAGTCAATTATAATTACTATCAAAACATCAAAGATCTGCAGGACGTTCGGATCGATTTCTCGCCTGACATATTAAGAATTCTGATGTACAGTTCAGAGAGGCTTTGCGGGCCACATGTCAGACGCTGGAGCTAAGCTTCTGCTCTGCGGCAGTAAAACGAGCGATTAGCTCAGACAGACTGTGTAACAGGATAAAGATCAGAGAGACGGCATGATGAGGGACATCCCTTACAGCCCCATCCAGATTGCACTCACGTGTTCGAATGCTCTCACCAAGCCCAGGCACAAGGAGCTCCATTAAATGCCACATACGCCAAGAAATGTTCACACAAGTTATCCCACACTGATTATCTCCTCATCATGGCACCTGTTAGGGGGTGGGATTTATTAGGCAGCAAGTGAACATTTTGTCCTCAGAGTCGACGTGTTAGAAGCAGGAAAAATTGTAATGGCTGGATGACTGGGTCCGATTTTATCGTATTATGCAAAGCGTCAAAATGCCACTATGGGAAGAGTTTTCTCACAGCAAGATTCTCGCTGATTTAAATTTTCCACTGGAAAGCCATATTCAAAACATTTCCATAAGTTTAATTGTCAGAACAATTGTGCCAATAAAAACGTAACTGACGAAAGCAGGACTGTGTTTAAAGGATTATTCTTCCATGACCTTTAACTGAATTTAATCAACCCACAAAATTCCTTGAGTCTCACCCTTCCAGTCAAAACAAACGCTTTGCTATCGCCGTGTGCTGCTTCCTGGCTTTTTCAGTATCTCATGTTTCCTGGTGTCCGTCTGGAGAGAGCTCTGTGGTGAAGCTGGCCATAAAACACGGCTGGAACTCATGTCTGAACAAATTGCCCTCTAAACCACAAGATCAGAATTTCACAAGATCAGTTTTACCTCTTAACCTTCGTCACAAAGCGACGCTGTAGCACCATCACCACCTTCTCACCCACACCCCCAAATTTCTCCATACCCCGAGATTTAACCTGCCATCTACTAAGATCCATTAATAACATCAACACACCAAATAATAATTAATTCTGCATAAAATCTGCCTTTTTTTTTTTTATATATATATATATATGGTACCGTGCGATCCATTTACCTATCATTCTTTATAATGTGATAGAAACACTTCCTTCACGTGAATTAACATACCCAAGGCCACGCCTCCTTCACTGGAATTAAGGCTACGTCTAAACTAAGCCGGATAAATGTGTGTCCACACGTCAATCGTTTTCCAGAAGTTGCTCATCCACACTGAAACGTATGAAAACGCTTATGTACACGCCACACCAACTTCACTAGATCTAACACACATGCCTTCTTTGCTGTGCTGAGTGGTAGCTCAGTGGTGCACATGTTGGACTTCTGTTTCAAAGGTCATGGGTTTTAATCCCAGGACCACCAATCTGCCAGTGCCGGAGCACGGGCCTTAATCCTGACCTACACTCACTTGTATAACTGGATCGTTGTAAGTCGCTCTGGAATAAAGACAAATGTTAAATGATGTGATGCCAAAAAAGGCACCAGAGGTCCCAGCTCCTTCACTGGGACAAACACACACACACACACACAGGCATGTGAAGTTTCCTTTACTAAAACAAACACACACACGTACAGAGGCCACGTCTCCTTCACCACAACTGATCTGAATCTTTTCAGCAGTACTCACATGGACCTTAGACACCTACTAAACCCCTAAAAGTATACAGACCTGCATAAAACTTTATTCATCAGTACACAAACACTAATGAAGTCTTCAGAACTTACCTTATCTTTTGATCTTCTGCCATTTACCACAAAAAATAGCTGTAAATAATTTATGGCTATTTAAGAGTGTAATAAAAAAACATGTCCAGGTGAGGAAGTGGAGTCGCAGCGTAATTATGAACAGACTGCGTCGTGTGAAATGAAATTTACATCCGGTTTGTCAGCAGTTCATTAGTGACTGCGTGATCATTATATCATGGTGTAGCAGACGTGTGTAAATTCACCTCAGTCTGGTTTTAGAAACCCCAAACACTTCCATTAAACATTTCCACAAAGCTCTATCGGCAGATGTGTGTGTGTGTGTGTGTGTGTGTGTGTGTGTGTGTGTGTGTGTGT
>JAAIIK010000073.1:1145013-1164067 GCA_014706435.1 Silurus glanis | reverse complement strand
GTGTGTGTGTGTGTGTGTGTGTGTGTGTGTGTGTGTGTGTGTGTGTGAGATGATTCAGTTGTGCCTCTTGCATGAGCTGGAAGGTTTATGTATTACAAGTGGACTTCACATTAATCTCAGAATCTCTTCTCAACTTTTATTAGTTAATATATGTTTTTTTGGAGGTAGAGGTGAACTTTTCATGACCTCCAAATGACGCCCGTTTCCACATGAATGTAAGTAGGGTTGCAAAATTTCAGGAATTTTCAAGACTGGAAACTTTACATGGGAATTAACAGGAATATATGGGAATTAATGGGAATAAACTGGAAATTTACAAAATTGCAGGTGAGCCTATAATGGGAAATCTTGCAGACCAAATTGAATGCAATTTCAGTCATTTTCATCAATTACATGCACACAGCAGACTTACTGCAGGGTCACACAGGCCACGCCCCCCTACAGGCACTGTACAGTCCTCTGTAACACAACACGCATCATTTCTATAATCCTGCAACAAAATAATCATCAGGAAAAAAAGTCCATCCTGCAAATCATGTATTCAACGAAAATTACATATAATATTATACATTTATGTTTAAAACTTCCTCATGCTGTGTGTAAGATACTGTCCAACAAATCTATACCAATAATTAAATCAAAGTAAAAAGTTTCAATATTTTATTATACTTTATTTGTTTGCATGCTAATGACCAAACTAAATGTTTGTATATGATATAGTTTATAAAATTCCCCTATAAAGTTTCCAACTTTGAATATTTCCCAAATTCCCCAGAGGAAGTTCCCATGGAAAGTTTCCGGAAAGTTTCCAACCCTAAATGTAACCAAGTAGGACAACAGCGGCTACTTCTTCAAGACAGCAAAATGAATACGTTGCCATGTCTACCCCCCCCACCCCCCCCACCCTCTCGAACGGCGAAACAGGACGTTGACGTACTACACGTGACCTCCCAATCCTGGTCGTTCAAAAGATTATATCTCCAGCATGAAACTAATAAAAACAAACATCGCCATTTTAAACGATCTTTCTTCAGAAGATTATAAGCTCAAATCCCAGGATATCTGCAGACGCTGTTGTCCTTTAATCCTTATCTATTCCGGACCTGCTCCAGAGACTGACCCGGCTCTCTCTGACCCTGCACTTCGTCACGTGAGGTTACGATATGCAAAAGACTCGGACACCTTCATGGCCATACATCAAACAAACAGAGCTTGTGGTCCATTCTGCGGTATGCACACGTAGGTCGTCGATAGCTGTGCAGTGAGCTGTGCATTCGCATTTAGCAGTAAATCAGCGGCTCTGGGATTAGTCCTGGAGTAATCAAGCCTGCTGAAGGATTACACAGAGTCTGTCTTTTGAAAAGAATTAGGAAAGAGTGCAGCAGCTGGGATACTGGAGCTCAAATCTATGATGCAAGAGGTGCACGGTATAGAAGTAGAAGAGTGAGTATGTGTCATATGTTCATCATGGAGAACGATATCATAGAGGAATTAGACCTACTGTAAGTGGAACATCGGATAATCGATGATCGGTAACTCGAGCCATGAAAGCAGGAAGCGGTGATTAGAACTAAGGGTGTGTCCTAAACAGTATACACCATGTCTACACACGTTCCCAAAGTCAAAATTCTACCAGACTTCTACCAGGAGCATATTAGGGAGGATGGTGGATGCTCCATACTTCAAATAAGTCCATGTGTGTTCGAGTCAGGAGTTTCTTCCTCTCTAAACGCTCTGCTTGCTGTTGAACAGACGCTGAACTGTATGTACGGCGTTTAACGGTGGCTCGCTGCCCGTTTGACCAGTTACGTTTTTATTCGCTCGTAAAAACTTATTTCGCAAAATGTAGTAGGAGTTTTTTTTTTTTTTATGAAATGCCGTGAAGTTACAGTAAAATTCTCCCCAAATGGAAATACTTCAGTAGAACACAGATACGTGAAAAAGCTACTCAAGTACAATAACAAATTACATTTACTTCATTACAATCCACCACTTTGTGCATTAAGAGATATAAAATCAATGAAGTCCCAAAACAGTGCATGAGACTCTCCTGTGCACTTCGTTGAGTTTAAAAGGAAAGTGCGTTCAGAATTAAATTTTTCCACCTGGCTGGTTCTAATCAAGTATCCTGTTACTCTGTAACAAACTCTCTGTGGTCCTGAACTCTCCTGCACAAGCATGTGACTTACTGCAGGTAAACGCAGAAGAGAATCACTTTTCCACTAAAAAAAAAATAAAAAAATCTTAAATCGGCTATCAGTCACATCTAAAAGGAAGAGAAAAGCAGTTGCAGCACAGGCTGCGGTTCGAGATGGGAAGCTGACCCCCTGGCGAACTCGAACCTGCCACTCCACATTCCTGCTGCTCGCTTTTCACGGCACGTTTGTTGGAATAAACCGGTATTATTCATACAAGGCGAGTCTGTGCTCGCTAGCGCGTGAGAGAAAAGAGAAAAGGTGAATTTTACAACAATCGGCTCAAAGTGAACGGTTTTACACCCGAGCAACATGTCGGCTGCACAGAATCCGTGAAAATCGTGGCCATTTTCACAGCACGAGTGACTTATGACCGACACCGTGGCGGTTAAACACAGACGGCGGACGGTGAAATGTCTCACCAAGCAAACCCATTCAACTCTAAAGAGTTAACAAGCAGAACATGTTCGTTCGTGTAATCACTTATGTTATAGCAGCTATAAACGGTCTTTTCTTCACCAAAATCCTTTCATGAATGAAGAAAAAAAATCAAACAGATTGGTTTGTTATCTAATAAAGCATAAACTCCATAGTTCTGAAAATATCAGAAAATCAGAGACACTAGAATGCTACAAAGTCCTAAAACTGGAGACTCCTTCAGAATCAGAAAGACCCTTATTTTGTCAAGTAATTTGTTTTGGTGACAGAAGCTTTAAAGTTGCACTTTTTTTTTTTTTTTTTTTTTTTTTTTAATAAATGATAAATTAAATAAAAAAAAATTGAATGAAAAAATAAAATTAATAAAATTAGTTTAAAATGAATATAGGAAAATTTAATAAAAATGGATCGACTGATTTATTTTTAAATTTGATTAAATAAATGTTAAACAGTTTACAAAAAAAAAACTACACTAATTACACAATTTTTTTACGCATGAGCTGTTGCTGTAGAAATGATACTACACGATAACAAACTCGTTAAAATAAACCTTCGCTGTCAGAAAACCGATCTTCATCTATCTAATCGAAATCCAGAATACAACTTCTGCACTAGAATTCATCTTCATGTCGCTTTGGATGCTTCGAAATTACCTGAAGTAACACCGCCTGCAGATTTTCAGCTTGAATTTGCATCTTATTTGAAAGGCAGAATCAGTATAGCAGTTCAGGTTGCTCAGTATCTTCAGTAAATAAACAGATAACTAATTTAATTGTACTTTCAATCAGAAGGCTGCATTGCACTTCTAGTTATAACTCCAAGGATGAAGAAGTTCATCGTGGGGAGAGAGAAAAAAAATAAATAAAAAAAAAATAAATCACAGGAAAGGAAAAACTGAAGGTACCTATGAGAGCCTGGAAGAGGTTACTCTGGAAGATGTCGATGACCCTCTGAATGGAGTGCCTCAGCTGTCGGTCCTCTGTGTTGTTGAGTTTCGTGCGATATTCCTCCAAGAGCAGCAGAGCCCGCTGAGCATCTAGGATGAACGTTAAACATTTTAAGATCAGTTTTTATTGCTTCAAAGCAGCGCCACATCTCTGTAATTTCATCAGCGACAGTCATAACGGTTTTCTCCAAATTCTGGATGTGGTATGAACCCATCTAGAGTACATCCAACCTATGGCACTACATAGAAGCTATAATACACATTATATTGTGGACCTATAAAAAAAAAAAAAGAAGGTGGACTTTTGAGATTTGCTATATGAGATGTTTCAAGTGAACTCAACTAGACCTTCAATATAATACAATAAAAAGGATTATTTATGTAGGGAACAAAATACCTTTTGAGATTCAACCTATGGAAATGTACATGGATGCTCAAGGTGCCAACGTCATTGTATACCTGTAGGAATATATTTAGGATGTAGCCTAAGAAAGCATACAGGTTAATGTATAGTGCAGGATTAAGGTTATAGGGCACTCCAAGTGAGTGCTTATTTGGAAATCAGCCTATAAAATAGAGCCTATGAGTGGTAGTAAGGATCGAAGTTAATACACAACCTATTTGGTGCACGTATTATAACGTGAGTGCTAAGACATACAGCAGCAGTGATTATAATACAATGTACCCTAACCCCTATAATGCACTTAACCCTGTATAGTGCAACTATTTATAAGTGGATTAATTAGTGTGGACAAGAGGGAAGTCTAATGATGAGTGTAGGAGTATGTTGTGGTGTAGATATACACTAATTAGGGCACTTATTTAAGGTTCAGCCTATACAGAAGCATTTTACACAGTAAGCTCACTCCTGTTGTCCTGAAATCATATATAGAGAAAAGTTATTGCATCCCCTATGATCGAATGAAGCGGAGAGACATTTTAAATTAAGTCTAAAGAAATAAACATCCACAGAAACTGTAAACTAGATGCGCATATCCTCTGCACTATGTACCTTACATATCTTATATGCTACGTGTATTTGGGATTCAGCCTATAAAACAGACAACTTTCACTTTGCACAAATCTTTTGTTGTTAGAGTGATTTTACACTCAATGTGGTACACTTTGCTAGGGTACACTATGTGCATTTGGGATTTGGCCATGTATAGGTGTTTAAATAAGTTGCACTAGAAAAAAAGAAGAGATCTCATGTCCTATATAGTGCACCTATATGTTATGTGTATTTGGGGTTCAACACTGAGATAAAGTAAAACTCCAAAAAAGTGGTGGTCTTAAACCCTTTGTAATGCACTTACACACTATTAATTTGGGATTCAGGCTATAAAGGAAATACATGTCTAACTAAATCTCTGTACAAAACTTCACATCGTGTAGCCTTTACGATACGATGCGTATTTGGAATTCAACAAATAAAACAGAAATCATGTAAAAAATTTAGATCATGTAAAAGTAGAAAGAAAAATTCTATCATATTCCCAATGTAGTGCACTTATACACTATGTATATTTGGGATATTCAGCCTGTAAATTGGATTTCTTTCTACACTGGAAAAAGTAGTCACCCTTTTTTATGCACTTATACATGTATATTTGGGATTCAGCCTATAAACCGGAAACATGGCTACACTAAAGTGGCGATCGTACTCACTTTGGAATGTACCTACACTTTATGTATTTGGGATTCGGCCTGTAAATATATCTACACTAGAAAATGTGATCCTCTTATACATGATGTTTATTTAGGATTCAGCCAATAAATCAGATTTATATCTTACACACTTTGTAGTGCATTTATTTATTTTTTGGATTGCTGCTATTGCGCAACATTTTGTTTACATTTTTGAAAATTACAAATGTTCACTTTAATCTTTTACACACCGCAGTGTGCAATATACAACATGTTTACTGGCGGCACTATTTTGTGTCTTGTGTCGTCTTTGCACCGTCCTGTGTCGTCTTTGCACCGTCCTGTGTCGTCTTTGCACCGTCTTTGCACTGTTTACACCAGGTTGCACACGATGCACTTTATGTGTTGAGGACACTAGTCCTCAGCCCTGTGTTTTCTGTGATTGTTGTTGTATGTAGCACCAGGGTTCAGGAAGAACGTTGTTTCGTTTCACTTTGTACTGCGTCAGATATATACGGTTAAAATGACAATAAAAGCTTCTTGACTCTCGACTCTTATACACTATGTATATTTAGGATTCAACATATAAAGCACATTCATATCTACTATAAGCTGGATATGTAACATTACACCATTTTATGTTCAGCTTCAAATACCCAACAACAGAAGAGCATAAGTGAAGCTTTGAGAAACTGGAAAACGTATGTGTGTGTGTCTGTGTGTGTGTGTGTCTGTGTGTCCTGGACTGAGGATGCATTTGAGACTTTAGGGAAATGTTTAGTGCAAGAAAATGTGCAGTACAGAACCTCTTTAAAAGTCTCCCCCTGATTAGTGCACTATTGAAGGCATGGAGTGTCCAGAGCAGGTCACTGCTGCATTGTGTGTGTGTGTGTGTGTGTGTGTGTGTACTTCCCTGGCACTCACCTTTCTGTCGGACCGGCATGGTCGGTTCGGTCGGACTCCCAAAGTGTCAGAACTTACAATGTTCCGACATGAAATCCGGATGTACTCGTGCAAAAGAGCTGTGAAGAAACCGAAACCGAGACCGAGTTCGGGGCGTCCTCCAGGTTCGGGTCAGGCTAAAACCGACTAGCTTTTGGCTAAGTAAGCGTCACTTTTGTGTGTGTGTGTGTGTGTGTGTGTGTGTGTGTGTGTAAGCTGACAGCGGCGGAAAGGGAAACCGGGACGGTCCAGAACTCTTCTTCTTGTTTCCATTCAAGCATGCAAAGGGGGTAATAAAAGAGGCGTTTAACCCGCACACAGCACCATTTTGTCACTACATGACGTGCAATGTTTAGAAAAAAAAGAAAGTGAACGTGTGCTGACGAAAGCCGAACCTTCTCCGAGCTGAAACCCGCACTTTGTTTCTGATGCACACGTCGGTAGTCCAAAACTTCCAAATATCCCGAGGAATCTCGTTAATAAAAAAATCTTCTGCACAGCGTCAAACTTCTCTCATTATTATCTCCTCCTCTTCCTCTTCTTCTTCCACCTCCTCCTGTTTTTTCCCACCCCAACACTTCTTCTTCTTCTTCTTCTTCTCCTCCTCCTCCTTCTTCTTCTTCTTCTTCTTCTTTCCCCTATGTGTCACAAATTCCAAACTTTCCACCAAGATGGCGTCCCGGGGCTGGGAGACGGTCACGTGACCAAAGAACCTTCGCCTTGGCCGCCCAATCATGGCGGTGAACTACCTACAGCTCGGCGTGGGGAAGGTGAGACCTGACACTTCCTTAAAGGAGACAAGCGGAATAAAACTTCCAGCTGGGAGTCCAACCTGAGCTAAAAAATGTTCACAATTTTTTTTTTGCTTCAACTCAATTTTTTGAGGGTTCAAAATTTAAATGTAAAAAGAAAAGTCACCTTTTCCTCAGACAGACAAGATCATCCAAGTTCTGTACCTAAGTTCAAGTACCTACATGTTTGGCACTGATTACGACATTTCTGTTTTAATATCTGACGTCTGATATGTCAATGATCCGTCTGAAAATTCAAGAACTTTTGTCTCGCACCTCAAGTATTAATCTGAGGCCCCCCCCTTATATATACACTATGATCAGCCATAACATTATGACTGGTGAATTAAACAACACTAAATATCATAATAACTGTTAATCTGTGGGACATACGAGGCAGCAAAGTGAACATTTTGTCTTCAAAGTTGATGTGTTAGAAGCAGGAAAAATGGGCAAGCATAGATCAGTCAAGTCAAGTCAAGTCAAGTTTATTTCTATAGCGCTTTTCACAACAGACATTGTCTCAAAGCAGCTTTACAGAAATCAACATCAAGGTGAATGGTGTGCATTTATCCCTGATGAGCGAGCCGTGGCGACTGTGGCAAGGAAAAACTCCCTTAGATGTTATGAGGAAGAAACCTTGAGAGGAACCAGACTCAAAAGGGGAACCCATCCTCATCCTCATCAAGAGTTTGATCATAAATCTTTCAACAATACAGAACACTGGAGAGTGAGAACTAACATGAGTACTGGAGTATAAGATTATAAGTAATGATCTTTCTACAGTCTTATACAGTCTTTATGGTTATAAAACTAGGAGCTACTGAGCTCAACATTTGTGATCATCACAGATCCAGCACCAGCTTCTCCATGCCAGAGCCTTTAAACACTCCAGGAGGTCCAATGTCAAAACTCCACACATGTAGTGGGATCCAATCAGTGTATTCCCTTCACCACTGTCTTTAATTGCAATAACATGTGCACAGCAAAAATCTGGTATTTCCATGTGCAATTCGTCAGAATATGTCTACGATCAGTCGTAACCTTTGTACTCTAACCCAAACTTCCTAACAAGCTCGGATATGTGGAAATATTTCACTGTGCTGTAATGTCTATGTGATGAATAGGCTCTTAGTTAATAAAGAGTGTGTGCAAGCCAAAGTGAACAATAAAAATATATTTTCTGCACGCATCTGCTTATGTTGATAAACTGCACATACACGGCAAAGAGCTTCCCAATTGCATTTTCTACCCCCACAGAAGAACACAAACTTTGTATGTTGCAATGCAGATCGCTAGAAACACTAAATTAATTAGGGTTAAAGTCTGAAAGGCAAAATTTGGAAGATATTTCCACTCACTTCTCTGCCAATGAAAAGCACATTTATATAAATATATTATTAAATTGCTTGTTTTACGGCTCTGCATGAACAATTCCAGCCCGTCCTCTTTTTACACGTGTGCATTTACACACAATCTCTTGTGGTAATGTCTTGTGTCTAACAAATCAAGTAAACATGACAAGCCATAAATTGAATTGTGTTGTCTAAAATTCTATCATCTCAGCTTCAGGTGCTCCACCAATTGGCTACATTTTGCACACTTTTCTGGCACCAACCTTCAGGACCTCAAAGATTGCAATCTGATTGGTTCTCCCCGTGTCCCTACTCTGGTTTTCAGTAGGAAAGAAAATTTTGGGAAGTGCGATGCAATAAATTTTTTTTTGAGCAGCAGCAAACACTATTCTTATCCATTTCATGTTGGATTGAAGTAAAGACAGGTACAATTAGCATAAGTCGCTTTGACTTGTTTTATCAGTGCCTCATACGATAGATAAAAATGTTCATCTAGAACATTTCATCTAGAAACTGATGCACAGAAAACAAACCCATTCAATTATTCCACACAATTTAAGATTTCAGCCTACCTTTTTTTTTACTCATCTCAGTTCTGAAGTGGGATGAACCACCAGATTATCGTTCTTAACTTGGTCTGTGTTAAATTTCAATTGAAACCACTTTTCACTGACCTTCTTCACTATAGATTTCAATTGAATGCAAATTTATGCATGTGTAATGATGTCAATAATGCTTTTAGCTACTACCACAGATTACCCACATCTAGATATTAAAGGCAGGTAGACATGATCAAAACATTTTAAAATCCACAGATGTTCACTACACACACACACACACACACACACACACACACACACACACACTCACACACACACAGCAAAGAGAAAGATCCAAGCCCATGTCTCTTGAAGCGCATGTGTATCCACGCAAACAACCAAAGCCATGTCCTAGATTAGACAGAAGTGGCTGTAAAAGAGCTTTTTTTTTTTAGATGGTGATGTTTTATGAATGACCCTCTCTTATCTCAGAGCATCTATCTCCTCTTTCATCTGTGAAACAGCTGAGAGCTCTGCATTGTATGAGACATACACACACACACACACACACACACACACACACACACACACACACAAAAACAATATGATTTATGATATGTAATATTTTGATGTGTTTTGGCATTTCTGCATCACACACAATGACGATGAGATGTTAAGTTAGGAAAATCTAAACTAAAGAAAATCAATTTATTTGTAATTTAAGATGAAGAAATTGTTTTAATGTGATGAAAAGGGGCGAACCTTGATGCCCAGGATGAGAATTTTTCAATACAATATCCTAATGTATAACTACGTAGAGCAGGAAAGGCAATACAGAGATTGCACCTTATTCAGGAGTTGAATCTTTTCAGTGTGAGTAAACATGCTTCGGAAATGGTACATAAGGAAATGTGTGTAAGCATTTAGACTTTTTATATTGTTTTCATTTATTTTTATGTTGCATTTTTAAATTTGTTATGTAGTGGTTTTGTTTGTATTGAAGCCAAAGGAAAATTTTCAATCTGTGAAGTCTAAAAGTGACAACACTAACTAACTAACTAACTAACTAACTAACTAACTAATCTGTTTCCCACTGAAGCTTTGAGTAACATAACATACACACAGTAGCGCTCCAGCCTTTTATTCCACGTCATCCAGCCCATCTGGCTCAACCAGACTGTAATGAGATTATAGCATCTGTTTTTCTGTAATTTTTTTTGAGCAAATAATCGTGGAATTAATCAGGATTTTGGCCGCGATTGTTTTAAACCCAGCCAGATGACATTTAAAAAGGATCAAAGCTGTTATAACCCAAGACAACAATAAAAGTGACTTCCAATGGTTATTAGTGTGATTTTCTAACAAACAATAATGTTACAAACAATACAATATTATCTTACAAACAATAAGACAATAATATACATTAATATCAGTAGGATCTCAGAGATTAAAAGTACGATCAGTAATTTTGATAAGTAAAAAAATTTATCTGAATACTTTGTAATATTTACCAATTTTTCGTTTTAGGAGAAACTCTGGGATCTGTTCGATGCCAAAAATGATTTTTTCAGTAAATTAGTAAAATTAGTAAAAGTAGGAAATTAGTTATAAAATGTAAGCCATTTTAATATACTGAAAAAATAGCATATTTAATGTACATTTTAATTATACACTAATATAACTATTGTATTTTTGTTCTATTTTCTTATAGTTATTTTCGGTCTGTTATTATGTATTGTGTTTTTATTACCATTATGATTTAAATATTTTACAATATTCACTTTTTTCCTTTATTTGGCAACGAAATCCAAGTTACATTTTAAATGTATGAATGCACATTAAATGGATGATTTGTTATTATTAGACATAACGAATACAATTTGACACATGAAGGTGCACAGGATGACATCATCTTTAAGCTTTAGTGATAAATAGATTATTCTTTTGAACAGATTGCAATTGCTTATGAGAAATCCTTCAAATTGATAGCTTACTGATGAAATTCATGACGGTCTGAATTTCGATGCATTCCAATTAGTTTTTTCCCTGTAAACGGACCTTGTGTACCGAGATGATGCTATTTCAGGATCACGGCTAGGGGTGATCTATTGGCCGAACACCCATGCCAGGACTGCAGGGCAAGATTTCCTCGTAATCTGTACGAGCCCACAGCCAGTGATTAGATGATGGTTACAGTTTAACGGGTTTGTAAATGGCCAGATGGCACTGTACAACATCGAATAAATGTTTTCCCACAAGGCAGACAGTGTTATCAAAATGCCACCCTGGGCTTGGACAGGGCATTGCAGATAGACAAAACACACAATGCATGTCAGTGAGAGTAACAGCGCTTAGCCGCTGAATGGTGATGAGCGTTGTGTTGTGAGTGGGACAGAGATAGCGTAGCATGTCACCGCACCACCACTCTGTGAACTATGAATCTCTAAGTATAGATGTAAACACACGGTATGTGTGATATGATTTATAATGATTCTCTAATGTACTCCAGAGGTTATAAAGGATACATATTCAAAACCGCATGCATGCATATCCTTTAACATACTCATACTCATATGTATTTATAGTTCGTAAGATGAATCGAATCGCCGCATTACTTCCGACATGGGTGGAGATGTTAATGTTTCCAAACATGCTCTGAATGCAAAAGCTGTCATGCATAGTGCAGGCATATAAAAAGAAACCTTGTGTAGTTACATATGCACACACTGCATAGGAATAAAGTTCTGGGATTTACACAATTTTCTTGTTTTGCCAAATCAGTCTGCAAAGGTCTGGTGTCAATCACCTTATTTCAAATCGCAATATAATTTTATAAAACTTGTTATATATACTACAAACTCTGACTATATAAAAGTTCTCATTCAACCACAAGGGCATTTGTAAAGTCAGCTACTAATGTAGGGTGAGGAGGCCTGGGTTTCAGTCAGTGTTCCAGTTCATCATGTTCAACATTGTTGAGGTCAAGTCTCTATATCAGGCCACTCAAGATCTTCCACTTCAACCCAGTGTGTCTTCATTGAGCTCATTTTGTGCACGAGCGCTTTGTCACACTGGAACAGGTTTAGTTCAAAGAAAAGGAAAATTTCATGCTATCACATTCAAATGCATTATGTATAAAGTCGTGTGCTTCAACTTTGTAGTAAGAGTTTGCAGAAGAACCACATAAGTCTGGAAAAGACAGGTGTCCCAATAGTGTCCATATAGTGTATATCAAAATCCGTGTAACAAAGTTAAACTTTCAAATCTTGAAAGACTAAATTGCAATAAGGATCAAAATTCATCCTTGTTCAGAGACCTTCCCGTGGTGGAAAACTAACTAACACGTGCTGACACTAGAGACTCCTTCCATGCATATTAAATAAACATCTCATATGAGAAAATATCTATGATTTTTACTCCATTTATTATTAACTTTAAGTTATGTAGAGTAACAAGTCCCTGTCAATAAGCTGTTTAAATTATATACATGAATTGCTATTGGTGACATTACAGTGCTTCTTGTCTGGAATTTTTAATCTAACATTATTCATCACTATGGAATCTCAGTATCATGAGTTTTTTTTACTGAGTCATTGCTACAGGCACAATTTTCTTCGTGTTGTCTACTTTAATGCCCTTATTGTGAAAGCCTGTCTGCAACGACACAAAGCACTTATTGTTACTGAAGATCTAGTCCAATTAACTTTCACTTGGAAGTGAGACATCCAAAAAAGCCACATAGAGCAAAATCAAGAAACGTACCTGAGACTGAATTTGTTCTTTGGTATCAATAATTCGGAATCATTCCTATGGGAAAACAATTCCTTTTATATGTGATAAATCGCATTATTTCCATAATCCGAGCTCTCTTGAATGAATGTAATCCTAGATTATCCAAAACAATGCACCGAATTAGCAGCTCAGGCCACACGGATTAATCCTGAACCAACAAAATATAACGTGAAGATGAAGCGTAATGCCATAAAACAGCTTGATTTCAAAAAGAAACATAAATATACAGACACAAAACCACCTTTTGTTAATGAAGTTAGACTGAGAAAAAAGATCCGGCTAATTTAACTGACACGTTCCCTCCATTAACAGACAATTGCACACAAATTATTTTATATTTTTCACTTACTTTTAACTCGTTTGCTTACAGCAAGCTTCTCCATAGCTGAAACCAGTTTGCTGACATTGTTAAGACATCGGACATCTTAAGAAGACACGTTTTCATAAATTATATCTTAATCTGGGTGCAAATTCCTTTTTAAATTCCATGTAGGCATGGAAATCCAATTAGCTTTCAATGCTAAATGCATTTACAGTGAAGTATTAATTGTAGTTTTTTTGTCTTGTTTCCTCTGTCAGAAAATGACCTATAATTCACTATATTGCCAAAAGTATTGGGTCACCTGACCTTTCCTATGTGTTTTTTTCTCCAAACTGTTACCACAAAGCTGGAGGCACTCAATTGTACAGGATATCTTTAGATGCGCTATAAGAAAATTTTGTATTCACTTGAACTTGGAAACCCAAACCTGTTCCAGTATGGCAATGTCCCTGTGCACAAAGTGAGCTCCTTGAAGATATGGTTCACATGCTTGCATGAGGAAGATCTTGAGTGGCCAGCTATAGAGCTCTGATCTCATCCCTACAGAACACCTTTGGGATGAATGTGAATTCTGACTGCACCCCAGGTCTCCTCACCTACATCAGTAGGTATTCGTAATACCCTTGTGGCTGATGAACACAAACATCCATAAGCACACTCTAAAATCTAGTGGAACAGCTTCCCAGAAGAGTGGAGTGAATTATAAAAGGAAATTGAGACTAAATGTGGAATGCAATGCTCAAAAATCACATACCGTATCTATGACCAGGTGTCCCAATACTTTTGGCAATATAGTGTAAATGCCTATGTATTATACAGATGTCTCACAGAATAAGAAAGCGAGTTATAGTGTCACGGTGAGTAATATTTGCATATTTTATACAACAATGTCATGGTCATCTGTGGCTGGCATGTTCAGGACCAACTGCTGGGAGAAGCTCTGTGGATCTGGAGGCCAGTTGTGCTGCCAGCTTGCTCTGCTTCCACACCAAACAGACACCATGAGTGACATTCCCAGGATTAATTTCTTTACACAGATGAATCAGAGGCCTGGATGGCCTCTCAAGCATGTCAAAGGCTTGCTGGTGCAGGATTACCAAAGCATTTGCGATTAACTAGCAAAGCAGAGCAAAGTTAAACAGTAGATCTACAGAAAGACATATGTAGCTGATTATGCATTTATCCAAAGTTAGATACAAGTAGGGGTGGCAAATATGATATATGATGATTTAACATGTGAAGGCATTTACACAATACATATCGCCTACAATGTTTAGCTTTGCTAACAACATACCAGCTAAAAATAGCTCTGCACTGGTGCACTGTTTTCCCTTATTAAAACCTTTAGCTCCTTTAAAAAAAGAAATATGATTTTAAATTACAATCAATTCGTTTAGCAATCAATATGTACAACAAATACAGTCTAATATTAATGGCAGTCAGCCTTTCCTGATCATTTAACCAGTTTATCTGAGGTAAATATAGATATTTTGTACAACGTTCTCTTGGTTTCACAGTAACTGTGCCTCTACATCTCTGTAAAGGCCTTCAGCAATGTGCTAGCTATGACAAGATTCGTAGTCTGGAGCTAGCTTCAGCTAGTTATATTCCCATATGTTTATGTTCTCACAAATTGAATAGAAATTGTTTATTTAAAATTTTCATAAATTATGACACAACATTAGGATTAGGAATTTTTCAATCTGCATTCTGTACACGTGAACGTCAAGCAATATGTGTAATAACTGTGTTATTGTAGTCATATAACATTCGCGCCTTGTTTCCACTGTCCCTTTGCATGTCTGTAGAAAAGGCTAGTCTCCGTCCATAGCTAGCTTATGCTAAGTGTTTGTGTTTGCTAGCTGATTAGCAACAGTCTTCTTACATCTTTAACCACATAGTGTTCACATCTAATTTCCATATAAATCACACCATTATTTTAGATTTATGTAATGATCCTGCTGAAGTTTTTGTGTGTCTGTGACATCTATGAATCTCTGTTCTCAGTTACAGCACTAAGTTACTAGTCATATACTTGAAGGTCACAAAATCAGGTTCTGTGTTTATTTGGTGCACAATTGGTGCTATAGCCTTACACATTGTTTCAGGCACAGCACTATTTTCTAATGCTATAATCGCACATGGCACATTCAGTGGCAGTAATGTGATATGTCCAGGTAATACAACCTTGCCTGTTTAAACTATGGCTTTGTCTTTGTTTATTTATTTATTTTCCATGGCTCAGACATCTGCGTATGCTAAAAGCAAATGCCATAGTAAACCAGATATCGCAATCTGACTGCTGCTTTTATTTCTAATCCGAAATGAAATGCAGAAAAAAATCCTGATCTAGACAAACTGTGTGTGTGTGTGTGTGTGTGTTTGTTATGGAAGTTGCATAGTTGCACCAGGCCTGCATACGTTGCTCTGACCACATCCCACAAGTGGAAAAAGAGCCCTTGCCCTTCTCCTGCAGGCTGGAGCCAGACAAGCAGTGGTCTGGAAGGTAAGAAGAGTACTGGTGTCTGGTTGCAGCAGGGAAGAGGAGTGTACAGAAAGAGAAAAG
This sequence comes from Silurus glanis, assembly GCA_014706435.1. Lineage (NCBI taxonomy): Eukaryota > Metazoa > Chordata > Actinopteri > Siluriformes > Siluridae > Silurus > Silurus glanis. Next base: position 1,148,534 of record JAAIIK010000073.1, on the reverse strand, counting down.
CGTAGGAAGACAAAAAGGTCCAGCGTCGCCATGCAGACTTGTTGGAAGAATCCGTTAAATGGCTGTTTACAAGCTTCACAAAGAATCCCACTGTTCCACAGCTTCACTATTTGTGTGCTTTTAAGACGAAGAGAAAAAAAAGCAAGAAAGGATCAACGCAATGCTAAACTCCTTCCTGACTAAATAGACACTTTTTGTGTATGCTATCTCAAACTTTAAGGAGCGATTGTCCTGGACTACAGAGAAGCAATCACATATTTTTGCTAGCGTGACTCAAACACATTGGTCCATTCATCCCTGAGCAGCACTTGAGAACCTTGATGGATTGGCCCTTTCATTTCTACTTGAATCGCCTCTATTCCTTACTCATTCCTTATAGCATGGGATTGAAACAGGACCATTGTAAATAAGCCTAGTGTAAGGTGATCTCACAGCAGAAAGCAAAGACTGGGAGGTGCAGTTATAACTAAAAGGGGCCTTTCAAGGTCTTTATTAAATGTCTTTGAGGCTGTTGGAGGGAAAACACAGCTCGCTTGAATTTCTTCTGTTCCTCAGCATAACGATTTGTGCACCGCTTGCAGAATTGCTCCGTCCGTACTCTGTGAGGCTCATTCATCCTGAAAGCATCAGTATAAATTAAAATTCACACCGTTTTCCCCAAGTCTAATCAATCAACCAAGATATTTTTGGTCGCCAGCATTTGCATCATTAATTATTTCTAGATCTGAAAAATGAGGATGGTTTTGTAAAAAAAAAAAAATAAGATTTGAAAATAATTTCACAGATTTATGGACAAACGGTTTTGTACAATCAACCTTAAGATACTGTGTGCTTTTTCTATTTCCATTAGACCCCAAAAGAACCTCCACTCATTTTGGAATCTGCTTGTGGATATTTGTGAGATTTCATTCAGCTACAAGGTCGTCAGTAAAGTCAGGTATTTATTTATGTGAGGTGAGGAGGCCTGGTATTCAGTCAGTATTCCAATTCTTCCTATAGGTGTTCAGCAGGGTTGAGGTTATAGCTCTACAGCAGGAGACAGGACTTTTCATAGTTTTGTGCACAGGGGGATTGTCATGCTGGAACAGGTTTGAGTCTCTTAGTTCAAGTGAAGGGAAAATCGAAAGACGTCCTATAGAAATGTGTGCCTCCAACTTTGTAGTAACAGTTTGTCCATATAGTGCATGTCACCCAAAATCCATAGAGGCTTTTTCATATGTCTATAACAAATAATATCATTATGCTCTGTTATTTCATTCTTAATGCAATTTCATTGTTATTTAATAGTTAATTCTCACTCAAAAAGATTGTTTTTATAGGAAGTAATTCACGACAGGCAGATAGTTATTTAAATACACAGTGTATATATTATATATATCAAATGATTTCTTCTGCAGTTTGCCTTTACGTTACTGTAACCTAACCATGTCCTACGAGAAGGTTAATGTTAGAGAAATCTATCAATCTGTCCTTCAACATGTTGGACTTCACACCCGAAAACTCTTGTGCACAGAACCAGTCCTGCTTTCAGGGCCTCCGTCTTTGTATCTCATCTAATACCCTGTTGATTAGATGCTGTTGTTTTGATCTCCCTCTTAGTTATTCTAATCGTAAATTGCTTCTCTCTCTCTTTTTCTTTCCTCTCACAATGGAAATCAGCTATTCGGTGAACGTTTTCTCGCGCTAGTCTTTCACCTCAGCTTTTCTGAAAAGAACCTTTGATGTTTGCCAACTGATAAGAGCAGACAAATAAAGCAGGATAGATACAGAGAAAGGCTGTATTTCACACAGTTTCAATTTCTCCACTTCATCCCAGCAATGTAAATCTTATCTCTAAACAAATAACATCACTTTATTTGAATAGAAGCTGCATGTTTGCTGTAAGTGTTGGCATTTGTTATCTTATCAGCTGTGGTTTCGAAAAAAAAGAAAGCAAACGTTACTGTCTTCTGCTGTGGGATTTGCCATTTTGTTGTAGACATTACATAAAGTTTTTCAGTTGAAACTCCGCAACTGCAAAAATATTCTTCGCTGTGTTTACAGAGAACTAAATGAATTAACAATAGCATAGGGTCTTAGCTAGTGACCCTAATGAGCCACTCTGTAAAAGTCAAGCAAATTTCCCAGAATTATTAGCACAATCCAAATCTAAATTGTGATTCTGGGTTTAAGGGAACATTAAATACATCATGTATTCCTATTGAATCAGTATATTTTAGCCCAAACATTGGATGCTTGTGGAGCACAAAGTCAGCGTTTTGCATCTTATACTATAATTGGCACTTTGATAAAAAAAAAAAAAAATGTCCAGAACTAAGAATGGAATGTTTTGTATGCAGAAATGGTCTAAGTAATAATATGGAAGCTTCTGTAAGCCACTTTGGCTAATATCCTTGACCCGTAATCAGCATTATAATATGTGTCGATTTCTGTTGTATTTTCTATGGCGAGATATTCGTTTGTAATAAGAACATTCCAGCCTCGACTCATAACATAAAAACTCCATTGCATCTTCACGCCTGTGTTTTCTGCTTGGAAATTACACTATGAGAAGGTACTTCCACACCAGTCGTGTTTACACAGTCAGGAAGTGCCCCCTTTATATCACATGATCCTGCAGATCGATATCTGATTGGCTCCCTTCAGGCCATCGATTCGGCTCATACAGAAGAGACGACCTCAGCTGACCCCTGGTTCATTATAACTGAATCACGTCCAACAGTCGGTGAGTCAGTTTTTCCACTAGAGCTGGCTGTGAGTTTCTCTGTGAGCAGGTTCCTGTTACATGCAGTTGTTGCCCAGGTTATAAATATACCAACATATTACACAGGACTTGCATTTCTTAGTAATGATTTACTTATTATAATTAAAGCTATTTGCAATATGCACCCCTTGTGCGATAGTTTGTTATCAAAATGGTGGAAACACTTCAAAAAAGAAGTGTCTCATTGGAATTCCAGTAGATGCAGGCTGCAGATGCCTCTGAAAAGATTACGACACCTTTAAGACGTCACGTCAAAAGTCAAAAGTGGATATAATATACTTTTTATATATATATATATATATATATATATATATATATCACTGTAAGCTCAACCTTTAAGCCCAGTCTCCTTAAACAGTAATAAACCCTAAGTGACATTCAGACACTTCAGATACACTTCGCATCATTTTTTATGCATTGCTTTAATCAATTTTTCTGTGTGTGTGTGTGTGTGTGTGTGTGTGTGTGTATATCTGTATTCTGTGTGTGTACGCCAGACCTCAGCATTACACACACACAGCTATAAACTAGCAGAAGCCTGACCCATGTGCACTCTGCTGAAGAAAAGCAGATGCTGGTTCATCAGAGAGCCTTTAGCTATTATATTTTTTTCTATCAGGAAGGTCAGCTCGACCATATGTGTTCAGACGATACATTTTGGTGAACATACTGAGCATTCGGTCACTGTTCACCTCATTTGCTGCGTACAAACACACACACACACACACACACACACACACACACACACACACACACA
>JAAIIK010000073.1:1058673-1142763 GCA_014706435.1 Silurus glanis | reverse complement strand
TATATATATATATTAATTACACTGCAAATTAGATGTTTGACTATCAGACTATTCTTACAATATAATCTGTTTAAATGTATAACATAAAAACACAAGCATGAAAACACCTTTATCAAATTTATGGATAGGTATCATTTGCAATCGAATCATTTATTCGAATGTCTTCTATAAGTGAATCGTAAATTTAAGCAAATCCTAAAAAAAAACTGATTCAGATGATGAATGAATTTGATAATCTCAAGTTTTAGCTAAATAAATAACGTACACAAACTGTAAACGTGGAGTATAGTAGAAATTTATACCTGCACAATTACATTTATTTAATATGGTTTCATTAAATTAAAAAACATTTAATATTCAGAATGCCATAAATCACTGATAAATCACTAGATTATTATCATTAATAATCTAATATAATAAAGTCTATATTATTATTATTATTATTATTATTATTATTATTATTATTATTATTATTATTAAGGATTAAACCACTGTGCCTGGAGATGGGAGTCAAACTGCATTGGCCATAGATTTAAAAATGTTATCTGCATTATTTAATATTTTTTAAAAGATTTGCACTACTGCAGTGTGTAGTTTTGCCCCTTCACACCTCTGCAGTTCGATCCCGTACTTGGGTTACTGTCCAGATGTTCTCCCTGTCTCTATGTGTTGTTGTTTTTTTCTGGGTTCTCCAGTTTCCTCCCACCTCCCAAAATTTTGTGACTCCTAACCACGATAAAATGCGTACAGAGGAAAAAATTAATGAATTAAATTATTGCATTAATGAGGGACCCCTTCAACCTGGTTATGTGCAGCATGAAATTAACCCTGTGTAATTCTGCCCCCTGGTGGCCAAACTAACATGCAACAAAGCTATCTTCTTTCTTTTTTTGTTTTTCAGTGAATGACTTTTCAGTAATTTGAGGTTTGAAATTATGCATCTTTCATTTTTGTCTATCCTACTTTTACATTTCTTTATAAAAGGTCTATATCAGTACCATATATGCTACCTGTTGTTCATTCACTAAGATTGGTATTTGCTCTTTTTGTTTCGTTGTCCGTTGATTGCATATTTAACATATCTCCAGTGATGATGTAGATGTAGATGGACGTTTGGTCAATTCTCGCTGCAAAACAAATCCTTCATTAGTAGTGTTGGTTAAAGTGTGTGATATTTAAACCTCAACCCTATTTTTCAAACTGCTGGTAGTGTCTGGTATAGAAACTAATAGAAATGCAAGCAAATATGTCTTTAATAGTTAAAGTTTTAAGCATTGCTGTTGAAAAAGGTGAGAAATGCTGGTGGTATGAGGGTACTTAGTGAACAAGATGTATTTCATGTTGTTTGTGCTACGAGATGTTTTTGGTGGTAATACATTCATTTATTCATTAACATTCAATGGCACTTCTGGGGAACAGTCCACCAACCAACAGCAGACTGATAAAGGACTATATCACCATATAATATCCTGTATGATCAACATTATATAGTATACTATACAGTGCTAAAGTAAATGGTACTATATTATAAAGAGATTGTGATATAAAATATGGTACTATATTACATAGTTATATGGTGACTATATAATCACAAACAGGGTATAATAATTAAGCATTAAAACATTTGTGGCATGTTTTTATGAGAACGTATTCAATAAGTAAAGTGTGTGGAAGGGGGGTGATATTTTGCCAATAATGTCAGCAGTAATGTATAGAACAAGTGCATTAATATAAACATAATTTGCAGGAATCTGACCGATTGGATCTGAGAATATACTTGGTGTATTTGGGATATAGTGCAGGTCCTGGAGGATCTGTTTTCAAAAACTTCCTTGATCTGGAATATTTGCAGGCTACTTTATTTGACAGATCATTCAATACACTCGTGATCGGCATCAGGCCTGGTTGATGTTTCGCACCATCTGAGGCAGAGTAATAAATGTTTCCAAAAGAGTATATGTACATACACAAGGACTACATATAGAATTTATTTGTGTGTGCATGGTAGAAAGAAAAGAGAGTATGTATTCAGGGTAGAGTTGCTGTTGTCCCTCTATGTACCCTAATCCTGAAGGTCTGGCAAGGTTAGGTATCGTTATTAAACCTCATTTGATGAGGCAAGTAACTGCAGCTTATGCATTCAAGGGCAATTAACACGCTCCCTGGCCATTTGCTCTCAGTGGCCGTATCCAATACAAGACGTCCCTCGAGGAGCAGCGTTGGTAGGCGAGGCTGCGTCTGCTAAACTGTTTGAGTGGTAACAAAAGGCAGATTGGTGTGTATGCGTGTTCAGGGACAACAAAGCCTGGTGAAAGAGCCTTAATAGTGGGGGTGCTTTGTAATTCTGCCCCAGTGCCTCCCCAGAGCACCTCCATCCCCATCGTGAGCCCCCTCAGCTCCATTGGCCACAGCTGCCTGGGTCTTTGTATTCAAGAGGCAAAATGGCCACCTGCATTTCAGTAGGGTGGGAAAACAAAGGAACTCGGTGTGAGAGAGAATGTAAAGTTTCACCAACAGCAGTTTAAAGTGGCTCATGAGTGTCTTATGAAAGTAGCAGATTGATTTGTGAGTTCATGAAGAAATGCACACAGTTCAGAATCAAAACGTTTCACAATTTAGGTTGACTTTTTTTTTTTTTTTTTTTAAGGAGTGATCTTTTCAGTCATACATCATTTCTCTCAATAAATAACTTTAAGTTTCTTTGTAATAGGACATGTGCTGGCAATACTATAATATCTTTATAATCAGGTTCCGGATATTGTTATGGCCTCCACTGCTGCTTTAAAAAAAAGCAGCATTATCAAGGAGATAGAACATGATCTCCTAAACCCTTTATTTCATATATTGAGATTTGTTCCATTCATTTACTGTTTTATTTATTTATATATATATGTGTGTGTGTGTGTGTGTGTGTGTGTGTGTGTGTGTGTGTGTGTGTATATATATATATATATATATATATATATATATATATATATGTTTTCGTATCTTTTTTTTAATCTTTTTTTTTAAATAAAACAAATCAAACCTCTTTTACACTTAAACTAAACTTTAAATAAAACAATGACTATTTATGACTATAGATTTCCATTTCTTTAAAGTTTGGCAACAATATATAATAAAAACAAACTTCAGACAATCAGAAAAGCATCAGCCGAACATACAGTTGTGTGAAAATGAAACTACCAACCCCCCCCCAGGACATAATAAAAAAAATATCTGGTTCATATCAAGTCTTAGAATCTCAGATGAACAACAGCACATCACATATTACACTATTACACTTTCAAGCCAAAATGAAAAAGCCATGTGTGAAAAACTAAGTACACCTTACAATTTAAAAGCTTGTAAAACCACCTTTAGCTGCACTTCTGTATGTCTCTCACATCATTGTGGAGGAACTTTGGCTCACTCTTCTTGCTTCAGTTCATTGAGGTTTGTGGGCATTTGTTTCTTCACAGCTCTTTTAAGGTCCTGCCACAGCATTTCAGTCAGGTTGAGATCTTTTCAGCTGCTCTGTTGTAGATTTACTGGTGTGCTTGAAATCAATGTCCTGTTGCATGACCCGGTTTCAGCCAAGCTTTAGCTTTTGGACAGATGGCCTCTAGACGACTCTCAATGACTGCAAAACAATGATTCAGGTCAAAGAACACAACAGAAAGTTTCCAAAATTCGGTATAATTTCAAACTAAAACATAAAGAAAACACCATACAGTGCATTTACTTTTTTTTTTTTTTTTTTTTTTTTTTTAAGTAATTTGAAATAGATTTTTAGACCCGTCTTTTTTCTCTTGTATATTTAGTATTGCTCTTTAATGAAAGAAAGTACTTCTTATCCGATTATTTGATTAATTGATGGACTAATAGTTTTTTACGGGTATTACGAAAACAATCAATAGCTGCAGCCCAAAATAAAAACACTACATTTGGAGAGGGTGTACATTCATTTTCAATGGACTGTATGTTACTTACGAGTAAAGAATCCATACAAAAAAAAAAGTGGAGTCTTCATTAAATACAATTCAAATATAGAGTACAGGTTTAATTGTTACACTGTAAGATTTTGATATTAATTTCATAAAATGACAAAGTGGCATATTAAATAAGACCGAAACACGAATAGATACTTGATCAATATTAAAGGAAAACCATTATGATTCCTATGTCAATAATACACACCATACAATAGATTTTATTCTGTTTTAGTCAGTTGTGTCACTGTGGCTTTTAAATTTCATTCTATTTTTATTTTCAATGAAACTTAAGCAATGCATTTACATATTAGATTATATTTGGTAAATTAAGTTCAAGGATTTTATTCTGTCACCGTTATACAAGACTGTAAGGTTACAAGAATCTTTCTTGTTCAATTGTTTTGTGTCACTGCGGCTTATATATATATATTTTTTATATATTTTCTGTATATGTTCTCAATCTATTTCTATATATGTTCTATAACAACATCTCTACTTCCTGAGAAAGCTGACGAAGGTCCAGCTCCAACCACATGTCCTCACAACATTCTACAAAGGGACAATTGAGAGCATCCTGAGCAGCTGCATCACTGCCTGGTTTGGGAATTGCTCCGTCTCGGATTGCAAGACCCTACAGCGGATAATGAGGATGGCTGAGAAGATCATCGGGGTCTCTCCTCCTTCCATCATCACGCTGCAGTGTCACTGTGTCTACTGTCTCTCTGTCTTATTTTGTCCTTTTTTGCACTAAACATTTGCACTAAACCTACACTTTATGTAACGTCCTAATATTAGTGTCCTATGACTTATGTCCTAGTTATTTTCTGTGTAGTTCTGTGTTACTTTTTGTTCATTTATGCTTTTTTATGTAGCACCTTGGTCCTGGAGGAACGTTGTTGCACTGTGTACTGTATATTTTATTAGTAGTTCAGAAGAAAAGGTTGCTCAGTGGTTAAGGCTTTGGGTTACTGATCTCATGGGTAACCAAGGTCAGGGGTAAAAGCCCTGGTATCACCAAGTTGCCATTCCTGGGCCCTTGAGCAAGGCTCTTAACCTTTGTTGCTTTAGGGCTCTATCATGGCTGACCCCCCCGCTCTGACGCCAGCTTTCCAACATTGCTGGGATAAGTAAATAATTTCCTTCTCTTGTACTGTACATTTCTTCTTCTTCTTCTTTCGGCTGCTCCCATTAGGGGTCGCCACAGCAGATCATCCGTCTCCATACCACCCTGTCCTCTACATCTGCCTCTTTCACACCAACTACCTGAAAGTACCAACCCGAACCTCCACTCTCCTACACTGCTCCTTTTCCTGCCGTCTCTGTAGACGTCTTCCTCCTCTCCTTCTCCTCCTTCGGCCAACAGTAGCCCAATTTCCACCGGTACCCTGTCGGCTAACGATACCTGTGGAGGTCGTTGTTAACCCGGGCCTCGACCGATCCGGTATGAAATTCTCATTTGTGATCCACATATTTGATTTGGCACATGTTTTACGCTGGATGCCCTTCCTAACGCAACCCTCCCCATTTACCCGGGCTTGGGACCGGCACTAAGAGTGCACTGGCTTGTGCCTCCCTAATGGCTGGGTTCTCTTGTACTGTACATTTAAAGAGCACATTTCCCTTTATATGGTTGACAGTAAAAATTCTATTTGACTTGATCTTATTCTAATCACAGTATTTCATGTCACATGTAGATCCCTGTATGACCACTAGGGGGCAGAAAAGTGCAATAGGAGTCATTGTAGTCGCTGCACGTCGAACCTTCATATCCCATAATTCATTGCTGCAGCACCATCGACGTGTAGCGCGAGAAAAAAAATGGCGGAGGCGCCGCCGCTATGTATTAGAACACATACACAGAGTTATATACACACACAAATAAAAGTAATACTTAATAAATAAAAAAAAGACGTCTGGACGTGACACGTGCGTGTAGCGAAGACCATTTATGTGTTGTCACAAAGCCATTACTTAAAATAAATCAGGCTGCTAATAAAACGCTAGTTAGCTCAATGCTAGCGCATGTTGTCTGTAAAGTTAATCCGCAGTGTTTAGCATCAACATGGCGATGGTTTATCTTCTTCCCACAATAAATATTTAGTGTTTTTCCCCTTTGTAAGGGGGGAAATGTAAAACAGTGTGGAAAATCTTTTGAATCTGACCAAAAACATTGTTATTTTGGACTTAACGAGTAAAATTTGACACGGGTTGGGTGATATGATTAAAATATCGTATCGCGATACGATATTTTCATGATGCATGATGTTTCAATTCAATTCAGATTTATTTCTACAGCACTTTTAACAATGGGAATTGTCCCAAATGAGCTTTACAGAGATAAATAGGTTATAAAATATGAATTTATATTTCAGTGCCTATCAGTTTATCCCTAATGAGTGAGCCAGTGTCAATGGTCCAAGGAAAAACTCTCTAAGATGGTATCAGGAAGAAACCTTGAGAGAAATCAGACTCAAAATAGAACTCATTTGGATGGCACCAAATGTCTGTTCATTGTTGAGATGTGCTTAAATGCAGAACTCTTGCGCTGCAGTCCAAAGCGATTGTAGCAGACTGTTTATATTAATTTCAGGCCAAATCCATCTTCAGAGTTCTTGAGTTGCTCAGTAACTTTGTGGATCTTTAGGCTGTTTATAAGGAACCATCCCCAACGCACAGAGTGAAGTGAAGAGAACTCAATCAAAAAGTACGGTGTTGGGATGAGCAGGTAGATCCAAAAAGGAAAAAAGGGGAAGGATCGCTGATGTTATGTTATGTTATATATATATATAACTTAAGAGAGAGGGAAAGGGTTAATAGGAAGAGAAAAACAAGGAATTTTACGTCTCCTTATTGTTGCATATAAGTTAAAGACAGTAATGCGAATGCAAGACTGGCTATGACAGCAAAACTAAAAGGAAAAGCCAGAAGGTGTGTGTGTGACCTTAGTGTGTAGAAGTCTGTTAAAGAAAACGAGTATGCAGATGCCAGATGACACGATGACAGACACAGTATGCAGTTGTGTGGCTTTGAGATTCACAGTTTATGCAGAACCCTGTGAAGTGTTTATAGACCTGATTAGTATGCTGCTTGTGCTGCTTTAGAGTTTTTATGGGTTGACTGTCAGGCTCAAGTCACAAAAATCACTCAAACTAGCCATATCATATAGGATATATATCATATATCATTCAACCAGCATTCAAACACAACCCTCTGGTCAGCACAGCTCTTTATTTTTAAACCTGACACACACACATCTTAATAGACATGACATCAGCATCCCAGGCCAGACAATCAATATATAAACACACACACACCACAGAGCCTTTTTTTTTTTTAAGTAGTAGAACACGTGTATTATGTGTGTATACACACGTGTATGTGGTGAAACCCAGCTTTCAGGTGTCCCCTCTCAGACTGCCAATCAAAACATGTTCAAGGTCAAGTTTTTAGTTCAAGGTTTTAATGTTGTGTCCACTAATTGAAAGGAAGTGATTCAATAATTCTAGCTTTAATTGATTAGGTTAGTTAGGAGTTCCATGTCATGCTGATATTTTACAGGCTGACATCGTGTTTCTTCAAACAGTCAGTACAGCGTTTAATGGGATAGAATCTTATTTACATAGACCTGTGTGTTAACGGCGGTGTGAACGTGCCAGCTGAAGCTTAGGAAGCTGTTTGCACAGAGTGTACAGATCTGCATGGGCTAAAGGTAGAGATGATGCAACAGCTAAATCCCACTACAGCAAGTCAGCAAACAGCATTATAACGCAAACCTCCTTAATGAAATAAACTAATTTCGTTACAAAGTAAATCTCAAGTGAAGTTCAGCATCATGTTAAGTATAAAGATGAAGCTTACAGTTGATCAGAATGGATCTTCACTTCACCTTTAACACAATATAAGGATCACTTAGGATCAAGGATGTCTGTGAGCAGACACTGAAAGGTCAATCAATTGTTTATGAGGTTGAATAGTGGTCAGGTTACAGGTTTTTCATGAGTAGAGGTGACATTTGGACATAAGCACAAGTTCAAGGACCTCCTGGTTGATGTAGGTGATACATTGTTCTTCACACGTTCTTCAAGCTCATGAACCTAAAATGCATATTTTTAATACATTTTCCAAAAACAAACAAAAAAAAAAAAAAAAAATGACCTAAACAAACGTCCTGAAGATCTCCTAATGCTGCTTAATTTTACCAAGAGTTTTAATTTCTAGATTGTACAATCCATATTTTAATTATCTGATAAGCAACTCATACATGTTTAAAGGCGATACTAGTAAACCACACAAGATGAAATGCAAGTTAAAATGAACATTGCTGGGTTTCTAGATTAACTTATTATAATAAAAATCTCAACTTAAGCCTTCTTTAGCACAGAGAAGTACCAAAGGAAACAGAAATCAAGTACAACTCACAAAATAAAAGTCAGGTTTATTGTTGAACAAACTTCACACACACAGACAGGCCAAGGTAAAAGAAATGCAAACGATAAACAAGAAGAAAAGTAACTCCTTTTCTTTGGCCTAGCCCTCCCATACAAACAAAACAAAACAAAATCCAAAACTAGTTTATGGTACAACTAAATTTCATACATAAAATCTGACTGGAATGCTCAGAGTTAAATGGCTGATTTTTTTCTTTTCTTATAAATGTTTCTGTTTCCAAAGTTTGCTAGACATGGTCAAACAAGTAAAATTTCATAAAGAAGCACCGTTTTGGTCACAGGAGATCACGATCATGTGACTGATCCCTTAACAATATGTACAAAAATAGAAAATGTAAATAAAAATACAAACAAATCCTCGTCTTGTGAACTTTGTCGTCGTGTTGGGGGTCTGGGTGGTGGACTTTTCCCTCTAGAAAATTTTGCATTTGGGGTTAGTGGGTGAAAACGTGGGAACTTGGGTGGGTGTGGGGGGGAGAAATGACCATGTTTGATGTTTGAGTCCTTTATGCCACTGGCTCCAAGAAACGTGCAGATGATGAGCTCTACACTGGATTAGTAGCATCCAACAATCCTTTTAATCGTCGTCGTCCGTCTTCTGTTTCTTCGGGTCGACCTCGTCCTAAAAAGATCAAAGAGCCACGAATTTAGAGTGTCGAAGACCGAGGAATCTCCGCTCTAAGTAACTTTCTCCTTCTCAGCTACACGTTCTCACCTCATCGTCCTCGTCATCCTCATCAGCCTCCCGTTTCGTTCCTCCACCCAGTTCGTCCTCCTCATCCTCCTCCTCATCTTCATCTCCTGCACCCGTAATGTCTATATTAGTCATGTTTACACCCCAATTACATGTTTAAAAAAAAAAGGTTTTTGGAAACCGCAACCCACCCTCTCCGTCTTCCTCCTCGTCTTCTTCATCTACTTCATCCTCCTCTTCCTCGTCAATCTCAGGCTCTCCGTTCTCCTCGTTCTCCTGTTTGAAATACATTCCCGTTATAGTAAACATCATCCTCCTCGTCCACGTAAATCCATAAACAAATCTACTGAATTGTTCAGTATGCAGTACCTTTCCATTAGTGGCCTCCTTTCCATTTTCCTTCTCCTCGAGGAGCTTCTTCTCCTTCAAGTCCTGCAAAATGATGAAGCATAGCCATTAACACCACGCCTTGATAGAGAAGAGTGGCCCTAGCTATTTAAAACCATCATTACGTTCAATGGGACTGAAGCCAAGATGGTGAGTGAAGGGAAAGCAGGGTTGGGGGGGGGGGGGGGGGTGGAGACAAGAGCGCCCTCTGTGAGATTGCGCGTAAAAGTGCAGCCAAATCCCAAAAAGGCCATTGGCTGGAATAGAGGCTTTCCAGCTGTCAATCATCTGGCGTAAGAACCCGCCTACTTTAGAGTGAGACGATTTGTAATACGACACCTCGGTGTTATTGAGATACCATGGGTATTGTAGTCCGGGCCATTTCGGCAACGCCATATGCTACGAGGACACACCCGTGGAGCAGATTGCAAAAAAAAAAAACCGACGGTCGTAAAGGTTCAGGCGAGTCAGGGGTGGGAAAACAAGCTGACTTAGAAGACTCAAAGGACAAAAGAAGGCCTGGCTTCCCTTTCTCGTTCTCTTTCTTTCTTTTTCTACATCACTTCCGAGATCGCAATCCCAGCGTGCACACTGCACCCTAGTGCGCAAAACCGGAGCGCACGCACACGCGCTATGGACGCTCAGTGCGCAAAAAGCGTGCACACAGCGAATGCGTACTATCGAGTACAGTATGCGGTTTGGTGCGCAGCCAGAAGAGCTGATCCACTCCTCCGCCTTCCTTACCCCCCTCCCTCCCTTCCTCCCTCCATCAAGCTTTCGCGCTATCTACCGGATTTAGGTCGAGAGGAACAAACCGGAGGCGGGCGGTCAGTCACTTTATCCGGCTTTTCGCCAAAACGTGGTCCATCAGAAGACCGAACACGAATCACTTTGATATCTGACAAAGTCCAAAATCCCCAAAGTGCAAATGAGAATACAATTTACACCCAATTTACCCCCTGTTCATTAACCACCCAGCGCACGCGAGCGCCCGTGCCCCTCTTTTATATAGATATATATATTTTTATTTTATTTTATTACTTGTAGTATGAATTCCGTCTCTAATGCAGATTCTGCTTTGGATGCATGTCTTTAATAGTAACAATATGAATTAATATGGATTAGTCACAGAGCGCGTGCATCAAAGCGAGTCACCTCAAACCACCTGCGTTCCTCTAATGCTCTTACCAAATAATAATAATAATAATAATAATAATAATAATAAAATAAACCAGACCGCACACTTAGAACCCGATACAAACTAAGAGCACTTCCGAAAGTCGGAAGTAACAAGATATCATATTGAGCTCGATCCAAAACGGTGCTTCACGAACACGAGAGAGAGAGAGAGAGAGAGAGAGAGAGAGAGAGAGAGAGAGAGAGATGGAGAAATAAAACCTGGCAAATAAACAAACTGATCTATACATACAGCCAGATGTGTGATATAAAATCACGTGTGTTTGGGATGAAATGGAACAAAACACTGACATCCGACTCGAACTGGAAATAAACTTGGACACTAAAAATAGATAAAGTAGCAGCAAGATCAATAACTGATAAGTTCTGAACGCTATCAGAAAGCTGGAGTTTGTTACAGGGATCAAATCTGTGAATAAAAGCCTGATCAATAAAAACAAATACGCATAAAAGCGGAGGGGAAAAAAAAATCAATTATTAAAAACAAATCAATTAATCAATCAACCAATCAATGGCGCGTGGTCGCACTGGGGGGGATTAATAATAATGATAATAAGTAATAATAAAGATAATAACTGAGATGTTGAGTTTAACCTTCGGCGCCTCCGCTGAGGTTCAAAGCGGAACCGAGAACCGAGTGTAGCTTATAAACAAAGAACCCGCGCGCTTCAGCAAAGCCACATTCTGGATAAGAAGAAGAATATTTGTTAACATGTCTCCAAATTGGGTTACAGATTCACCATGAGATGTTCAGGATCAAAAACATTCTCAGGATTAAAATCTTTTTTTTTGTTGTTGGTACACGGTACCGTGGGGATCTCCATCGGTGCCCGCGCGCGAATCAGTTGAGTTGTGATGAAATAAAATGAATGAGAAGAAGAAGAAGAAAAACGAGAGAGAGAGAGAAAAAAAAGAAATTGTTCTCCTTTTCCGTGTTTTCTTACCTTGGCGGAAATTTCTGTTGCGGAATCTACCTTGGTGTCTGCCATGGTTTATAATGAAGAATAATAATAATATAAATAAAGCCAAAAAAACAAAAAAAAAACCTTAAATCGGTTAAATCCTCGCGTGGATGCGTAATCAATATTAAGTTGTTTATTATACAGCTCGTCTAAGCTAATGCCGTCGGCATGCGAGGTAGGAGGCTTTAATATAGATTTGTGGGCGGAGTTAGTTGGAAGAGGGGCGGACACCTGAGTGTGATTGGTTTTGAGCTTCGGATGAGGGCGTGGCTTACCGTGCCATAAGAGTGAAACAATGGATGGGGTTTCTAAACGAAAAAAGAAAGAACACACCTCCTGAACCGAACCGCTAATTCAACTGAACAAGAGGAGGAAGAAGAAAAAGGAGAAGAAAGACACACCCCCTGCTTAAAAAAAAAAAAAAAAAAAACCCATCCGTACTATAGATATAGCTTTTTATATTTCCATAATAAACACATCCGGATAATTTTTTTCTCCTCCATTGGAGGCGTGATAATAGAAAAAAAAAAGAAAAAAAATTCACCATTTGTAAATTCAGGGCCATGATGATGATGTGACGCTCAAAGCCGAGTCCCCTGGTCTCAGGTTTCTGGTTTGGTAGGACTTCATAAGTTGAATCAGGTGTGTATGAGCGGGAAAAGGAAACCCAGGACCAGAATTCAAAAAAGACAAAAAAAAAAAAAAAAAAAGAAGAAGAAGAAAAAGAAGAAGACGCAGTAAAGAAGATTTTAGGAGAAGGATGGTGTGCTGCAGTGTGTACCCACCCCCCCCTTTACAGTGATCTTTCTTTGACAAAGAAGGTCGACTAAAAAAAAAAATTGCAAAAAAGTTGCTTCCTCAACCATCTCCAGCACGTGGTTAATTCGACCAACACGTTCATTCCAACCCCGTAGTGTTCGTGTGTGTGTCTTAAGGTTACATCAAGGTGACAATAAAACCTGTCCTGGTCGATATAAGTGGCAATCAACACGATTAATCGTTACTATTATAAGCTATTATGTTTGCTATCAATATACTTTTGTTGCCTTTAAACATTGTTTTTTTTCTTTGACTAGATTCAGTTTCAGATCATTAGAACAAAGCAGAAGGCATCAGGCGGTGAACATAACGAGGAAGAGGAGGAGGAAGGTTGGGGATTTTCGGCGACTAATTCATCATAACCTACATTTAAATTTCTGCTTTGATGACGACGCCGTTTGAAGCGAGACGACGCTGATTGGTCGGTTTGACGATCGGGGCGGTCGCGTCACGCACTTCGCGAAAACTATTGGTCGGCCAAGGTGTCAGTCAATCAGCGCTTACATGCAGAGAGAAGAAAATCCCGGCAGTGGATCCGCACCGAACCTGAACTCGGCCAGTTAAAATTTAATTAGGCCGCGTTAAATATATTACAGAGATATAATTAAGGTTTTTGATGAGATGCACAAAATGACATTAATTGATTTCCTTTCAATCAGGGCAATTTTTGTGTTTCATTCTCTCCTAAGATACTTTACATTACTGTACTTTTGCCTGACTTGACATTATAAATGCTTTATTTTTGATCATTTAGATGTACATTTTGTTGGAGTAAACTTTTTAAAGGTAAATCCGTGCTCCAAATCCATTTCTTTCATCTTCAGTAAGCATTTCATACATGGTGGATCAGGAGTGTATCCCAGAAATGCTGAGCGTGATGTTTGAATACACCATAGATGGGCACTAGTAACACACTTACAGGCCACCATGCATACACTCGCTCACACCAAAGGTAAAGTTGGAGTAATCTGTGCACTAAATGACATGATTTTGGACACTTGGAAACTAGAGGATCTGTAGGAAACCCTCATAAACAATAGTAGAACATGTCAAACCCCTGTAGCTGTGAGGCCTATAAACATAGAGTCATTTGGAGGAAGTTGTAGCTCACTGGTTACAGCTCTGGGTTTCTGATCATAAGGTTGGGTGTTCAAGCTCCAGGATCACCAAGCTGACACTCTTGAGCCCTTGAGCAAGGCAAATAATCCTCCAGCGGTGCTGTATCGTAGTGAACTCTGTGCTCTGAGCATGGCTTCCTAACTAGCTGAGATATGTGAAGGATATACACCTGACAAGCATGAAGTACTTTTATTAAGGTACGCTACATTCATGCTTTTAGGTGAAATATAGTACTAAGAGTGTATTTCATTTCATCAACATGGAAAAGTGCAGTCTGGCATTTTACTGAAGAATGTTGATGAATGAAACATGACATGGATTTCTATTTAGATTTTCCATATGATAATCAATGACTGTCTACACACTGAAAAACAGAATGTTTTTCTTCCTGAGGACAGTTTTCACATAGTTTGAAGCATGAATAATTTGACTCCAGTGATAAAAAGCTAAACATGTGTTGCCTTGTGTGCTAATTAGTTGCATTTAATCAAGTTTTGTGTGACTAATAAGCAAAATAGGAAATAAGCAAATACAGAAGTAAGAAAGAGATTATTAGAAAAATGATGAAAAAATGTATACACAGATTATGATTACATCTATGCAGAGGACATAGGTGTCTATTTGAGTTGCTTATTGAAAAAAATAATTATTAATTAACCAGAAGAAACAGATTTAAACGTATTCCTTGCTCATAGATAGATCGCTTTACACCTGCTGTCTAGGCTTTCTTTAATTTGTCCATCAAAATAACAAGGTTAGTCATTTTGTGTACTGAAACAACAATCTTAGTCATTTTATTTAGATAATAACGTATTGACCTGATAATTTAAAGCGGACATGGCACATGATTGGTATGATTTCTTTTCCAGAACAGACCCCTTCACGTCCTCTATAAAACTCTATAAAATACATTAACAAGCAGGAGTAGTTGTAACATATAAATATAACATCTTAACGTTCACATATAAATGTAAATACAATAAACAATTATTCGGTTTTATGTTGTTTAGCACACCAGGTTTATAATGTATTTCGATTGTTAACATGAAGCAGCCATTCTTTACATAAACGCCACTGGTATGCCAATACATACGTGCACCAGTAGTGTAATATTCGCTCTGTATTTTGGACAAACAAAAATGTCAGTTTTAGAGCAGAACTGGTGGAAGCGGTGGCTCAGTGGTTCAGCTATTGGCCTTCTGATTGGTAGGTCGTGAGTTTAAATCCCACCTACAACCACTCGGGTTTTGAGCCTCAACTGCTCAGATAAGTTCCTCTGGTTAAAAGATGGTCTGCCAAATGTCATAAATGTATATAGAGGAAAAATATGTTATGTATTTGTAATAATATTTAATAATAATTTTAAATATGTTGACACAGATAATCAATATAAACATAATTTTAACAAAAAATGTGAAATTACTTTGTAACACATTATAGTTGTACTGGTGTTACATCAACAGATGTAGGTTAAAGTTAAGAGGCTATGAACACAAACCTCTAGTTTTGATGGGAGAATAGATTCCTCATTGGGCTGTTGTGGTCTTGTGGTGTAGTAATGATAGCGTTAGGTGGTGTAGCAATGACATTTTAATAATTAACTCTACATTAACTCTACTGTTCGGTTCTGTTTAGATTATAAAAAACATGCGGTTTACATAATCGGTCTGAATTTAAAGCTTCAGGGAAAGTTTAAGGATGAAAAAGCACTGAAATCATGACAAGGAAAGAATATTTTCTGAATGCAAGTCAGAATAAAAAGTGTATTGCATAGTTGTGTTTATGTTAATTTCTAAAATAGTCCTTTGTATAAAAAGTCACTATATGTCACTATAAAAAGAAAAGGCCCAGTTGCTGCTCCACATTTTCCCCTGCACTCTCTGATCTGGCCAGAGGGAACAGTGTGTAGCTGTACGCACTTGATACACAAACAGAAATACTTCCTCATGAGTAGCCAGAGAGAGTTTGTGCATGTGAGGACCTGCCAAAGGAAGAGAGACGAAAAAGTGGAGGCCAATGATCACTGCTTTTGTTCATGCAACAACTCAATGCGTGGAAGACTCCAAGACTCATAAAGCTGCTCCAGCGAACCACCAGAGTCTGGCTAATCATATCTTTATTACATAATATACACAACAAAAGTAATACTCATACTGTATAGTGCAAAATTGTTCTCAAACATAATTATCAGCAACACAATTATTACACAGTACGTTTATATTCCATGCAGTATGCAAACCTTGGATAATACATTTGTGATCGTATCACACAAAAGATGTGATAAAATGATAAAATATAAATGGTCAAAGGCTCCTGAAAATATTCAGACAATGCGACTGCCATCAAAAAAGCAGAAACAGGCCTCTGGGTGGGAGGGACAGCATTAAGAGCAACACTTGCTAGTATAACGTTTACTCTGCTTTACTCTGAGTGTGTTACTCTGCCCTGTTATGCAACTCGAGCAGCAGAAGAGATTTGACTGGCTGGTTTCATGTATTTTGAACCATCTGATTTTAGAGAGAAATCCCCAAGTTTCATATGGAACTCAATGCATCATCACTGAAAAGATCTTCTACCATTTGTATAATAATAATCCTATATTAAATATCTTTTTTTGTAATGCGTATTCCACGATTGTCCAGACTTACCCGCAAAAGGTCAGCGGGTTTTCATACCTTCTTTCACGGCTGGAAAAAAAAGTAAAACCTTCACCTACCCTGGCACTCGATCAGACCGGTTCCGGGTGTACTATAGTTTACTCGCTTAGGCTTGTTTGTGTGTGGTGGAGATGCACATGCACTGACTACATAGATATCATGTCAGATATCTCCGCATATCATCGTCATCATCATGAGACCTATTAGCACTGCCTGCTGGGGGAAAGAACAAATATAATTACATTTACATAATAATTACACCTTCTTCGTTTAACCCCTACAGTATCAGTCTGTAGAGAATATAGATTGTGTTCCATCCAGTGGAAAATGCACATCCCAGCAAAAAAACACCCTAAACAGTACTAACCAGTGCTGAGTGAGAAGACCACCTAGTATATCTACACCTACATCTGGTAGCTCAATGGTTAAGTCTCTATGTTACTGATTGAAAGGTTAGGGGTTCAAGCCAGAGCACGGCCAAGCTGCTATTGTTTGGGCCCCTGAGCAAGGCCCTTAATTATCTCTGCTCCATGGGTGGTGTATCACGACTGTATAACGACTCATTAAGCTATCTCTAAAATGTTTCTAACGCCACAGTATTAAAACTCTCTGGAGAAATATTTCATTTGTTATTTATTTTAAAATCTGTTCATTAGCGAATGAAGTTTCAATTGAAGCATATCTGTGATTTATTGTAATAGAATGTTGGCCACATGCTCCCTGGTGTATATTTAATAAAGGGAAAGCCCCGGGGAAAATAAGGACGCGTTGTTATGTGCTGTAGAGCACGATGTGAGAAGCTTATCTAGAAGCAGTCCGTGGGATGCACTGTCTGAGTAATCCACGCTCAGGGTTTGCAATGCTGATGACAGATGACATATACATAATTTAGCTGTGTTAGGAATTGCATTCGCTGTGTTAACTCGTCTCTATCTATGCCAAGGATTCGCGTGAAGATATAACACAATGATCTCCGGCTGTGTCTGTGGCCTGGTTTTGATGAAACAGAGGAATGATTACGGACGAGTATGAATTACTCTCTGCTGAACCGACGCAGGGATTTGGAAGGAGAAATTCTAATTGAGCACAGCAAAACCCAAGGCTTCCTGTCGTCTCTGCTGAGAGTGTCAAGTCATAAATTAGGCATGACGCTCTTTGTGAAATGGAAAAGGGAGTGAAAGATCTAAGGACAAAGAAATGTTGACACTTTATAGTAAGAGGGTGTGGTTTTTGAGATATTGAATATTTGTTGAATATATTCATAGATAAGCGCCTGCATTTTATTTTTTTTTTTAGTAGCATCCTGCAGCTTTTAATAAAAATGTGTCCCTCAAGGGTTCTTTGGAAAGATAAGGGTCTTCTGGCTCTCTTCCTGAAAGTGAAGCTCTCTGTTATCAGGTTCTACATAAAATCTTTAAGGGAAGACAAACAAAAAAGAGTTCGATGTTCGATGTTTCTTTCCACAAGCCAACAGACTCCTCAGTACGAGACTCACAGACAAACACACACACGTTGACATTTTTTGCACAAATAATTTGGTCATTACCAAATGTTTACATGTACAGTATTTATTATTTTATGCACATTTTAATTGCCTTATCTCACATTCAGCTCTGTGTACCGATCGGTACTGCATTGTTACATCGTTATTGTGGTGTGTTGTTGCACTAAATGTTGTTTGCATACATTCACACGTGTTAGCGTTCTGTTATCTTGGATTATATTGGATTGATTTCATGTATCACCTTGATCCTGGAGGGACGTTGTTTCATTTCAATGTGTATTGTACTGTATATGGCTTAAATGCAATAAAAGCCAAATGACTTGACTTGAGATGGAGCATCTTCCTTAGTATATAACTTATTCGAAACAATATTATTATGATTTAAAAAAAATCTCGAATATCTAAGCGAAATAATCTCATATTTGCCTCAAGAAATATCTACTTGAATTTGTCTGTATTAAATATATTTTTTAATATAAATTCTAGTATCCAATGATTCAAATATAATGATAATTATTTGAAAACTGTGGAGCAATACTTTGGAATTTGTTCATGAATTGCCCACCAATGGAAATATAAATAACATTATATGAAGTAGTGTTTGCAGTATGCTAAAATGTGCCCGCCAGATACATGCACCGTAAACTCAACCACCACAGACGACTCTAAAATGTTAGATCTTCCCTATTGAGTTCCAGCATTTTATTTCTTCCTGCATCTGAAATATGCTCTGTGCATGCCCAGACAATATTACACACATTAATTCATATCACAAGCAGCTGTTTTTGTGCATATAATTCTATACACTTCGGCATGACCGATGCAGAAAGTGTACATTAAACAAATGAGGGTCCATGAATCCCAGGTTCACACTTTCAATCAGGGAAAAAGATATGATAGACAATAAAACAGAAACTCCTCACATATTTTATGCTATTAATCTAGAGCAGTGAGGAATATAATCAGAGGAAGTGATATGGCTCATGGATTTGTCCATAACATATGATTTTATAATGCTCCCTTTGTGGTGAATATAACAAATGTTATGGAATATAACAAATGTTACAAATGAAACATTGATTATACGAACTATACGCAGTCTGTTCTCCAATACACCCAAATAGTATTTCTGATTTCCTCTATGAAACCTGCAATGTCTTCTGTTGTATATTGCCTTTTAATTGCTTTGTCTTCTGTATTTGGGGTATTATATTACCATAATATTATCTAATATAAGGTGTTAATATTAACATATTAATCAAATGTAGTAGTTTTTAGATTCTATATCACTGATTTCAGTGTTTTTTGTTAGGGTTTGACTTAAGTAAATGATAAAAATATAATTGCAATTAGGGTTTGGGTAAAATATTTGATATAAAAATACAGAAAATGTTTTGAAGAATTAATGCAGCATATTTCATGCCTCATGTATAATGCACTGCTGTAGTTACCTCCTCTTAGGCCTAGATGGCACTCACGTGCATTGTGGGTTCGACTGGGGGGAATTTGTAGCGTAAGTGATAATACGACAGCAATCGACGTAGCCAGAAACCTACATTGCTAGAGAGTCTAATGTACTTCATAAATAAAATTAGCGAAGCCACACGTTGACAGAAATAGGCTTCAGATTTTGTAATTATAATGCTACAGAGTTACCATAAAGATACTGAAGTTGATCAGAGTGTCTTTAACTGGAATGACACCTTTAAGCAGTAAAATGACTGATTTGTGTAGCAAAGTGTGTTTCTTATATTAAAATAATGCACACAGCTGAGCGTTTTAGGATGCAGTGTCTCTCTGGACACCATAAGATAATAATCTTTAAGCTACATTATACAAATTGTGTACACATGTTAATGCAATATTCTTACAGCAGTTTGTCATGCCAAGCATATTAAATTACCTAAGGAAATTAATCTCTGTCATACTGTACATCACGTGTGAATATGACACTAGACAAAGCTCATAAGCAAAACAAAAAGAAATAAATAAGAACGCAGGTTGATGTTTGATTTGTGTGCACACAGTCTGTGCCCTAAGGTATGATAATACACTAATGACAGTGCAGGCAGTTACAGTTCAAATATCAGCCTTGGAGAACTTACAATGTAGGCATGGATTCACATCTTCAGTGATAGTTACAAACCTCAGAAATGAACCATTACACACTTTAGTTTATTTAGGGTAAAAAATTGCAAGGGTTAGAGATTTACACTTTAATGAAAGTTCCTATAAAAGAACCTGTAAAAAGTAAATTGATATATAAACACTACTTTACAGATTCACTCTATTGCAGCAACTGTTAGCTAACAGTTAACTAGCTTACTTGTGCTTAGTCCTGTTGCCATTATAACTTTTAGGGATTGTGTGTAATAGGATTTCTTGACCTAGTATTTGCACATGAACATCACAGTAAGGCTTTATTACATGTGGGAAGCTTTAGTATGCCATCAAAGAGAAGCGAATGAACATTTATTAACTAGTAATAACTACGATTTTGATATTTTAGTGCAATTTCCTATCCTGGATAACTCAAACATCTACCATTTTTACATACAGCTTGTTTTCTAATTGAAAACACATCACTAGGAGTTACAGCTAGTCAGCTAGTGAGAACTCATTAATATTAGTGGTGCACTAAATAGGTGTGCACAATCAAATGTGCATGTTTTTGACCATAAAAGCAAGCAAAAACTTGCACAGTGCAGCAGGGTTAGAAGAAACCCTGTTTTTACACAACTGGGAAAATGGATGTGAACATAAACAAGTTAAATCTTGCATTTTACTCTGTAGGTAGTTAAGAGAGATAATGTAAAGGCACAGTGAAAGTGAAAACAGTAAAACTATCAAGAGCGCCCTCGTTTTCCTCAAACGTGTTGGTAAATTCATTTTAAATAGACTCATTACAACTTGTATTACTTTCTAATAAGACTAAACGGGCTAAACCTGCATACTGAACTGCCATTGGTTTTTCCATATGAAAAAAAACAACATTTTGCACAGGTACAGTAAGATTTGTAAAGATAAAAGACATACCTTAGTGCTAAAACGGACGAATTCTGTCAATGCATTTTGTACATTCTCAAAATAAACTCAATATACATCATTCTGACAACTTGGTGGATTTCTTATAAGTACTAACTAGTTATAAAAACTGGGCTTGCATGGTTGTGTCCTGTTTAAGAGAATATTCTTGTAATTCTTTCAGTGAAATAGTATGCTCCATGTGTAACCATGACAAGGCTCCATCATTGCCACAACAAATAAAAAATTTGTCACAACCTGTCCTGAAAGGTTGCTTTATAAATTAAAAACAGGTCTCTAACTGCAGAAATTCAGACCCCTGCGGAGACTTCCTGTTCCTCCTGTTTGATCCAGCTTTATTCCCCAACCCCCAGTCTACCTGCCTTAGCCTAAATGCGCTAATCCTTTTCTCTCCTTTTTTTTTTTTTCTTTTTACTTTTCTGCTCTACCACCCTTTTCTTGGCTGACCACACAAGACTTTTAGTAAGACTTTTAGTTTAGTTTTATTTATTTTTGTTCGAATGAGTATTTCCCAACATTAACATCCAAATTGCGCTTGAATGCAGGATTATGCAACCTCCAAGACCAACTTGAACACAATTATGCATACAGCAATACACTACATATATCTCTATTATCTTGACAATATTCTGTAAATAGTGTCCATGGTAATATTCGTAATATGATATACTGAATGTATTGATCACATTACATGCCTCAGAGATTTGTACATCACAAGTTTCCTGAATACATTTTGTCCGTGTTAGTAGCTGGTTTTGTCTGTCTGGAAGATCCGGGAAAATTCCTCGCAGTGCATAATTTCATTGTGAAGCCGTTAAGAACAAGATCACTACTATAAGCTGTATTTGTTGGTTCATTAACTGTGATATAAAGCATGGACAGCCAGTGACTAGTAGAGATGCACTCTGGAGACAAACGCTGGCCTTGTTCCATGCGCTTCACATTAAATGCTTCATTGTGGCTGGAAGTGTAGCCTCTAGTTGCTCAACAAACTGCTTGGAGTGAGGACAATGCAGGATAATTTGTCCTTAAACTAATGCAGAGGTGATTTCTGATCATCAACAGGAGATATGATATCACTGAGTGACGTTAATAAGGTGCACATTTATGCTGAATCTAATAAAGCTAAATTTTGTACGTTTCTGCAGTTGAAATTACAACCTTTCAGACTCCTGACCGCTTAACTAGTAGGGGGCAATGCTATTCGTAGTTGCATTCAGCTAAACCCATGTGCACACACATAAACCCAGACAGTCAGGTCATAACACAAGGCCAGGTGTCTTTCTGGTGTACCGCATGACCGGATTCTCTCCTATCCGATTAAATATTAATTATATCTTTACTTAGTAAGGAGCCTATCGCAAGTCTCTCCAAAACAACACTTGTTCACATCAAATCGTCAGTTGTGTCCCACACATAGATTTGATTTAGATTTAGATTTCAGGTGTCGATTCCAGGCAGTTGTGAAAGATAACGTGCAACTTTTCAGTACATGTGAGGGGAAAAAACACAAACAGACAAGTGAAAGGTATTAGTAAATTAATCATGAGTGAGAGTTAACACATGGCAGATACAGAAGGTGGTAGAGAGAGAGAGAGAGAGAGAGAGAGAGAGAGAGAGAGAGAGAGAGAGAGAGAGAGAGAGAAACAAAGCATTATCATTGCTTGCCACATTTGCTCTAGTGGAATTTCACCTGGCCAGTGTGAGCAATCAGAGCTTTTGGAAAGAATTCAAAAGACCAACTGGACTTTCACCTTAGCAGTTCAGTTCAAGTTTACAGTTTACAGTGAAAAATCCAGATCCTGTCATTTAGTTGCCTAATATTTGATATCATTTCGAAGAAAACCTCTTGGAAATGATGGCTTTTCTAGTCAGCCTCCACATATTTAAATCCATAATCTGTAGTTTGATTAGAGCACATTATCTCCAAATCATTATTCATAACACATAACAATCGGATTCTCTACATAAAACAAACAAAATAGAAAAGTTAGGCAACAACTTACATTATTATTTGCCACACCTATCTATTAAATCTATCAAAATAACTGTCGAACGCTTACAAGACGCGGGTTTCAGTTCTCTTTCTCTGCACTGTAGCGACCTCTAGTGGCGAAACTGGCTAATACAAACTTTTTATTGTCGAAAAGAGTATATGTTTAATTAAATTTTTTTTTTACGTTATTGTTTGATAGGTTGTTCAGATTCAGTATAACAATATAAAATAAATCAATAAATAATAAATAAATAAATAATAAATTTATTGATGTTTTCCGGACTATGCATTAGACAATTAAGAGATGGTTTGTTTATTTGTATTATTGTATTATTAGTAAGCAATAGATGCGTTACCAAAGATGCATACATTAAGAATACTTTATTTAGTATGCCTGCATGAACATTTGATGCTCCCATAAATTCAATCAATATTCACATTTACATAGTCTTCAAAGATGACTTCTAAGTATTACTGCAAAAATGGTATTTTTTAATAATTTCAGAATTTTTTTAAATAGAAAACCCAAAACATAACCACAGCCGTTTGTTTCCTGTTTAATTATACAACCTTCAAAAAAGCATGACAGGAAAAAGCATGACAGGAAAATTGACTCTCAACCGATTCCTTTTTAAAATGCAAAAATTATTTTCAAGATATTTACTACCATCTAGTGGCACCTTTATGACATTACATGCAACGACTGGCCAAAGACATCCTGCTATGCTGGCTTCAGGCCTTCAGTTTTACCATGTTCATTACAAGACAACAATAATTTGCATCATCTCGTTAACAAATTTTGGTTTAAATGAGGTACATTTTCACAAATAAACAAAAAATAAATATATTCCAAGGCAATGTTTGGACTTATAATAATTAAAAAAAAAAATCAGTTTCGCTATCGAACAAAAACTACTGTTCCAATGCATGTAATAAAATGGAGATATAATACAATAAAATGTTTGAGTATATGCCCTCGCTTTAAATTAAAGTTCTCCGATAAAACCAAGTTTACGACTTAAACCCCTTAATTCCCCACATTGTTTTCTTCTGAATATTCATCTACTCGTCAAAATAGTAAAGATCGCCAAAGTAATTATCTTAGCATGTGGTCCTATGTGTTCTGTTTCCATTTAAATGCACTGATATGCAAAGTAAAAGAGGTGTGAAGACCTGTAGGCTCTTTTTGTGCTTTTGTCATGCGTGCGTGCGAATCACAGCCAAAGACACAAAGACGTCCAAACACTCAGAAACACTCAATAACTACTGCCTGTCCCAGCAGAGATCTTAGTCATATTCTCAGTCCTAAACGGCGGCCTATCAGAGACAAATGTGGACTATAAGCTGTAAAATTCTGGGCATAGTCCATTTAATATGAGACCACTTAATATTGAACAAGAAGCAAACGTAATTTATTGCTGTGGGCTTCTTTTTTCTGTTATTTCCAATTAGAAAGAAGCACGTTTGAAATAAGGCCATGTACAAACAAGTGATTTATACAATGTTCCCAGTGGAGTTCACACCAAAAAATGCGGAGGCACTTAAACAGTAGGGTGAAATTTGGAGCTCAGCCAAAAACAGGTCATATAGCTATTAAAAAAAAGGTTTTATTATAGTATGTTCAGTATTTTGGTTTGTATAAAGTGTACGGTCAAGATGCTTCTAAAAACGAAAGTGCCACAGTAAATAAAGTTAATCTCAGTTTGTTTGTTTTTTATGTTTAGATTTGACAGGACCAGTTGCATTTAATGCCCAACCAGAATAACAACTAGACAAAGCAGATCCATTTTTTTTTTTTTTTTTACAGAAAGCTGCACCAAGGCCAAATATTTTAAGACCTTAAATACAGCTTGCCAACATACTTCATATCTTCGGGACTTTGATATTCAGCCAAAACATGCTGTGCAGCTACATGTTGAGTTTATAGCTTCATTACAATAGGTTGGATATTAAACAAAAAATTTATACATTTATTAACTTCATTAGAGAAGCGATCCTTCAAGGCAAGCTGTGCTAAATATTGAGACATATTTCTTGGGACCACACGGCTATTGATATACTAGAAAAGAGTATTTTGAAGGAGTTTCCAGTGGCTTTTGGGACTACCAATACAATTAACCATCAAAACCAACCAGATAAGATGATGTTCTTAGAGAAAACGATCCAGGGTGGACTACTATGCCATGATAGACACTATACACCAAGGTGAAAAGGCTTATGTTTATAGACCGATTATCATCTGCAGTTCCATAATTATGTGTAACACGGTTCAATATCTCTGTGACTTCAACCAAATGGGTATTTAATGAAAGACCGGGTTATGAAGCTGTTTTGCAAAGCTTCCAAAGTCTTCAGTAGAAAAGAGAATACCAGGTATAAGCTGTAGGCCATGTTATAGCTGATGAAGATCGTCTTAGATTGTTGGAATATGTGATGATGTTTACATGTGGTTAAACCAACCTGTATTTTATGTGTTTGGAGATGCTTTCAGTGTTATTTGGTGTATGGATGAAGAGGATTAACCAAACTAATCCTGAATAACAATGAAACTAAGATAAAGAATGGTGAGATCATCGTTGTTGGTGATCTATTGGGGATTTTCCAATTTTCATATACAATAATGGGACAGAATGGGAACTAGCATGTTGAGAGGGAATTCACCATTTTCCCCCATCATCCTTTATTTTCTTTTAGATTTTAGATCCCTCACCAGTTCTTCTTCATGTCTATCACTCATGTGTTATATAGAGATCTGATGTTTATTTATTTAGATGTGTAAATGTCGTGCTTTCTATCGTGTATATTATTAATGGGAGATGTTGTTCTTTGTTCAACACAAGGCGCCATGACAGGAACGACTGGGCGCGCGCGCGACACAAAATGGCGGCGCGACACGAGCGCGCGGCGGAGGACGGACGCGGAAACGAAACCCGAGCCAACAATGGCGGGGGCGAAAACGAAAACCCGGGGAATGGATCGCGGATTTGCACGAGGCGAAGCGTGAAAGTCGTGCACCGTGTCAAACCCTTTGTCGTGCACGGACATAGTGGCGTGCACGAGGATCAATTGAACCGAAAGCACGTTTCTCTGTGGGTTCAGCACAAACAACATACACCATAAAGACCAGCACAAGTGTCCAGTGCATATAGTGCATTGCACAGAACTGCATGCATGTAGTGCATTTATTTACAAACTGCAGTACTTTGCATGCAATAAATAAATATGACATAAAAATAAAATAAAAGTAAAAGCAAGGGAAGTGAGCTTGTGCATGCAATTCATGCATGCTTAAAATGCAATGTATAGGGCTATAAGTCTATAAGCAATTGTTTTATTCATATTCTTATTTCAGTGTGCAGTGGGTTCACTGTTACACCTGTACACAAATTGCATTTGTGTGTTCATTATATCTGTAGAACTGCATGATTCATTCAGGTCCGAGTAGACACAAATAAAAAAAAAAAGCAGCACAAATGCAAAAACCCTCAAACCAAAAACTTCTTAGTGGAAATTTCAAACATCAATAAAAACCTTTAAAGCTTAAACTATTTTAAGCGAATTTTAAGCATTTCGTTTTAAGTGGACGCACACGATGTTACATAAAAAGAGAATATACCATTGAATAACATCATTGCTCGCACACTGGAGCATGTTATTCAGATAAGAAGCATCCGATCTGGCCAATGTCAAGACTATTGTTAGGTTACTAGAGAATTAAATGTTTGTCATGCATGTCATCTACTGCTGCCTTTTGGGAATATACAGACCTTTGTCCTCATGAACCGGATCAAAAGTTTTTTTAAAAAAAAATCCACCTGTTAATGAAAGACAGTGAATGAAGCACCTACAAGTGCACAAAGTCACATTACGGCAAAGCTCAGTTACACCAGCATGGCTCATTCCTTCTCCTTTAATCTCATTAGGCACATCTTTTCTGTGCTCCATGTGTCAACTCAAAGCACATTATAATAATGGATTGGAATAGTCTTAAGCGTCATTATCATGGATAAAAATGGGCCTATTAAAAGTGCAGGATGATGAAACGCAGTCTCTGTTCATCATTCAAAGTTGTAGTTCTTACACATGCTCGAAAACGTAACATGATCATTTAATTAGTAAATGTTTCTTTAATGAGGATGGCAAACTTCTTGTCAGTCCCAACCCCCCTCAAGCCTACACAGCTTATACCATAAACCGGATTGCTTGGGGTGTGGTGATGTGGGGGGTTACGGTGGATGGATGGAGGTAGACCAAAGCGAGAAGATAAAGACAAAGGGGGAGGGAGTGGACTCTGAACATTGTGGGAGGGCCAACATTTGAAAAGTTCGCCTGCATGGATTTTTTTCAAACATTCATGACTAGTGATAAAGCATTTAAGTTAAATAAATAAAGATGTCGCTTTAAGATAATTGCTTGAGTGTAAAGTGCATTAAGTCGGATATGCCTGATTTGTCACTGATTGTGGATTAAACACTGTGGTTAGAAAGAGGGAAATAATTCTTAATACTTTGCATACATCAAAGGGAAATATGCAAATTGCACAATACGACTAACACATTTACATATTGGTAAAATAAATGCAATGTTTGTAAATGGTTTAGGTAAAGACATGTTTTAAACAAAAACTGAGTCTTTAAGAGTAGTCGTTCCTGGCTGGCTTTGGTCTCCCTAAATGCACCCTTCCTCCTTTGATTGTAACCCGATGCCCTTGGGAGCATGCAGCCGAGTGAAGGAGGACTCTGCTGATCAGCTCATTAAATATGCATTATAATTAATGGGCAGTGAGAAGACATAGAGGCCTCATAGTTCATTAACACAGTCTGTCAAAAATTATATCATTGTTTAGCCTCAGATCTGGGCAACCATCTTATATTTATCAGAATCAGAATCAGAATTTATGACCCCTAAGTTTAAAAAACAAAAACATTAGCTATTAATTAACATTAATAAAGCTTATATAAATATTAACACATTTATTTAAGGTTTTGATAGTACAAGCTGTTGATAAGTTAAACATTGCCTTTAGAGGTCTACTGGAACAAAGAGGTCAATGAGACAACTGGCTGTGGGGTTTCAGGAGGAAATGAATCACTGAGCGGACTCTTCCATGTTATGCTCTCCCAAATTCTTTAATGCCCTCAGAGGAGGGTTATTGGGTAATCGGGA
This sequence comes from Silurus glanis, assembly GCA_014706435.1. NCBI lineage: Eukaryota > Metazoa > Chordata > Actinopteri > Siluriformes > Siluridae > Silurus > Silurus glanis. The sequence goes on along the minus strand of JAAIIK010000073.1, from coordinate 1,114,795 downwards.
GACCCTGGAGACCTTCAGTGCTCACCATTTGTGCCAGACAGAGTGTAATTAGTGGGAGTGAACCTGGTAAACATTCCCAAAACTGGCCAACACAGAACAGAAGAGAGGCAAGACACTAAAAGGCTTCTATAAATAACATAGTATGGACATATACAATACACACATTTTCACCCAACTTGGTGATGCTATAGTGAAGGACACTCAAGTCTTAATCATCTTGCGTGCCTATACATACTCTATTTCTCGTTACACCTTTATGATATGTAAAAAATTTCTAAACATTTAACCAAAACGCCCGCTTCAACACAGTTGGTATAGTTTTATACTTCATTTAATGCGGCGAACAGAAGTATAGGCCTTCGCTTAGCTTCGTAAAAAGTTGCGGGAGATTTTGTTAGGCATATGGAAAACATTGTCTGAAGACACAAACGTTGGCACATGCTAGCTGGCTGTAGGGTTGCCAGATTGTTTATGCTTCGCTGAATTCACTGCCCATTCTATAGGCAGCACCTAGAAATGTTTTGTTAGCTGTGGATACTGTGTTAGCAGTAAGGACATCATGCATTTCATCTTCTGTAAATGCAGTTCAGAGTAACAGAACCTAAATATAAGTTTTAAGAGTTGCAATGCATGCTGATTACTAGCAAGCTAGCAAACTCACCAGCCTGAAACAACAAGAAAGTAAATGAAACAATCGATATATCATCTAATCTTCACAGCTGGATGACTTTATTTCCAGCCAGATTAGGTATTATATAAATAAACTCTTATTATATAAGTCTTACAGGATTTATTTCCCTGCCCATACACAGAAACAAAGTAAACAAGTAGGAAATTGATAACAGTATGATTGTGATGTATTGTATAACATTATCGACACATCTACTACGATGCAGAGCTTTTCCACAATCCGCACATCATTAAAACGAGCGTTGTCATATGGGAACACATTCAATCTGGCAACATTGCCTGGCACTGGAGACGTTTCAGTTAATCAAACAGCTTCTATCGGTCTTACACAGAGGCCACGTGCCCAGAGGCCGATGTGGAGACATGGTGCTGGCTGGGACATGCCGTTTCCTCGCACACAATGAAAACAGGAAGCACTCACTGCCTCTCTGCACAAACTTGATAACCTGAAAAGCTCTGTACAGAAAAGGGACTTTTAAAATCAGGCATAGATGTGAGGTGGGAGAACAGTGCACAGAACGAAACTATTCTTTCACTAGACAACAAAAAAACTAAAAGTCAGAAATAGGTTTTGACGTTACCTAATGTGTTATTTAACCACCCCAAGGCCTGTTTTGTGTCAGGATTTATGAATAAACGTTTTTTTTTGTAGTAGCATCACTATGTCCTCCTGCCATTCCAAAAAAGCTAGCTAGCTAGTTACATGCTAGTAAACTAGCACAGGTTCTGCTGCAGGTCATCACGAGTAAATCAAGGATTGGGATTGCTAAATTTTCAGTAGACAAAATGTAATGGTATCTCTTGTAATCACTACTTTAAATTTGTTCAACATTAGCATTATTCAGGCTAGCTAGCAACAAAGCTTAGCATTTGAATTACTTATTTTTAAAGAAAGTTTCCATTTAAAACTTTTCACAACACTTTGTTGGAAAGGTGTTTTGTGTATGTGTTTAATGCAACCAATACATGATAAATTACCCTCCTGTAGATACAGTATCTTATAATATTTAAGCAGCACAATGAGTCACGTTTCAAATTTCCTAGCTAGGTGTGAAGGGTTGGCTAAAGTTTACACACACGCCACATTCCAGTTAGAATTCCTGTTCTTCCAGCTGCAGACAAAGGTGTGAGTGTGCTTTGCGGCAGCTGGAAACAGTGAGGGAAAGCAGAAAGCCTGGACAGAACAACAAAAAAATAAAAGTTAGTGCACTTTCCCATGAATTCACCCCTGAGTCACCAAAGTCTTTGCACAGAGACCTAATTTTAGTACACATTTCAAAGATTTTTTCAAACACCAAATGTCATGTAAAAAGCATTCCAATTCCTGGAGGTATTTGACCCCTAGTTAGTCTTTTGTAGACAAACAGAGATGAATTGAATAACATGGAATGAAGGAAGGAAAGTAAAAGGAGCATCACTAAGCCTAACTAGGGCAGGCTATCTAAATCCCATTTGACTCTATAATGAGAGATCCATAAAAAAAGAAGCAGGTTAATTAAATCCATTCTGACTGTGTGTTGCACCAGTTTATCAATTCATCTCCAGGGGAGGAACCTCAACCTGGAAAAGCTAGCAGGACGTGCTGCAGCCGAAAATTGATCAAGGAGTGGCACCAACACAATGCAAAATTATGAATCATAACCAACGTCTAAAGACACAGGGGCATGCTGAGAGCTTCAATGAGAGATCATATCACAAGCTAGTATCCTTCAGTCATACAGAAATGCAATTAAAGCAGTTCTAAAGTCAATATTTAAAACACATGACAAGAATGAGTATAAACAGGGTCAGATCCAGATATGCTGTCTATTTGGTCTGAATATAATAAAATCGTGAGAAGTTTTTTTGTAGCTTCAGTTCTGATCAAATCCGGGCTTGGTATCAGTATTATTCGAATAAAAATGAAAGCATCAATTAAAACAGGTTTAAAACAGATTGCAATCACTTAAACAGGTTCAAGTCAAGTCAAGTCGAGAAGCCTTTATTGTCATTTCTACCAAATATTGCCGACGCAGTACACAGTACATACAGAGACAACGTTCCTCCAGAACCCTGGTGCTACATTAAACAACATAGAGCTACATCACACAACATAAAGCTATGTAACAGAACACAGAGCAAGGACTAAACTGAGTGTCATTGCCACATAAAGTGCATCGTGTGCAACCGAGTGCAAACAGTGCAGACAAAATTTTTTGATTTGAATGCCTACATTTTCATGTAAACATGTCTGTTTCAAAAATCAAAAACTGGTAACTAAAACTCTCCCGATTAGTGAAACACACGCTCCATAAATGCCGGCGAAGACGCCTTTACCAATGTGCGAGATTCATTTTAATGTAATTTTATTGATAAAAATACAAAAAATAAATTGGGTGAACGTAATGAGCTGAACTGTGCTATATATTAACATGAAACGCAGCCATTGAATTTAATTGTAAATGCATGTGATACTTATAATACAATCCAGATACAAGATGCATGAAATGTCTGGGTCTCAGTTCTCTGTAGCATATAGCCAGAGCTTATGCATTTAGCATAATTGTTCCTCCTGTGTGGCTTTAGCTGTTAATTAGCTGATTAGCTCTCAGGCTGATATGGCTGGCTTCTGGACACTCTCTGAGGAATGTCTCAGATAACAACTTGCTAATTAGGAGCTTCGTTTTTTCTTTTGTTTTGTTTTATGACGCATCTATTTACATTCCCTCAAATAACTTTTGGCATCCACCCAGTGTGGTAACAAATAATGTGGCCTACAAAAGTCACCCGAAACAAACCAGTTGTGCTGCGCAGACATTTTTTCTTTCATTTTTTTTCTGGAATCTTAAAAACAATTTAACAAAGGAAAGAAAAAAAATGTTTTGGCTAAAGTTAAGTTCACCCTTTCAATAATCTTTTAAGCCAAATTACTTTATTTATCTGATAATAATAATAATAATACGCTACAGAAAAACTAGGACACCCGGACAAATTGTGTCTGGATTGTATTTTAACCACCACATGGACAGGATGTGATAACACACTAGTTAAGATATTGAATTTCTGATCAGAAGGATGAGTTGAAAACCTACAACCACAAAGCTGCCACTGGTGGACCCTTAAGCAAGGCCTTTAACCCTCTACTGCTCAATTGTATAAAATATAAATGTGAGATAGTCGTATGTTGCTCTGGAAAAGGGCTTTTACCAAATGCTGTAAATGTTAATATATGCAAAAATTGTCTCATGGAAAAAGATGCTTTATTGATGTGTTTATCTTCCATGTATTCGCAAATTAATGCAAAATTAATCAAGTCATTGAATGATTTTTTCCCAATTACACAAATTTGTACACATAATTGTAACATCACAGCAGTAGCAGCCCCATCATGGAAGCACTGTTGAAGCCAGCTGACTGCAGTCATGCACACGCTGCAGAGCGAGCATCATGACTTTGAAGTAGGTCACACACTTTTCACTCGCACCAGCATTTTCAGCACGATATTATCTATTTATTTTGTGGGAAATTGGCTTGATAACCACAACCTACTCCTATCCAAAAATAGGAGAATAAAGAACTCCTTTGTGCTACTGTAACCTAACATTGAGTGCTAATCTCAGGGCAAATCTCCATGATCTACCATCCCGCTGTGAGGTCAGCGTAACCATGGTAACGCCGCAGATGAGAGAGAATTTGGACTGTGCTCCAATACACGTACACGTGCCCTAACTGGAACACTGAACAGACGGCCGGCCTGCGGCGGGGCTGTGTTTCAAATTGCATGCTTTGAATAAGCACAAAAAATTACCATTAAGTAGTAACAAAATAATCAACAATGGAGTGGTCAGATTTTTTATTTAATTTATTTGTCCTAACATGTATATAATGTTGAGATGTGTGAAACAGTGTAGTTCATGTTATCAGTAAATGATATAGAAAATATAAATTTAGATATAAATTTAGATATAAATTTACATATAAGCCACCATTCCCCTGTTTTCATGAGGTTAATATCAAAGCAAAACCAAACCCATGACCACTGTCGTACGTATTTCGTTAAAAATAAAAATGCTATAGCCTTAAATATATAAATAAATTAAAGAGAAACATTATTAATAGACCTTAATAACAAAAGGTGAGCCCTTACAAGAAAGTCTTACATACACACACTGTTAATAATTAATCATACCAGTGAAATGTTAAGATTTTTGATATGTTGGTGTGTGATTTTTATTATTTTTATCCTCATTTTGTTAAAGTAACTCAAGAGTTATGGCCAACATTTGACCATTCTGTTGTATGGTCAAATATAGTCACATGCAATATGCAATTTATTTTTTTTTGGTCTAACTTGTAACCTTTATACTACACTTTTCCATTGTCCATATGACCCTTCTCTATATAGAAACGGAAAAATACAGGTTGTTAATAATAAATATGTAGTAATTATACCACAGTAATAAAAAATAATAATAATAATAATCAACATTCATTAAATGATTTGGCTGCAAAACATTTGCAGATTAAATTCTCTGCCAGAAATTCATGTATTTAAATATATTCATGTTGAAGAAACAAGAAATATACAAGATACAAGAGTGTACACAAAATATATGCATTTATACTTTTTTCCCTTATATAGATTGAAACAGAATTCATTAAGTATGAGTTAAACATTTATGTTTTTATTTTTTAAATTTGTTAATAAGGTTGTAAATCCTTAAATCCCAGCCAGACCTGTTTTTCCCCCCATAGTGACTTTTTGGCCTGCATTCAAAAAATGCCGCTGGATTCTATAGGCTGAGTCCAGCGGAGTGGGCGTGGTTTATACAACTGCCGCCCCGCATACAATCCCCTCCCCTTTATGAATATTAATGAATCGGGAAAGCGCCCAACCCCCCTGCAGAGCTGCCAGTGCAGAGCTGAGCTTTTTATAGAGGTGAGATTTTTTTTTCTTTTTTATAGAACCGGGAACCCATTTCTCACAAGATCGTGCTGAGACACGCGCTTAATCAGAACACACACACACACACACACACACACACACACACACACACACACACACACACACACACCGACTACTCTGGAATATTTGAAAAGCAATGCAGCAAAAGGCGTCACTATATATTTCACATTATATAGTGCACTGCTGAACACAGTATATATATTTTAACAATATATATATTATATATAATATATATATATAAAAAAATATATATATTATATATATAATCGCTTTTCAATAACGATGCCTATGACTTTTATTTAAAATTTAGCATGTGTGTTTGGCGCCATCTGCTGGACAACACTACAAACTGACCACAATTACATAATCTACTCAAGGCCTTCAGCAATTTTAAATTTGTAATAAATATTTTAAAAGAATAAATATTGAATATATGTCAAAGTTATAGAGCACTTATGTGGTTCAATATGGCTGGAAGCCAACATAGTTGGCACCTCCTACTATAATACACTATTTATCATCCAACACAGCCATAAAGCTTATGTAGTTCTCGTGTATTGTTCACATATAAAGAGATATTTTCCTTATTTGTTGGACTACTTTAATGATTTATAATATTTAATGTAGGTGAATTTTGTGTGAAGTGCTTCAGCTAAAGAAAAATTTCAAAACGTAATAGATTTTATACAAAATAATTTTTTTATACTTGACTGGGTCCGTGTATGTTGCGTTGAAATGGTTACAATTTTTTGATTTTATATAGAAAGCAGAAAAAAAGAGAAATCAGCTTTTTATTGTTTAGTCGAGGAATTTTCTTTACCACTTACTATACCAAATATGATCAATGCCAACTGCACAATATTTACACTCTGACATCCAATCTAACCCGAAAGTCAATCTGAATTTTATTGGCCGTCTTTTTTTAGGATTCCTTATGAAAAGCACCTGAATAATCAATTTTTAAAAAGAATCTCATTATCCCCATGAACTTCTCAGAGTGAAGCCAGAATGTTGGTAAAATCTGCTGATAAATAATTCTCTGACGTTCAGTTTTTTTTTTTTTTTTATATCCGAGTTATTCAAGCGTCCCATCAAACCCAAATAACTTAATAAAAAAATATGGTGAGAAATTATAAAATGAGGCATAACATATTTAATTAGAGAAAATGTTTTTCAACATGGAAGATTTTATAATTTCATTTTCAAACAAAAAAATGCGCGAATAAATTCAACGTACACTGACCAAACTGATACTCAAGATTCAACTGGTTTTGGGAAAGAAATGTGGTAGTGCACATCTGTTCTTAGGAGTTATGTTTATTGATTCTTGAGGTTTGAACCCATTCATTCAGGCACTAGTAATGAATATGTAAACATTTACACACGCCCTTATCCAGGGGCAAATTACATTTGATCTCATTCATACAATTGAACAGCTATAGGGTTAAGGGCCTTGATTAGGGGCCCAGAAGTGGCAGCTTGGTGTGGTTAGGATTTGAACTCATGACCTTCTGCACCAAATTACAATCCCTTAACCACTAAGCTACCGCCTCCCCACTAAACCACGATGGTCAGACTTAAAGAAATGGGCTCAAACATTTACATTCTGTAGAATTGTTTACAATTTTCTAAGAAATAGATATAAATGACCTGAGAAATGTTACTTGAATAGGTTTGAAAGTGGGGATTTGATGAAACGCCTGCTCCTATAGCATTTTTGAATAATTGCAAGCAAACCAAAGGAACACAAAAAGCCATGTAATCAGAAAAAAAAATCAAAATATTTAATAGAACCTTCTTCAAGTGCTTGGGTGTTTTGACAGATTACACATTGCAGGAAAAAATCCAAAGTGTAAAGCGTTACTAACAGCTGAGTGGCCCTTATGAACATCATACATAGGGTGTGTATTTATAATACTATGTTTCACAGATACAGGAAGTGGACAGAACTTTCTCTCAATGCCTCAATTAGTTAGCTGATTTTAAATCAATTCTTTATTGAATAATGAGGCGTAAATTATGTAATTTGTATCTAATCTTCAAACCCTTTAATAAACGGGTTGTGTCTAAACGTGTGTGTGTGTGTTAGTGTAAAGGGTACCCAACCCCTTGCTGGAAAACCTGCACTCAGAGACAGTCACTGCTGCGAGAGGTCAATATGCAGCAGACGTTAAATACAGCACAGATGCTCAACACATGGAATGCACTTCCCCGGGGTGATGCTTCTTATTTCCCCAGAGACAAACTGTAAAACAGGAAACAAATAACCGGCGTCACCATCATCATCATCCTCATCATCATCAGAGAGTAATTTAATGCTAGACAATGGTAATGTATTAGTCGGCTGATCTCGGTACACGAGTTTTTATTACCGAATCTAGTAGGGGTGTAACAGTACAAAAAAAAAACGACGACAAGCAATTTTTATGTTTTGTACTTCCCGCTGACCGTACGAAAAAAAAAAAAAAAAAAAAACCCCGAACCTTGATTTAAAAACCGAGGTATGTGCCGAACAGTGAATTTCGTGTACTGTTACACACCTAGAAGATCGACTCCGCTATATAGTTCTACTTTGTTTTTTTTTTCACTTTTGAAAATGTTTGTGAACAGATTAAATTATTCTGAAGCAGAGTATGTATGAAAAGAAAGGGCATGAAAGTGTCCAATTCACTCATCAGGTCAACCTTCTGAAACAATGAGTGTATGACAATGAGCTTGTTGTCTCATGGTTTTCTTCCTGGCCTTCAAAAACATCTGAGCAGTAGTAGAGGGCCTTACTTGTTGAAGGAGCTGTCCTGCAGGTTCAGTACTAGATTTTCTGCATTCAGGTATACTCTATTCTGTGAGGTCGCCACCTGCCACACACACACACACACACACACACACACACACACACAAGTTCAAGAGTGTTTCACTGGAACACACCCAAAACACGGATATGCCGTGATATTAATCGTAAACGATGATGAGGTTAGAAGCACCAGTTTTACCGTCTTAGCGATGTTCTGGGCGGCTCGGATGCGTCTCAGTTTAAGGTAGCCAGGATTCTTTGTTACGGCTTCACCCAGCTGAAATAGACAAACACACACACAGACGCACAATAACAAATCATAATCCATTTGTCCTGATTAGATCTAACCGACCTGTGGCCTGAATATTAATATTAACGCCTGCTTAGCTCATGCAAACAAACACTTTGGGAAGAAAAATGCTTACTCTGCATTAAATTTGTGTACAAAATGCTCAAAATGCTTAGCGCATTTATTTATGCACCTGCAGGAAGGCCGTGTCTTATATACACAGTACAGCTCTACACAAGTGCTTTAGCAAATGCTCTGGGTATAATTCAGTGTATTAAACTTACTGTTTAGTCATGTCTTGCTAAGCCCGATTATGAAAAGCTACCCACACTAAACACACATTTAAAAAAAAAAAAAAAAAAGGGATGAAACATGGACTGTACCAATTTAGCAGCCTGAGCCTCTCCCTCAGCCTGGATGACCTTCTGCCTCTGGTCCTGCTTGGCCTTCTCCACATAGAACTGAGCTCTCTGGGCCTCCTGCTGGGCTGAACACAAAAGATGAATCATGTGTAAGATTAGTCATGATACTAAAAAGTAAAATAAACTGGACAGTACGAAAAAGTTCTAAAACGCTAAGCACTGTAGGTCTGCGGTAATAACGTGCTGATGCTACATGGAAACTTGACAATGGTGCCCCCTAGAGGATGACTGGCTTAAGAACATAGGATTAACTGCTTAATATTTTTTTTGTTGCATAAAATACAATAGAAGCAAAAATACAAAAGAAGCTCCAGTAAGACGTTGTTGACTATGAAAGAATCAATTATTTAGAGACAATCTGTCCACACAACTACATGCTCTAATCTTCCTGTTTTTTTTTTCTTTTTCAGGTTAAAAAATGTGGTACAATATGTTATTGTTTACACCTGTGAAATATAAACAATTCCATCCAGACTCTTTGTCTTTCCTCTAGTTTGATCTGAAAAATAAGCCGCCCAGAAATTCCGAGCTGGAATTCCCACTTGCAGGTCAATGTAGCTTTTCCACTTTAACATTATTTCCATGATAACAGTGTGTACTGCAGATTTGTGGCCTGGTCTGCTCTGGAACGAAATGTGGTTTTATCGACAGTCGTAGACTCTAATTTCTCACCTCTTAATCGAGTTTCGGGCCTGTCGGAGCAAGCCAGAGTAGAAAGCTGGACATATTTTGAGTCATTAATATGAATCCTTTTTTGCGCGACGGACCGGTTTAATGTCAGACAATATTTTCACAGACCGGCCTTTATGGTGTGGCGGATAAATACATCAAAATAAAATGATACAAACATAAAAATTGGTATTTTCTTAATATAATAATAAACGTGAATCCACTGTTAGCTTGGGGGTTTGAATTTAGCGGTAATGTATTGTGTTAGCGGCCGGAGCAGCCCCTTTAAGAAGGTAGCGGATGAAGGTAAGACATGTGACCGAGGGAAGCATCTTCACATGCATCAAGAGTGAGTCATAGACAGATGTGGTAGAGAAAATCCGGTAATTATCCAAAATTCACTTAAAAAAAACGATTTAGAACCCAAAGGCATACTATAGTCACATTTTCATGTAGCTACCCTGTCTATTTTCAAATCAAAGCCTTAACATGAGGACCAAATCCTGAAGACATGATTTAAAAACCATTTGGTGTTCTGTTATAATCAGTGAAATCTCTGTGCTAAGGTTGCTTACCAACTTGCTTGGCTTCTACAGCAGCTGTATACTCCCTGCTGAAGCTGAGTTCTGTAATTGCCACATCATCCAGGATAATGTTAAAGTCTTTAGCTCTCTCGAACAGCTCTCTCCTGATCAGCAAAGACACCTACACACCATGTTAGGACGGAAAAAAAAAAGGCAAAACAGAAAAGTATTCTATTTATTTTTCCTCTAACTACATTCAAAGCAAAATGCTTTCTATTGTTGGCGCACAAATGAAACTCAAATATAAAGATGTTGAGTACCTGAGCTCTCTGGGTGATGAGCTGCGAGGCATTAAACTTGGCTACGACGCTCTTCAGGACCTCGTTGACGATGGAGGGCAGCACCCGCTCGTCGTAGTCCTGGCCCAGGTGCTGGTAGAGGAATGGCAGTTTGGAGGCAACGGGCCGAGACAGCACACGCAGAGCGATGTTTACCATCTGAAGATCTGTGAGTGGAGAGACAGCAGTCGTTTATAATAACCGTAAAACAAGATTGTGGCAAATTTGTACTCACTTATAATAAATAATTACTTTTCATATCACAAATTTACCTTTGCTTCCTGTGAGGGATGAAATCTTGCGCGGTTTGGCTCGGATGTCATAAATGATTGGATACTGGATCCACGGTATCCTGTTAATAAAAAGTATATTAATATTAATAACAGATTATCATCAATTTACCGGAAATTAAAAACACGAAAAATGTATATGGAGCCCTAAAACATTAGGCCTGATAAAACCAGGATAAAATTAAAATGATGAAACCTGAAATGCAGCCCCTCAGACAGAACTGTGTCCATCTGAATGCCTCCAAATCTGTTGAAGATGATGGCCCTTTGTCCACCTTCCACTGTGAGAACAATCAGACAGCCATCAGTGGGCAGACAAACCAATGCCATGCAAACAACCACACTAATAACATCTTATATACTGCATGCATGTCCTACATATCCCGCCTCTGACTCTGTTGTGTTGTTACCTGTGTATGTAGCTTCTTTGACACCGTAAGCCAGAGCACCAGCACCGATGAGCAGTTTGATCCCAAGGCCGGTGCCTCTCGGACCGCCGGCGGACATCCGGCCTGCAATCTGCCTCAGCTGCTGCAGAAAACCCTAAGTGAGAGAAGACACACTGGTTTTAATCTTTTCATGGATGTGCAGCATTTGGTTAAAAAAATTATAATTTCCTTGCACGGCTTTCCAATTGTTCTTGTGCACCTTCAGACAGGTGAGAATTCCTCTCAGGTGAAGACAAAAAAAATATTTTTAAGGATTTTAAGGTGATCGCTCTCTCGAAGGAATGCCATGAGTTTTGGGCTTCAGTATATCTTTTGCTGGAAACTGTGCAAAAGACAAAGCTGTCGAGCTGAAATGAGTTCAACTCTAATCTAACTCGAATGCCCTGTTGATCTAGCCGCAATGTAAAACCAAAAAACAATCAAAACAAGCGACCGGAAGTCCTAAAATTTTCCTGGTACGCTTCCCTGCTCAACTAAAGCATCACCCTTGATTCATGATTATATGGGTTTCCTCTGGATTCTACAGTTTCCTCCAAAATCATGCCTGCAGGTGGACATGCTTAACCCTAGATATAAAATGTCTTTATGTGATGTTTTATGCCCAGGGCGTTTCAAGGACATTTCTGAGGATGAATGGTCAGTCCTAAAAAAAATATAATACTTGGTGCATGATTTAAGACACAGCCCATTCTTGGTCTATGGCGTAGGACAGTCATACTAGAAGGTCATGGAGAGGAGATTCGGAGTGAAGTGAACAATAACTTCAATAAATCGTCTACAAGCAGTGCTTATAATGAGTGCTGAACTATAACGTGTAGGTTCGGTCCATTACGTGCGCATGCGCATAATGTTCGAACCGGTTCCAGAAGCACAGAACCCACGTGACGTCAGCATGGGTTTTAAATTCTAATTACATTACTAATAAATGTCATAGCGTCCATTATTATTATTATTATTATTATTATTATTATTATTATTATTATTTAATCTGACACGAATTACACAAGTGCGTGTTCCGTAAATGACTAAATTACTGCTATTATTTTTTCGCAATATGAACGCAATACACTCGGCTAAGCTGTTAGCTAGCCTTTATCACATTTAGCGTCAAATAATCCAGTTCACGCTCATCACGAACACATTTAAACATTACAAACCGTTCTATACATCTTCATAAAGCTTAAATTAAAGATAACTTACTCCAGGTTCTTGCCCGGCCATGCTGCTTCTTCTTCCACTTAACCTGACACGCCAAGGTCACGACAAAGCACTTCCGGTCCAACCGAGATGCACGCCGGGAGTTGAAGTAGCAGCGACAGAAGCAATAAATAGCAACCGTGACATTGTGTGCAGCGTCTTCTTCACAGCAAATCAGTATACTCATTTAAACTTAAGTCTGGGGGAAAGCTGTATATAAAACCATTCAGTAAAATTCACAATTCATGAATAATTGTCTTTTCATTACATTGGAAAGTCCTCTGTGAAATATATTTAACAGAATGCTAGTTTACACTCACCTTTAGACTACTATATATTTAACTATATAGTTTTGGTGAGTCTGCACACTTTAACCCCAGATTATTTTTCCTGAAGAATGTGTTGAATCCTATTGAACTCGAGATTGAGGCATGATGGTGTGTGATTCACCCAAATGAGGATGGGTTCCCCTTTTGAGTCTGGTTCCTCTCAAGGTTTCTTCCTCATAACATCTAAGATAGTTTTTCCTTACCACAGTCGCCACGGCTGCTCATCACGGATAAAAGCACGCCATTCACCTTAACTTAATTTCTGTAAAGCTGCTTTGAGACAATGTCTGTTGTGAAAAGCGCTATAGAAATAAACTTGACTTGACTTGACTCAACTTGATGGATGGACACTTTTCTGCTCACCATGGTTGTGAAGAGTGGTTACTTTTTGAGTTACTGTAGTCTCTCTGTCAGCTCAAACCAGTCTGGCAGCCTTTCTTATTAACAAGGAGCTGATCAAATGCTTCAAATGTTTTTTGTTTTTCACACCACTGTATATCAAGTCGAAAACACGGGACATGAAAAATCCCCAAATCAGTAGCCTTCTGTCAATAAAAACAATACCCCTTCCCCCCAAAAAACTCTAAAACAACATTTTCTCCCTGTTCTGATGTTTGATGTGAACATAGTCTGGTACTCTTGACCTACATCTGTACGATGTTCAGCATTGCTCTACTCCCAGATGATTGGCTGATCACATAATAGCATGAATTAACAGGTTTACGGATGTTTTAATTAACAGTATCGAGTCTATTTATATATAAGCATATTGTTCTAAATTAAATTGTTTATAACTCTATTGTAGCATGCAAAACAGTTCAATTAATTTTTATTTGTATAGATTTTAACGCCTTGTCTCAAGATTAACCGATTAAGCGTTCATAAAATAATGTATAGATTCGTTCCATATAATTGTAAGCTTGCCATTAATAAGGTAGATTGCACAAGGAAAAAACCTTGAGAGAAACCAGACTCAAAAGGGAACTCGTCCTCATCTGGGTGGTACCGAATATCCATTCATTACAGTTCAGTGATTTGCAGTGATTAAATGCAGCCTGTGGTTTTGAGCCATTGTAGTAGACTGTACAGCTTAATATTCAGTGATAACAGGAAATACATTATGCATATGATATATCTATTTACTCATACCTAAAAGATGTAATCATATGCATATTATAAATATGGCACATGCGAATATAGCGGATGATGAGTCTATATATGACATTACAAAAATCAATATATTGTAATATTCATACTTTCGTAATGGTTACATGTTATGGTCCTGCTTTAATTATTCGGTTATTATTGTTCATGATACACTGAAATAGTCTAGAGTAGACCATAACATTAAACTGCATGCTTTTTTTTTTTCTTAGCAAACATCCGATAGGGGGCAGTTTAACCTAGGTGCCTTGTTGAAAACTACAATATTCCCCTGTGTGCAAATAAGGTTGAGGAGAATCTTCTCTCAGGAAAAACTTGAAGCCCGGTTTGGAGGGTAATTGTCCCAGGCCTTAAAGGCAATGTCAAAGTGGTGAGGAGTGAGGAGAAGACTATCATGACTTCTCTCCCATGCATTACACACATCTACACCCAGCGATGCAGGACCAGGACCAGGAGCATGACAATTATCAAAGACCACACATGAACATTTCTCAGTGCATTAATCAGAAAAGCTCTACCGGATACCGAGGGCCAACAGATAGAAACACGTTTCTACCCTCAGGCAATCCAACTACTGAAGAAGGCCATTTGAGAGAGCCTACATATTTTCTCTCTTTCACACACACAACCACATACACATTTGCACTAGAGATTTTGTTCAAAGTTCTCGATGTACTACACAGAACCATTTAAAGAATATAACTGGCTTACTAAAATGTTCAAATATATTTAATTTAATTTAATATGATTTAATTATATTTTTACATTCTATTTTGTGTGTGAGTGTGTTCTCTGTTTGTTGTTGCACTGTGGGTTGAGTAAACACAAAAATCAGCATGGTTATGTGAGGTGACATTTCAAATCACTTTCAGATTCTTCTGACCTGCTTCCTGTAGGCCTATGTTTTCAGCACCATTATAATTGCGGCAGCTATACTGAATGTATTATCATATTTATCCTGTTCCCTAACAAAACCCAACCTTTTAATAACCTTTACAACATATTAATTACCACGGTGTTTGCACTGTATCAGTCCCACATGGACAGCTGGCCTTGAGTTTTATATATTTGCCTGTAGTGCTGTGTCTGACACCATATCTGACATTTTGACCACTGCATCTGCCAGCCATGTCTATCAGTCGATGTTTGCAACTGGCAGCTCTCCATAGATAGTCCAAGGCCGGTACACACATTCTACAATATAAAAAAAAAAACCCTTATTGTTGCATCTGTTAGCGCAGATGATTAAAGTATTAGTTGATTTCTGGGAAGTCTGTCAGCATGTAAACATTATAAGCTTGAGGAAAACATTTATACTTTGCACATTGATGAGCTCAAGAGCCCGGAAACAAACAAATCAGCCGGAGAACATGTGAGAACATAGAAGCATGTCCACATCATTTTGTCACAGAAGAGGTGTCATATCCCAGAGGAAGAAGTGATGAAAGCGTATATTTCTGACCTGATTCTGGTGTCAATGCTTGTTATAGCACAACTAAAAAATATATATCTGTTGATTATTTATGATCATTTCTTTATGTGAAACTTTAGCAAAGAATGGCAGATAAGAGGAAGGGTTTTTGCATGTCCTGCTCATACGAGCATAAAAGCAGCAGCCGGATTGAGAAAACACCCTGTCATTTTGAAAGGTGTTGACTGATTTTCTGTAAAAGAGCAGCTCAGACAGTAGCACAGCTGCAAATCACAGGTTTATATCAATTCGCTCGCTCGAATGCGTTATCGTTTCTATAGTAACAGCTCCTTCCCAGGGACTTTCTGTATGCTCGCATTAAACAAAGCTCAATAGTACACAACTAAACGAATTAAAAAGTGGTCTTGTCATCTCACTAACACAAAAAAAAACATTTTATTGTTCGTATGTTGACAATGTCTGTAACGAGAGCTGTATGTAAACTTTTCTGGAAGGAGTCTAAAGTGTCAGGATGTTCTAACTGTGTAGAATGTGGAAAGCCATTGTGTTTGAAATATTGGATATAATGTGGTGTTATTTAAACATTTAATATAAATAACAACCTGATTAAATGTATAGTATTATTGTTTGTATCATTTACGCCATGTCGTATCCAATAATCTAATTATCCATACATACACACACACACACACACACACACACACACACACACACACACACGGACACACACACTCACAGCTGTGAAAAATTTTGGTATTTATATTGCTGCCAGTTTGTTTAACAGCTCTGTGCCTGAATGGTGTTACATCCTTATTTTGTAATAAACGTGTCAGCCAAAATAGATAAAAAAAATGCCCTGTTACAGAAATGTCCTGTAATATTTCCAACATGTACAAGAATTTCTGTATTTCTTTTAGGACAGAGTAAATTCTCATTAGTGCAAGTTGATCAACCATAAAAAAATTTCAGTTTGTTTTTCAGGTGCAAACTCTTGCAGTCTCGCTGACTCATTTTGTGTTTGGATTGAATCCTGCCTCTCTTGTTTCTTTCTTTGGATAGAAACATCAGCCAAATAAACAAAATGTGAAGTAGTATGGGATTTCATTAAGCGCATGGATCAATAGTGTAAATAAAACACCAGTGATTGTTACTAAGTGGTGCTTACCCTCACTCTCCCCTTTATCCCTTTTCTCCACACTGCTAATGTATCCTTGGAGAGTGCAAAAGGCACAGCTGGGACCCAAATCCCACGTTGTCATGATGTGGGTGTGTTAAACCACAATGAAACAACAAGAAAAGAGTGCACAGGTAAAACTACGTGTATATCTATCTGATGATTATTTACTAGAGAAAAGGAAACCATTTGGAGTGTTTGATCTTCTACATTTCTCAGATGAAAGTAGTTTTTGCTCTTGGGGACCAGGCAAGTGTGTTATATTTTTGGAGATATTTGGTCACACAAACACACACACAGTAAAACCCTACTATTCGACACCCTACCAGTCAGGCTTACTCACATTTTCCTGTCTCCCAGTGGCAGGTGGCAGACTTGTGAATGCCGCACTAAGCCAAGTTGATGGTGTGAATGCCTGTACGCTGCTCACCGTGTTGTCATTGCACGACCTCGGAGCAGTTTGATTGCGACCCATCTGGTGCCATCCAGAGTGAGAAAAAAACTTGGCATTCATTTCCATGCACCAAGACTTTTTGACCTCAACTTAGAGCAGTAAATATAGATACTGTCATATTGGTACTGTTTCTCAAATCAGGATCAGTCAATATTTATACACCATATTAACTAAAGTATTAGGACCCCTGACTTTTCCACTCATATATGTTCTTTTCCAAACTGTTACCAGAAAGTGAGTGTCACACGATTATATAGAATGTCTTTGGATGTGGTAGATTTATATTTTCCCTTCACTTGTACTAGAAGACCCAAAACTGTTCCAGCATGACAAAAGATCTTGAGTGGCCTGCTATAGAGCTCTGACCTCAACCCTATTAAACACCTCTGTGGTAAACTGGAATGTTGCGTGCACCCTAGGCCTCCTCACCTCACCTACATCAGTACCTACATCACCTACAGAACCTACATCAGTGATCAGTATCAGTATGGGCGTCTGCTAAATGACGCAAATGTAAATGTACCTGACTTTACCAACACCCTTGTGGCTGAATATTCACACATCTCCACAAGCACACTCTAAAATCTAGTGGAACAACTTCTCAGAGAAGTTCATGTTAATTTATGAGCAAATGTGGACTATATGTGGATTAGAATGCTTATATAGGTAACATGTATACACCTATATAGCTACTAAATACTAAAAGCTAGTTCCATCTGTTGTCCACTTGCTCATTCAGATCTCGCTTGATCCGGTATGAAATTCTGGTTTGGCACAAGTTTTATGCTGGATGCCCTTCCTAACTCAACCCTCACCATTTATCCGGGCTTGAAACCAGCATTAAGAGTTCACTGGCTTGTGCAACCCTAATGGCTGGGTTACTTTCTAAGTCAAATGTACCAATGTGAAATGAGGCAACAAAGTTAAATGTGAAATTCACCAATTGCATTTCTCTTCATAATAGAGTTGTATTTAAAGAGTTTCTCATTAGTTCTCTATTGAAGTATAATTATTGCCTCTGTACTAAGAGGAAAGCTCTAATCCTTTAATTTCAAGTCTCAGCCTTGATTCATTACTCACACGGGGGATAAACAGCAGTGCATCTGTGCCAAGAGGCAGCGAGAGCGTCAAGGATTTTGATTTGACTCTCATAAAAGCTCTCGTAGAAAGGGGGGTCTTGGAGGTGCAGATGAAATTAAGCTTTTTACATTTGTCTGAAGGTTCTGTTCAGACAATCAGACAAAGAAGCAAGTTAACATGGGCTATGAAATAGTTTTTTTTTTTTTTTATACAATGAGAATTATAAGAAGTGATCTAAATTGTTATGACATAAAATCCATAAAATCTATGTATTATTCATGTTTTAGGTACAGACAAATTCTCACGTTGCAACAATTCTGAAAACGTGATAAAAATCTCAGTTAAATGTATAACAAGGTGCTTAATGCCATGAAGTGATAAAGAAACATAGGAACATTCACATTTGGAGTTCTTTTGGAACAATTAGAGTAACTCTGATATAATTAACAACTGCTCATGGAATGTAATGAACACTAACAGTGAACCAATATGCCTGATTACATGCATCCTTTTCTGAAAGGTTTCAATTAGTTTTTTTTTTTTTTTTTTTGCAGCTCCACGGTCTGTGTGTGTGAGACCAGAAAAATTATGACTGAGGTGTTTTTGAAAGCAACCATGTTTTTCGGAAAATCTTTGCTCCTGGTTGAAAAATATAATACGAAAAAATTTAAAGGCAGCCTTAGACAACATACAGTATATAGAGATCAGATACCAAAATGTTGAAATTTAAACCAAATGTTTAATTTGAAAATAAAAAAATGTTTTGAGGAACTGTAAGATATTTACAGATTTAATTCATTAAGAAATATAGGTAACAGCAGCTCTATCTGAATTTATCTCTAAGAAAGAAAGGTTGTGACATCATTGTTCAATAGTAGTTATGCAGTTATGCAGCACAAATCTTCTAAATAAAAACACTGATTTCTATTGCATAATCGCCAAAAAACTAGATTAACAAATTAATAAGACCTAACATTGAACCTTGAGCTATGCCACAGGGCAAAATAACGGATTACGATGCACATTCACAATTACTAACCAAAACTGCCCTCACTGGGAGGTTGAAAGCAAAGCAGATGATGATATGCATGATATTCCTGTCCGACATTCATGCCTGATATACCTGAGGCTGCTTAGAAATAAACACCAGTATCCGCTAACTTTAAAATATCATCTATATCTTGGGTAGATCGGGTTCCTTGCTGTGCATTGGACAGAAGAATGACCAAAATGTATATCGGATATCGTCTTTCTAAATCTCTTCCAAAAGCAGTTTTAGATCAACTTTAGGAAATTTTAGTGAACATTAGATATTCAAAAAGAAAAAATAAGGAAAGACTCAGAAATTTCCAATAATGGGTGAATAGCAGCATGTTAAAAGAGTAAAAAATACCCAATGTCAATGAATTATTCATAATAGAGATCAAGCAAGGTCCAATTGCATTTATTACATGACATTTGACAGTGTGGTGGAGAAAATGTAAAGGTCAAGCGTCTGAGGGAATATGAAACATAATATCATAAAGGTCTTGGAAGGGTGGAGGATACAACTGACCCAACAAAACGAGACTAGATGTAGCATCACAATTCATCAGTGTAGCCACAGAATCTGAAAATCTCGCCCATCTATCTAATGTCAGTATTCTATGTATTGCAAAAATGCAAAGAAGAGCTCAAAAAATCTTTGAAGATAATGAAACCAGAAGTGAAATTTAAACGTCTATTAACCTTGACACAGACAATGTACCATTCAGACACTTCATCATTTAGGACTCTGATTGAGATCATGTGTCGTGTTGTTGGTGAACCCGCATCCAGAACAGGTACCGGAAGAACGTTAAAGAACTTCAGAATACCTATTTCACAAAAGCATTCGGCAGCAATTAAATAGTTGCTGGTTCTATATGTGAATTCTGAGAAATCTGCATTATATTGTACAGTTTAAAAGTTTATTACAAAGGATGTTTATGTATATTATATAATGATTTATATAAAAAAAAAAACAAAACAATAAAATCACCCCAGAACCATTGAGAGAGTTTGTATGACTTATGAGTTTTTCTCTTTGCTGTTTCTCTTTTTGCTGTTTATTTGATTTATTAACACAAACGGAGAAAATCGCACATGAAGGAATGACTATTTACAGCTGCTATAACATCAGAAAATGGATAAAAATTATGATATGCCCATTATTAATCCATAAAAAATATTCATGTTTGGTAAATTGCTGTGATATAAGAGGAATGAAACACATGTTACACTATCTCTGCTTTATGTCTGTCCTTGTTACACTATCCTGCTCTTGATTATTTTTCTATAACAGCACAACACAATGTTTCATTCCCTTTTAATTGATAAGTTGTTGTCTCTCTGTATTCACAGAACAGCTTGTGTGCTGCAGTTAATAATGAATGGACGCTCGGATAAGAATGGCTATTCCAAGGTCCATTAAAATGACAATTTAAATAAGAGCACAAAAGTTCATATTCAGAATGACATGTGCATCTCTTGCAAATTGCGCTGCTTCTTGTATTTCAATTATGTCCAGTTCCATTTATTACAATCAGAGCATGTAGTGTTCTCGGGCGCTTCTGCCTTTCACTACAGCGTAATCATCTACAATTATCAGTCCTGCCTCGGAGTCAGCCATATTCATTTTCTTAATGCTCTCTCTAACCATATGGCTTCCATTTGGTACATTATCTCTGCTTGTTTTGCTGGTGAGCTTTCTGAGAGTTTCACTACATTTTTTTATATAAAGGCTGGTTTAAGAGCTTGCATTCTTGTTAGATTTTAGCCAGTCTAGGAATGAGTTGAAACTCTGCAGTGAAAATTGTACAGAATGGTAGTTTAGTGTATTCCAAACAAGTTGTCTAAATGAGCTTTTGAACTACGCTTTATGGACAAAAGTGTGGTCGTATGTGGAACCTTTTTGGTGTCAAGAACTTTTTGCCTGGTTTCTCAAGGTTTAAGATTGTTTGGATCTGAAGATGTTGGGAGAAGCCCTGATGATCCACCGTTTCCTTGATCTTTTTTCTAAAAATTATATTGAAACTCTCTCCGTATCTCTCTGCTAGAAATTAAATTCCAGAGGTTTCCACCACTTTTTACATTCCCACAAATTCTCAATACCATTTAGTTGAGGTTGGGGTCCACTTGCAAAAACACAATCAAACACCAGTTTCTAACAGTCATTTGAATTTCTGTAATGTCTGAGAAGGCGAACTGAATAGGCTCATTACTCACTCTGTTCTTGAACTTTAGGTGCTTTTGTCTTCCAAACAAACCCATTACAAATTCGGTCTTCTTGGCATCAGCATGAAAGATAAAACCATGGCAGGTTATTTAAAAGGGGCTGTGTCCCACTGAGCTGGTTAGATAACTGAGTAATCTCACCAAATTCAATTAGCATGCATGCTTGTCGGATAAACTCGGAAGTTGATAGGAACCGCTTTCATCGTACTAACAAGCATTATTTTTCCTTGAAAATGTAAAATTAGTTTTGGCCTTTTTATGAGATCAGCACTAAACAATGGGTTACAACTAGAAACAACAATGCCTACATTTATGGCATTTGGCAGACGAGAATTAAGGGCCCTAGGGGCCAGCAATGTCAGATTGGTGGTGTTCAGATTTGAACTCACAACCTTCTGATCAGAAGTCCAACATCTTAACCACTGAATTACCCATATCCTTAACTTGCATACAATCCTAAATAAAAACCAGTCAAGCACTAAAAGAGATTCAGGCTTTTTTGCATCTCTCAGCCGTGTGTACTGTGAACAGATCCGAGAGTATCTAGGGTAAAACTTTTTTTTATTGTTATGCATATTTCTTCCCAGCTTAGGTGCTGACAATCTCATTGTGAACAGCGATTTTTCTTTTCTGCAGATAATTATAAAAGAGAAGCCCATAGTGGAAATGAAAGTAAGGATTTACAGCAGCAGAGTTTACTGTCTTGACCTCATTTATGAGTTATGGTTTGGAGAAGGAAGGGATATTAGATTACACTTGCACAGTTCAGCTCATTAATTTGAAACCAACAGAAAGGATGACTGGAAATGAATAGGCCACGAATGGGAGGCCTCGCTGATTAAACCTGGAGTGCCACACCGAGCAACACACCATCAATCATCATAAAAGCCTCCTACAGGCTCCAAAACATGGGGGCTTCACTCTCTCTTCTCTCATAGCCACCATTAGTTCTGAGCTCTTCAACCTGAGCCCTGTTATAGAAGAGAATGAATGTACTGGTTGTGTATGATGTTACACAAGCCATTTGGGTAAGCTGTTAAGGAATGCTAGAGTTCTGAATCAATACTATAAATAATCAATTGGGAGACCAGTTAATAGAAAATGCACCATAAAACATTCATCACATAAAAGAAAAATGATGATGGACTATACAAAGAGACCAGGACATACAAATGGACAAAAAAAAAAAAGACAAGTTCTGACTTACAATTATCTACTAAATTAGCTAGTAATTAGTAAAGTTGCTCTTTTGTTTATAAATATGTTTATTATTACCCTTCGCTGGAGATCAGTTTTTTTCAACTCCTGCTCAAGATCATAAACAACAAGAAGTAGATACTTGGAGGATTAAAAACCAGCACTGATGTTGTGTCACACATACCACATAATCACACAACATGTAACATATATAACGAATATAAATATACAGAAACCTGGTGCTTATAACAGTGCCAAAATAAACCAGCGTAAACAAATAGTACTTCCATTTCGTTTTTCTAACATATTTTACAGAGTTTTTGTCATAATTCTGACACTATTATACAGTACCATCAACTGATTCATTTGAAAGCATTAAAGTCTGCGTTGAAGTTAACCATGGTGTTATTACGTGCCTTCATAATGCTACATTTACTCAACTGAGTTAATGCCCAGTGCATGATAAAATAATATTCCTTTGCCAATAAATACATGAAAAATGGAAATATTTTTTTTTTATTGAGCAATTAAAATGTGTAAATACTTTCAATCTTTTTCAGTTTATCATCATGAGAAAATTGTTTTGCACTTTTTTTTGCTTGATTGATGTATTGATTTACTTGGGAATTTGCAAACAGCACTATAGGTTACTAATTGTCCTCCTTAATAACGTTATACAGTAGCTTCTTATCTGTATGGTTTCAAGTACAGATAAGCGTGCATGCAATCGAATTGGCTATATGTGTGCATGGCACCCTGTAATAGCCTGGCATCCCATTTAGGGTTTATTCCCTCTCTATCCAGTGTTCCTAGGACAGGATCTGGATGCAACATGACTAGGTTTGCAAAAAAAAAAAAAAGGTTGCGGGTGTAATTACTTTTCGGTATTTTTTATTTTTTTACATTAAGGCATTATTCAAAATTAAATACACACAAATGTATGCTTTAGAAAACAAAGCGACAGTGTAAGGTGTGAAGTGTAAGGTGCAGATACTGTATCCCACCACACCAGGTTTCTTTTTGTGCAAAATTTCAGACACATGCCTGGCAACCCTGGCCAGTATCCTGAAGATGTTTAATAGTTGATGCACAAAATAATACCCATATTAACAGTTACTGGAAACGTTCATGTCGAGTAAAACTCGTGCGCATGCGCGCGTTTATCAACGTGAGAGCCGGTGAGACATGCAATTAAGGTTATTCCCATGCAAGCTTATTATGCACTTATTGTGTATGTGTTCGTAGCATCCATACAGTACATGAGCGTTATTAGACTCTAATGCACGCAGTGGAAAAGCGCAGTAGTCCCTTTGCAGGAAAGTGCGCCTGCATCACTGATGAGCCCAGAGGCGGTTCCTGATGAGGACCAATTGAAAATTCCGAGCAAAGGCAGGAGGAAGAGTATGAAGTGGGAGGGCGGTGGTAGTTGGGACAGGTCCTGCAGAGCGCTGACTGTCAGCGCGTTTCGGTGTGTGTGTGTGTGTGTGTGTGTGTGTTTCTCAAAGCGTGATAACGAGACCCGACGATCCATCATCCGTGGTCTGTAGCGGTCCACGCGTGTGCGCAGTCGGGACGCAGCACCTGGCTCCAGATCTCCATCATCTTATATTTATTTATTTATTTATTTATTTATTTATTTATTTATTTATTTATTCTTCTTCTTTTCATCTCCCACCCCTCCACACTGAGGCTGGGTGATAAAAGTACAGGAGCTGCGGACTTTCCGGCTCTTCTCCATCCGAGGAAGTGAACATGTACCAGGGCCACTCTCAGGTAAGATTTTGTGTTTTTTTTCCCCGCACCTTTTTAATCAAGGTGTTGGCAGGAATAATTTGGCACGTGCATGAGGCTGAACCGGATCATCCGTGCTGCTTGCGTTCCCACCAAGATGTATAATAAATCACTATTTGGGATCTTTGTGGAGATGTTAAAGCACTTCTGAGGAACCTGAGAACTACCTGCTTTGATTGTGGGCATCTTGCATTACAAATTAATTCTATATTAAAAAAGCTTCCTTTGGCATCTTCAAGGTTTTTTTTTTTTCCTTTCATGGTTCCAAGTAGTAAATAACCCCCCAAAGAACCCTTAAGGAAGCCTTTATCTAAGAAAGCACTTTTTATTTGACACTTCTGAGAAACTTGTTATGATGACCATCAGAACTACAAAACATCTGTTCAGTCTGTGGTCCTCCTTACAGTGGAATATTCAACCCTCAAGTTTTTTTGTTCATGTAGAATCATAAAACTGGAGACTTTCCTTTCAGTGAAGGTTCCAAGAAGAAATCAAACACCCAGTGAACCCCCCCCCCCCCAAAGGAACCACCTTTTTATGTTTGAAACTTCTGAGGAACTTAAGGTGATAATTGAGAACTACCAAACATCTACATAGTTATCTGTGTTTGTTATGAAATTATTGTAACTTTTTATATACAAAAAGGGCTTCCACTACCACCCTCAATTTTATTCTCTGGTTTGTTTCCCTCAAATAGAATCTCAAACCAGATAGCGTTGCTTTCAGTAAAGGTTCCAAGTAGTCATTAATCACCCAAAGATCCCTTGAGGAACCCTTTACCTAAGGAACCACTTTTTCTAAGTGTAAAAGGAACTTCTGAGGAACGAGAGGCAGGGATATTGATTTACAGGGTTTGTGGACCTTCTGTTACCAAAATATCTTGCATAATAAATAAATGTTTTGATGTTTTATTAATTAAAAAAGGCTTAAAAGGCTTCCTCCAGCACCCTCAGGGGTTTGCTTAGTTCATGTTGAATTCTAACACAGACGACTTTAATTTCAGAAAAGGTTCCAAATATCAAGAACACTCTTGAGGAACAAATATCTGAAAATGTACTTTTCATATTTGTATTTGGTACTTTTTAGAAACCCAAGGTGACAATCTTGATTCAGAGCTATCGATCATTTCATCTGAAGGAAGAACCCTTAAAGCGTGGGTTAAGAAAATGAAGTAGTTCATGAATTTTTGGCAGCAGACCTGGGGTATTAATATAAATTTCATCTCGTCCTGTAGAAACCAGTAAATGGTTAATGGTTCTTAGCATTAGAACTTTCTCTTGATCGCTTAAACCTTCTGTGGTTGAAAACTTTTTAGGACAAACCAACAAAACTGTTAATTTGATGTTTCCACGTAGAGCTAGATAGACGATATATCCTTTGTACTTGTTGGTGTGGTCCTATCGGTATTAAAAGTTATAAGCAGATTCTGGATTCTGCTTGGATGATCAACTTGTTTGGTAAATAGTGCCTAAGTGGAAATCGTTATATAGCATTACCGCACTTGACAATCTCACGCTAAATCCTGGTAATATATTACTATGTAACACATCGGTATGTAAAACACATTCCATGTCAGTATTCCATGTCATATATGCAAATGAAGTACCATATAAACGAGTTGACATGCGTAACATGAATTGATATTCCAGGCAGCGTAAAAAAAAAAAAACACATTTCATTTCTTTGCACAAACATAGATATCACCTGAATGTACAGTCAACATCCATGTGGTCCACGTCAGCTCGCTGTGACCTTCATACAGTCTGCTGAACTCCGATTCCGCCTGCTAGCACTCACATGACTGATGATGCTGCGCTTGCACTTCACCAGAACTGCCATCAGGTGCGATTTGCTCCAGAGGCTCTGACGCTTGACGCTAATTCGCTTCCCGTTCCAGTGCCGCGTAAATCAGAGCACGTGTAGGAAGCCTCTCCTTGTTTTCCGTGGAAAGAGTACATTATTCATGACTGATGGGTAGATGGAAAGTGAGGCTGTCTTTATTTGTCAGTAATTGTGCTGTGCAAGCAAAGATTTACACCCACATAGATATATGGGGGATCTTCCTTTTTTTAAAAAAAAAAAAGGTATGAGACACTGATGCAAACATGCTTCTGTAAAAGAAGCTTGACAGACACTTTCATCCGAGAACCTAATATCCTACGTGTTAGAGTCACACATAGTGTTAGTGTGTGTGACTCAGGTGTGCTCAGTTCACACTAAATCTGCACTAAATTGACAAATAAAATTCTTTCATGATTGTAAAATTATTTTTGCCCTCAGTGATAGAATGAAGGTGATGTAGATTTCCCTGATAGAAAAAAACAACGTCTTAAAATTTTTTATATAATAGTAATAGTCTATAAAGTTGCAACATTTTCTACACCAATAGTATATATATATATATATATATATATATATATATATATATATATATATATATATATATATATAAAGAATAATATATATTCATTCATTCATTCATCTTCTCCCGCTTGTCCGTAATTCGGGTCGCGGGGGCAGCAGTCTAAGCAGATTCCCTAGACACTTCTCCGTGTCCAGGGATCGGGTTGTCAAGACCCCCGCCTTCGACTGCTGCCAGATCCTCTCAGCACCGGTCCCTTACGGTCCCTCCTGCAGGTGGTGAGCCCACGGGAAGGCGGCCCCACGTCGCTCCGACGTCACGGTCCTTGATTCATTTTTTTCTCGTAAGGGTTTTTCGAATTGCTCTTAGTCTGACCCGTCGCCTAGGACCTGTTTGCCTTGGGAGACCCTACCAGGGGCATATAGCCCCGGACAACATAGCTCCTAGGGTCATTCAGGTACTCAAACCCCTCCACCACGTTAAGGTGGCAGTTCAAGGAGGGGGAATAATATATATTATATATATAATAAAGAATAATATATATAATAAAAAAAAAAAAAAAAAAAAAAAAAATATATATATATATATATATATATATATATATATATATATATATATATTACATTTAGGGTTCCAAGCACCAAAGCCAGAACTAATGTGTTCTAAAGTTCAAAAATGAACATTCTGGTGCCTGTATAAATTAATATTTAAAAAAAATGTAAATCTCGAATTTTAACCTCTAAATTGTGTAAATACAGATTATGCATCAGTACAATTGTACAAAACAGACTGATGGCGGATTGCAGGACAGTTTTATGGTACAGTTGTTAGCGTCAGGTATTAGCTCTGTTGTTACTCAATGTTATTCATTGAAGCTGCTTGGGCATGTTTTTTTTTGTTTTGTTTTTTAGAATAATTTCCTTCTTTTTTTCTTCTTAAAAATTAGGTCTCTGAAAAAAAAATGTCTTTGCACCATATTTTTCATCAAATTGCCCAGACTACATTGCATTCAGGAAGTACAATTTTTGCTACAGGGCATTTTGTGTTACAGTGTTGTGTCACCAGGACTATAGTCTTGATCCTAAACAACATAAATGAAATCAGGAAATACAGTGAATGCTGTATACACACACACAAACACATACACATACACACACACACACACACACACACACACACACACACACACACACACACGCGTTCTGAACAAAACATCCGCAGTAATATATGAGGCTCGGGCCTATTGGGAGGTGGGGGATGTGCCTTGTCCTGCGCTGTCTTTACTGAGACAAGAGTAAAGCTGTTGTTTTTTTTTTTCCAACTTCTTCAGAGAAATGCTAATTTCTTCAATTATATGTTGCAAGATGGTAGAAAAAAAATGCTTTGTTTGAGACATTAAGTGCTGCAAACCAAACATGTTCATTTGTACAGCAGGATCATCTGTTTGCACGGTGTATGATTTATTATTTAGTACAAATGTTTTGGTGAATCATTTTTTCAGGCTCAAACTTAAACATTAAATGTTAAACATGCCAGAATTTGTATTTGTATCTGCAGATCCTTGTATCTGTTTTAGCTAAACAAAGATCATGTAGTGATATAGGTTGTCACTGATCCTCCATGCTATACATCCTGGATGTCCTTTGGGAGTTTTCCTCCCTTCTATAAAATGCACAGATGGTTCAGTGTCTCATGGAGATACATCCACAGCTGCTGAACTCAAAATTTATGACAATCCACCACCTACATAAAATTCCAGCTAATATCTGGATGAGCTAACTACCATGATTGAATAGTCACCTGCAATGCTTTAACATCAGTGATCGGTTTTATGTAAATAAGATGCACTAATAACTGAAAGCATTAATGTCTATATTCACACTAATGCTTCACATGAACATTTTGTGACTAATGGCACAGACGTTGAACAGATGAGACAACTGAATGATCATGAAGTTGAAACTATATGCAGAAGCTTCTCCACAGTCATCTGTAAACATTGGATTTGTCATTGTTGAATGTTTTTAGTACTTATGACATCATAAGTTTGCTAATAAGGGTATAATTATAGAAGCTCCTAGTCTTGTCAAGTTGTCTTCAGCTGAATAACGTACATTTATTGGATAAGATGGATAAAGGATCTGCTATAGAAGCCCTAACATAATCATATAAGTCCATAAAATTATCCGTCATTGTTTATATTATGTCATATAAATTTTGTTAATCTGTTAAACCCAAATATGGAAAAACAACCATTAAAGGAGTGATAGAATTTGAATAGGAATGATAGAAACCCAGGTGAACTACATCCACCATTGGCAGGCTAGACTATATGTCATATTGTTTGTGACTCCATTATTGACCTTATTGACCAAAAACCTGTAAATGAGATCTTCAAAAAACCATTATTTTTGTCTGTGCTTGTCAGATATTGTGATCCAAATAATCCAACCTATATTCATCCTGGTCAAATAAACACCTGACAGTTTTTAACAATGATGCAACAATGTTCTCCGGGTTGTTTTCTAATACACTGCAGGGCATACAGTAGCTGCAAGAACCAGGATAGGCTATTTCTGTCCATATTGTGCAGCCTTACTGCCTGGGGGGATGAACATTTTTTGCCCAGGCATTGAGCTGGACTGAAACTTGGGTTCTCACTATTGCGGTAATTGTTTCAGTCCGCTCGTGTCAGCAAGCAAATATGTACTCAGGCAGTGGCTGACATTTCCAAGACATTTATGAGGGCAGTCAGCTCCTGTAAAAGCAGGCGTTCATTTAACTCGTGCATGGTTAGATTTTCAGCATGCTCATTAGAGCCGGAAAACTGAAGAATATCATGAAGAATGAAATGACAATAATTGATTTATAGTCAAGACTGACTATTTCTAGGTCGCTATAAAAATTTATCAAAACAGGCCATTTCCTCGGGTCTCATCTCTTCCCTTGAAGCACACTTGCTCTAACATGAATCACCAGAGTAAGTATCTTTAATCAATTCCTCTTGATAATCCCACATCCAGGTATCAGTATGAATCATTATGATAGAAAACATGATCTTATACAACAAAAGAATAAATGAATATATGATGAGGAGTAGGTATATTTACATTGCATTTACATACAGTGATTATATAGGTAATATTAGCAGTTATATGTACAGTTAAATGTCAGATCTGATCTCTGTGCTAGTGTACGAGCCTTACAGCCTGAGCGACTGAATCTAGCTCTGAATCTAGTTCTTGATTACTCCCTGCTTTCTTCGTTATCCCAGATGCGTAGACGTCTGCATGGAGGTGGGAGACAGAGATTTGCTCTGTTGTGTAATGAAAGATGTGACTGATTCGGTAATGGTTCAGTGTAAATGGACCAGATGAGCTCGTGACAAGCTAATTTTCTTAAGATAATACAGGAAGTACATGCGCCACAGTAAGCTCTGAATCCCATGTAAAGCGAGAGGGAGAAAACGAATGTGAGATGTATTAGAGTCTGAAATATTTACCTGCATCCACTGGTAGATAAAATGGAAATTAAGACCTGGGCGGTTTCAAATAGCACATTATTACAAGCAGTAGTATAATGGCATTATGTTTACCATCCATTTGTGGTTTGGTCTACTCCATTCAAATCACATCACACAGTCCTAACACGATCCCGGTGCAATAGGCAGGCGAGGTATGCTAGCGGATTTGGTATGCAACATAAAACCTGCTGTACTGACCATTAAAAGGCTTGTGCATATTGAAAGAAGAATGAGCAAATGTTTACTTTGTATTTGTGGATCAAGTACTGGTAGTAGTTTGGCATCATTTAGCATAAAATGCTGTTTATTTTAACATTATTGTTATAGACAGCAAGAAATTGCAGTTGAGTCCTGAATTTAAGGACCTGCTTAAATGTCTGCTTGTCTCATTAGATTAGTGCATGATCTTCTGGATAAGTTTGAAGGAAACGTCCTTTTTTTATTTCCAAATAACAACATGCTCTGATTCTCTGACTGAACGCACAGCACGGCCCCAGGTGTGAGAGGCGCTGATCTCATGGTTTTCCTTCAGTTTACTCCATGTGCTTTTTGTTGACACTGCAATGGACTTTGGTTTTGGTTCTGTCTCTAACCAGGGATCAGTCCTGATCAGTTTGGCAATTTGGGTTAGATTAGATTAGATTCAACTTTACTGTCATTGTGCAGAGTATAAGTACAGAGCCAGTGAAATGCAGTTAGCAGCTAACTAGAAGTTCAAGAACAATATATTACATATATACATAGAATAAAAAGTGTATGCACGTGTTAGTGAGTAGATACCAGCTCAGTGCAATGACACGGTGGTCAAATATAGAGGTGTGCAGATAAATGAGGTAAAATGTCCAGTGACAATCAGGTAGTAATTATACAGTAATGTGCAAAGAGGCAAGTTAGACCATTATTACACCATTACACCATTGTTTATATTTGCAAAGAATGACGTTTACTGACAGTTACACACTATTACACAATGTGTTTTTCTTTTAATAAAATAGAAAAAAATCTGTGGAAGTAGGGACATTTTGCAGATCTTTTTGCCTACACTTTATAATTGTCGATTTTTATTCTCATTTTCATAAAAAAAGAAACATACACATTTCTATTGCCACCACAGTTCAGTTTGCAGTTGCTGAATTTTTTATGAATTAAAAAAAATACTTTTTGAGTCATAAATAATGCACCAAAATGTGTACTTTGGTCTGTATAAAACTAAATAAAAAAAAATGCAACACTCAATGCAAGGGTATATTGAATTAAATAAAGGGTGAAAATTGTAAACAAATATGTGTAGGGTCACTATGCCTTAAAATACCATACCATAAATACATTTATATAACAATCAATTTAGAAAATGCATACGTTAAACATTTATAACATATTTGTGTTGATGTACACTATGCCTACATAGATAATGTGAATTGTTCGTTCGTACACACACACACATCGTCACATCTCTTCGCAGTGTATCACGATACATCGCTGCACCAATCTTAACAATGTTTTTATTTTTGCATGATGTAGAACGTCCTTCCCTTATCTGTCTTCTATATATATATATATTCTATTTTCGGGGGATGGAAAATTTGCAGTGCCGGGAAGATCAGGCAAACAGATGATCATTACTTTTTAATGCAATATATTGCCAGCACTGTAAACCATGATAAAAGATGAGGATTTTATTTTTTACATTAGGGTGTAATATTGACACACGCCCATCTGCTAAATCAGACCCGACACAAAATCAATAAGGTGTATGAAGACGAATGAGGAAATGAGCAACACTTCCCCTTACCTAGCAGGACAGAAGAACCTGAGGCACTGAGAACACACATGAGTACGTGCAGATTATAATGTAAAGTCAATACTGATTCCACTTAGCTGTTTTACACACATACACACACATATCACTGCTCACATTGAATTAAATACACTTATAATAATAAAGCATTTAGAAGCCGTACTTGGACTTGCACATTCAGAATAGAACAACATGGAGCAGAAGAGAAACTGTGATCCTGAAAATGAATTTGGGTTGTGTTGGCGTTACAGGAATCACAAGACGGCTCTTATCTGTGAAAGGACGGTGGGTCTTTATCCGTGTCAGTCATGCGGTATATGAGGGACGCACACATGCCTGAATGAAAGGCTTGACTGAACCCTAAGGCAGGCCAGTTATTTCAGGTTAACAGCTAATCTGTGAAATCCACTAGATTTATAGATGCAGTTGCAGATGTTGTGTGACATTTCCTCCTGAACCAGATCAGGTAGCTCTGACAGTCGGAACAGATGCCTGGCTGGGATTTACGGCCTGTGATCTGAGCAAAGAACAGCGAGGATTATCAGCAAATGAGGCCAGAGCACAGATTCAGATCATGCCAGTTTGTTTGTATTGCCTTTCCATCAAACCATTTTTTTTTTTTTTTTTTTTACTTTCAGACTTTCACATAACATTATCTCATGCTTTAATACCATGAATGCCTATCATTTCTAAAACATTCGCCTCTGCTGATAAAACGTCCCAGACGCCTGTATTTGAATACATTGTGAATAAATTGCCATTCCAGAACGCACGATTCATGCTAATTAGCCATGAATGTGACTCTGAGGAGGCAAAGTTGACCTTAAGGGTAAAAAGATTAATGCAGCTTCTGGGCTCGTGTTCATACCAGCAAGCACCACATCTCTAACGCAATGGCCAGTTTGTCTCTTGTGACTGCTGCTGATCTTGCTTGAAGGGGATAGAGTACTGAAAAGTATTAAAGTGTTCATTTTGTTTTGTATCTTCATAATATTGTTTCTCAGGAAACCAAAAAAAATGGTATGTTATGTGGAAAAGGGCAGATAGCGCTTTCCTCTAATAACGCTTTCCCACCAAAATGTGATAGGCTTTACTACGTGTTGTTCACGTTACTACCTAATCAGTTCATTGCTACTTTTTGCTGAGCTCCTCTATCTGTTCCTTGAACTCTTTTGTAATTTTTGTCAGATTTTTTACAGTTTACTCAGTCTGTACAAGTTCTTTTAGGTTTTTCTTTGCTGTGACTAGCAACCAACACTAGCTGTTGATGTTTATCATACATTTTCTTGTAATGAAGTAGACAGTTCTGGGGTTCCAGTTAAGGAAGTTTTTAGGGCTAGGAACCAATTGGAACCAATTTTTCCAGTCTGGAAAGATTTATTTGTACTGGAAAAAAGGGATTAGCTTGAAAACTGCTAGCATGTAGATAGAAAAGGATCATAAATTGTAAAGCATCATGAACAGAAGCTACATTTGTTGGGTTGATGCATATGAAAGGAAGAATGCTCTATACGCTTACCTTTAATACTTGGTAGCTGTTGCTTACGCTTTAGTAACAGGTTCACTGTGATTTAAATTACTTTTGTTTACTTTTTGAAGGAAAATAGAATCAACTATGCTCATTAGAAACCATTTTACTCATATCTACTCCTCTATCAACATGTTAGACTCATTTGCAATAATGGAAATCAAATATATAGTATGCTATTAAAGATGCCCTAAATATTTTTTTCTATCCATTATATAATAGGGTTTTTGATTCAGGTAACATTCCAAGAAAAATCCCTTTAAATTGTAAATTTTTTCCCCAGGATTGTGGCTTATTGAAATACTACTTTTAGCATCATTAAATAATGCGCGATCTAATAAAATATATGTACAAAACAAAATAAAAAAATCTAATCTAATCATTTCAGTCATCTCAGGAATATGGTAATGCTTCAGAATATAGGAGGAATTCGTAACTTTAACAGCGGCCTTTACAATGTTCAAATCTTGACCTGAAATACTGAAGACTGAGAAGTTGAACAGTTCACACTTTTTTTTAAGTTTAGCTTTTATAATAAAGACTTTTATAATAAAGACTAATATAATTAAGCATAAAGATAAAGTGTAAAGAAAGTGACATGGTGAATAACCAATAGCAGCTTTTTTTAATTTAGAGATAAGACCAAAATTAACTTTTATTATTCTATAGCCACCGAGTGATTTTGTGTCCACAGGCCCTTCAGAGCTGAGTAAGTGCAGGTGTAGGGCTTCAGGTGATGAGGATTTATTTGCTGATGCTAGCAATCCACACGCTGCTTGCGCTAGCACTTCCACACAGTGGTAGCGATGGCCTGTTTTCACACAAATAAACACAATGCCGGTGTTCAGCCACACAAGGGACCAGCGGGTTTCACACTCTGTAATGAATAGTAGGGGCTGTATTTGTCTTCGTAATGCACATCACAGGGTGTTGTGTGGGAACATGCTAACGGGCGCTAGTGCTGCTTGACAGAGGAGGGAAGTAACGAAGTACAAATACTTTGTTACTGTACTTAAGTAGATTTTTCTTTTTTTTGGTATCTGTACTTCGCTATTTATTTTTCGGACAACTTTTTACTTTCATTCATTAAATTTTTTTACACAAATATTTGTACTTTCTACTTCTCACGTTTTCAAACCAGACTCGTAACTTTTGTTTTAATCTGTTTGGTGACATGTCAATATTTCTTTCTTTTCATTGCGCACCGTTTTCAGCCCATCAACCTATTTCCTGTCATTGCACATCTTTTTCAATCTACCACTGGTGTATTATTTCCTGGCTCTCACGCACCACAGACGTAGGCTAGTTTACAACGCTAACAACGAGTGCGGCAGAAGGCAAAAAGAAGTGTGGGTTTAACGTGGATGAGACAGAGGGAGTCAGCGATGTAAACTGAGAACAGAGACATTCCTGATCACCTGATCTTCATCATCTTTTTTCTGCTTGTGTTCTATATGGTGGATGTTCAGCCTGCATTCACCAGGTAACAAAATGTGAGATTTGTTTTGTATTAATATATAACTATGACGTGAGGTTCAGTTACGAGCGTGACATGTCAGAGCCCAAACTTCTTTACTTTAACTTGACTAAAAAAGTGTAGTCAGAACTTTTTACCAGAGTCTTTCAAAACACGAGTATCTGTACTTCTATTTGAGTGAAAGATGTGTGTACTTTTGCCACCTCTGCTGCTTAATTAAAATTTTCATCAGTGTTTGACCAAGACTTGTCATGTCGTGTATTAAACAAGAAGAATGTACATTGGCTGTCAAAGGTTTGGAAACACCTAGCCTTTTATTGATCTTGACAGACAGATGCATGTTTCTTTTGTTTCTAAGCAATAATCTAGTAAAAGACAAAAACACAATAATTGGACAGTGAACGACTGTTCTGTGGACAGAGTCCAAATGTGACATTTCTGTCTCTAACAGAAGAATTTCTTTAAGGCAGAACAGGAGAGAAGATGTGATCGGACTGCCTCACCAACACAGTCAAATATAGAGGTGAAAGCTTAAAGGTTGTTTTGGAGCAGGGACGGTTGGAGACTTATTCCAGTTAAAAGGAACCAACATGACTGCCATTCCATACTTCAACACCATGCAATTCTATCTGGACTG
The DNA here is from genome assembly GCA_014706435.1 of Silurus glanis. Classification (NCBI taxonomy): domain Eukaryota; kingdom Metazoa; phylum Chordata; class Actinopteri; order Siluriformes; family Siluridae; genus Silurus; species Silurus glanis. The sequence continues at coordinate 1,078,990 of JAAIIK010000073.1, read as the reverse complement.
TGGCTAATTTGAATCGACTTCACCATACAACAAGACAATCAGCTGAAGCGTACATCCAAGCTCTGTAAGCTGTATTTAGAGAGGAAACAGTTGTCTGGAGTGATATCTATTATGGAATGAACTGTCCAGTCACCGCATCTAAATCCTATTGAACTGCTTTGGGATGAACTGGATCTCAGAGATAAAATATCCAACTTTAACAAATTTTACAAGAGGCATAGTAAAGTATTTCAACTGAATATTTGGAGAAACAAACTGAATGCTATGTGTTTGTAAAGCTGTTATTCATGCTAAGGGAGGATTTTTCAATTACATTAAAGTGGAGCATCTGGACATTTATTTACTTTTTTGGTAAAAGTAAATTCTCATATCGTTACTGTAATTTGTTGGCTTTAAATATGTGATATGATTTGTTTAATCAGAAAGTTTGATTACTGTTTAGATGAATTGTTGAACGGAATTTTTCAACTGGATGAATCATCCTTAATGCAGACAAACTAAAGATTGTTGGAAAGTGACCCAGTTATTATTTCACAGCTTGCATGTAAATAATAGACCTTGAAATATCTTGATCTGTCAGTAATCCCACATGATCTTTATTCTCTAATACAATGTTAATCCATGTCTAACATGGTTTAACCTAAGTTTTTATAAATTCCCATTACTTTAGATTTCTTGTTTGTTTTCTGTCGATGTGGCCAGAACCTTGTTACATTTCTCAGTTGAGTCCTGGCTGTCTTCACTGCACCCGCCAGCTTTATTTTTAGTCCTAGTGAGGCCGCAAAGATGCTGAAACACTTTGGAGCAAAGATTTCTGGGTGTGAAGAAAAGGTCAGACATGAACGCTGCTCCTTGCAGGGATCTGGAGGATTCGTAATGGCCGTGTTTGTTTGCCGTGCACGCAGTTAAAGCGGGATGAATCGTCAAAACCCTGAGTAGGACAGGAACACAGGGCGTGGAGGATGAATAACTTTTGTTTTATTTGAAGTTTGAGGCATTTACATGCGTTCTTCGGCTGTGATGTCGGATTCACGTTTAAAGACACTCTGAACGCTGAGATGGTGTCAGCTTCACTGGAAATGAATAGAAGTTGAAAAGCATCAAACTGCCTGAGGTGACAAGACATACTGTGAGTAATTACAGTGCTGAAAAATAAACAATGAGCCTTTATGATTGAAGCAGCAGCTTGTATCCTGGTATCCAATATCCAGGTGTTCAGGTATCCAGGTGAGGTTATACACTGCAGCAAGGGTGAGAATACAAAGATCACATGGTGCAATGTGCTGCTGCCAAGAGACTTTGTTAAATATGGATGTGTCTGCGATATAAATGGGACCACAGGGCAAAAGAAAGTCAGTGGAGTCTGTTTGTCATGAGGCAGAGGGTGATGGATGTGAGAGCAGAAAAACTCTTGTTCAAAAACAGACAGAGTCAAATGTCAAAATAAATGAAGCAAAAAGAAAAAATAGTAATAGAAGGTGACAAGAAAAGCCACTAAATACTTAATAATGGCATTTAAAAGTGCATTAGGTAAGATTTGTCCTTTTTTAAACTCTAGTTCTCTAAAGGTTAAGAAGGTGGGTTTGACGTTTGAGTTATTTTGGTGGGATCCTGCTATTTGACTAGTGGGTACTCTGATCGAAAATTCATAAGTTATTGTATATTGTATGTAATGCAATGTATGGGAAATTATGGAAAATATTTTTTATTTATTTGCTTTTTTTTAAAGACATGGGCGCCATTCTTCCTTCTTGTTTTCTTTTAAGTTTGTTGCTGGATCTCATAAAATAAAAAACAAACAATTTCCTCAAACCCAAAAGCGGATTAAACTGGAATGTTACATGGGACTGTAGTCCGTGAGGCACAAACATATTAAACAAGGCCGCCAAATTGCTTCTGGTTCGTCACTCTGACGTTCCGCTTGCCCCTGCTAAAGTGCTTAGCTGTGTCTGAGGGGATCAGGGACTGATAAAAGCCCCGTTAAAGGCTCTATGGTGATGGAAGGTGTTCATTCAACGTGACTCTGAATGTAATAAAGCCAAGCTGACCTCGTTTATTGCCATAATTTATGGGTTTTTTTGTGCTTTTTGATGGACAGGCATTAAAATGCGAGCGCACACACTTGCTTTTTTATGTTCTTTTTTGTTGTTTGTAGATAGGCATATTTTGATATTATAATAATAATAATAATAATAATAATAATAATAATAATAATAATAATATGTGAATATTTTATGACAAGATTTGTAGATGAGAGATTTAAATTCCTGAATTTTACACTATTGTAATAAAATACATTATTGTATTTGACTTTTAGATTAACTCCTCAAAGTACACAGTCATTGAAGTCTTACAGCTACGATAATTAAATTAATAATCAACAAAGACATAGATCGATATATACACTTTAAACACTAGGGGTCTCTAGAGCTCACTCGAGAATCATGGCGTTAAAAAGATTACTAGAAGGTAATCACAAAACCAAGAAAAAGCATCCAGTTTTTACATTGGAACTGTGTCTACATTGGCATGCTGATGTAGCTGAGAAAAGATTCCTTTATTTATCTTTTCATTTACAAATGATCTATTTCACTGTGATTTGCAATTGTATTGAAGTACATATAAATCAACCTGTCTAGCTAGCTAATTTTAGCTACCAGGTCATATACGCTATATGTCTGTTGCATTTCCTAGTTTTATTTTTTCCTAGGTTTTTGCCAAAAAAAAAAGCCGATCTCTTTCTTTAGCAATCGTTTCATACTTAGCTGTCCTACTGCTACTTGTGAAATTTTCAGGATGAGAAATACGGTCCCTACAAGCACAAACAGTTTGCAACACTGCAAAGATTTTGACGATAACAATATCCTGCATGTGAATATCGTTATATATCTTATAACTGATGATCGACACGTGCCTATTTGAGCCCTATATGGCAGCACACTGACCCGGTTCACTGTTGATCTCACTGTTGTAGGGGAAAGACCCGAGGGTGGTTGCCATGATGCTGAAGGAGTTCCCACGTAAGGCCTCCTCAGATGGAAACCCCCTCCTCACCATCACAACCAAGGTTGGCTGAAAACACACACCCATTAGATATTACATTAGATTGCACAAATCGCTCCAAAGCCTTTGCTAGCTCACTTGACTAGGTTAGCACTGTGGCTTTCTTTAACAGATCTCAAAAAGTTCAGGAATAATTGATTGAGAATTTTTATTTTGTTATGGAGATATCTATAATATATGCCGCTGTAGCTCAGCAGTGAACTGGATACAAGTGTCTGCCATTAGCAGCTGTTTCAAGGCTGGTTTATGTTCTTCTATTTTACATTCCTGAAGCCCTGCCTCCAAGAATCCATGTAACCAAGGAGTTCATCCATGTTTTATGCATTTCTATGGACTGTGGAAGTGAGGATTAGAAAAATATCACACACAGAAGACTCTTTGTACTCTAACACAGTGACTTAGCATATATGGAGATATTTTGTTGTAGTTCACCCTTTAATAGCAGCTCTGTAGACTCTTCAACCTTCAACCTAAGTGACTTTGTAAAAGTACAAGTGTCAGCCGAGTCTGTATGGATGATATGGGTTTTTTTGTCCCATCTGGTTGTGTCAAAGGGTCAGTTTTTAAAAGACATGAATTATGAGCTTGACTACTTGTGTGTCTGTGAGAGGTGCAAACTCGTAATAACTTGGTAATGTGACTAATGGAAACGATAATTTATGGGTGGATATTTGGAAAGTTTTGCCCGTATGTTTGATTTTATTATCTGGTTATTTAAGTTATAGTGTAAGGCATCAGTGGTAGTGTAGAAGATTATAATTTTAATTTATTACTAAGGAGAAGGTGAACAGGACAAAGCCTCACACAATGGAGGACTTAGAGGCACAGAACGGTTTTAGAACGGTCATACAACTTAATTCTAATTTTCACTTCCATGTTCAGACTTTAGTCCATGTCTTCTACCAGATTTTGATGCAAGAGTTAAACAATCACTCCAGACCTGACAAGAAAGAGTGTTCTGTTGATCTATTTATGTGAGGTATAGAGTGTGGTGTCAGTGTCAGCCTGTGTGAAGGCCGTCTTTATCCTGAAAATTTTATTGCTCTGGTACGTGCACATAAATTTTTCTGGCAGATATCCAAAGGATGAGGATGAGGGATGGAAAGGATCGATGCAGCTTACAGAGCTACAGCAGCTCCTGATTTAAAGTAACATATCTGTAAAATAGACTTTCTTTTTTTTGAATGAATATATTGGTTTTCATTCATTCAATTATTAAATATACTTTTCTTTCAATTTCTAAACTTCCTCCTGTTGGAGTCTTTTTCTTGATGAAAAAATCATAGAGCTTTGAAAAGTTGGCGAGTATGATGTATATAACAATAATAACAATATAATAACCAGAAAATGTTAAATCTATCTATCTATCTATCTATCTATCTATCTATCTATCTATCTATCTGTCTGTCTGTCTGTCTGTCTGTCTGTCTGTCTGTCTGTCTGTCTGTCTGTCTTGGTGGTGATTTTATTTGTAAGCAGATGTTTACTTAAAATGTTTATGAGGAGTCTCCAGGATCAGTGCTTTATAACATTCATAATTAATTGGACATGAATGTTGAAAATTGATCTGAGCTTATTTCATGGACTGACAACGTCACAGCGATATTGAAAATCTTTTTATCAGAACACCCACAGGATATTCAGCGGTTTAGCACTGAGTGATGTGTATTAATTGACGAAAGAACATATGTATATTTTTGATTTTTTTCATAATGCTGAGAGATGAAATTTGGTCCTATGATATACTACATAACATGACAAATACAGAATTAGGACAAAAGTATTGGGACACCTGACATTTTGAGCAATACGTGGTTCTTCCCCAAACTGTTTCCTCAAATTTGAAGGCATACAATTGTATAAGATGTACTTGGATGCAGGAGAATTAAATTTTCCTTTCACTTGAATTAGAAGACTCCATCGTATTCCAGCATGACAATGTCCCTGTTCAGTGAGAAAGATATGGTTTACATGAGTTGAAGTTAAAGATCTTGAGGGGCCTGAAATAGAGCCCTGACCTCAACCCTCTGGGATGGATTGGAATGTGCCTCACTTCACCTACATCAGTACCTGACTTTAATAACCATCTTCTTGCTGAATGAAAACAAATATCCACAAGCACACTCTAAAATCTGTTTAATCTTTCTAGAAGAGTGGAGGTTATTATAACAGCAAATGCGGACTAAATGTAAAATTGGATTTTCATAAAGCACATACTAATCTTATGATCAAGTGTCCACAACGTTTGTCCATATAAGTGTAGAATTTAATGTCTTTAACCCAGAGAACACTGTAAAGTGTTACAATAATTCAGAAAAAATTATATAATGTTTTGTGTTGTTGTAATCCTCATTATGAGCACAGAAGTGGTGTGAAGGATCGATGGTGTTGACAGAAACATGTGCCACAGCTAATATTGGGGGTCACAATGTATAAATAATAGCTTGTGTATCTGGATTTCACAGCTGTTTCAAACCATTTCCAAATCCGCCTAGTATTATTAACATTATTGATTGTCAGACATCCAAAGGAAACTCCATGGAAAAATCCACATTAGAAATTGGCGAGAGTTCTCCATTTGCTTGCCAAAAAAAACTTTTAATGGCAAGGATATTAATGACTGTGATGCAGGATATGATTTATAACAGTAATATGACAAGATAAGCTCATTTTGTTTGTGTGTGTGTTACAGCTGGGTAGCGAGCACCAAGAGAGCCGACCATTGCTGAGCCCATCTATCGACGACTTCCAAAACGAGAGCAAAAGTGATGGAGCCACACAACCGGTCACCTCTAACACAGCAGGTTCCTCCTTGCTCATCTGTTTCTCCTACTCTCTCTCTCTCTCTCTCTCTCTCTCTCTCTCTCTCCATCATCTGTATCTCCTTTTCGTTTTTGTCAACTCATCCTATTCTCTAAGACACTCTGCCCTCACCAGATTTTTTTTCCGAAATCCGAAATAATTGATGTGTCAGATTACACAGTTCTCACAGCAAGAGGTTTTGTTTTTGCATTTGAAGGCTGGCCATGTAACAAAAATGGTCCTTTCGCTTGCCTTTCTGTTGTCTCATACAGTGACATTTTAAAAGCAAGAAAAGTTTTTTTTTTTATTCTAAATAAAAATAATTTCAATGAATAATAAATAATAATAATTACAAAAATGTAATTTCTTTTAAAAGTTAATTTTAATCAAAAGACATATAATTTGTAAAAAGTTTTAGGCAGTTTTGGAAGAAAAAAATGCTGTAAAGTAAGAATGCTTTCAAGAATTTTTTTTATTTTTTTTTTATTTTATTTTCAATTTATTTTTATTCATTAAAAAGGTGAAAGTAAATGAACTTGAAAAGAAATCTAAATGAAATCATTTGTCAGGTGTATGATTAACCACTTATCCAAGCAGGTGCTAATGATCATTAATTTCATATGATCATTAGCAAACACAGTTATTAAGTGAAACGGAAACAGCTGGAACCGCCAAACTCTGCCGCTAAGGTGAATGACGCCGGGTTTTCCCTGCATTTCTGTGCATTTTTCCCATGCATTTTGGTTTTCCTAGGAATTTGAAATAAAGGCAAATTTATTTGGCGTTGTGCAAATTCTACAGGAAAGAAAGCACAAAAGTATAATGGTCCATTATAAAGCATAACAACTGTTTTGCACTGTTTTGCCCAACCTTTGCTCACAATGTCCCGCTTTTCTTGAAAAGTCCGTCTTGTAACTGTGTATACTGTGACCAAATACGTTTCTTCTCCTCTGCCAGCCATTGTGGGATGAAAAAGCAGCTATTGAATACACACTACTATATTTGAGCTTGTACGGTGTCTAGTGCGCTTTCTGACCATCCAGTCAAAGGACTTGAAAATCGTGTTTGGACTCTACTACGTGTTTGGGCCTCGGATTGAACAAATTGCAGTCTGATTGGTAAAAGCAATAGCGTCATGCAACATACTGTAGTTTTCAATGTACAGCTTCATTAGACTTCAGCCTGGGCCACACCTTCTTCCTGAGTGTGATGCTGGAATGGAGTGACACCAAACTGTGCTGTGAAATAAAGTGTTTCAGCTTCATAACAGAGCTGGAACTGTTTTTAGCTCTGTGACGTCCTTTGGTCTATTTTTATAGTATCAGACAGTGTCAGAAACCACATCAGCAACTCTGCTGGAGAATATTTAACAACTCCAGAAAATTTGTTTTAGGTGACAGGAGTGTGTACAGATTTAGATCAAACTGGAGGCTGAAAGCTTCTATTACCAGTTAGCTGACTGATTTCTTTGGCGTTATTCTCGCAGTCATCTCAACAGCGCTGGATCTTGTGGACCTGAGCGAGCCATGTGAGAGGAGGTGGAGTTGGGAGCGCCGTAGCCCTCGCGCCGCTTTCAGGAACAGCCTTGGCAGGAACAAGACAGAAGAGACAGAGCTCATCCAGGTGGAAGCCGAGCAGCTCTCTCCTGGACACCTGAACCCAGAGAGAGCCTCATTAGACTCAGGTTCGTTCTAGTAAATTCAGAGTATTTTATTGAAGTTGTACTTTAAATCAAATTGTTTAACTTTTCAGATTTTTAAAAATGGGCAGTTTGTAGGTTTTTGCTTCACCTGCTGCTTGTGAAGTGAACTGAAATTGAAATAAAATCATTAACACTAATCTTCTTCTAATACAGATATTAGAAGAAATATAAAAAAAGTTTAAAAGTTAATAAATGACTCATTTTATAATACGCAAATGAAATAAAAATGATATAAGTGATAAAATTTTTTTTGAAAGTTCAGCAGGTTTAAGGTTAATTTCCTTTCTCATTAAGCTGATTTTTTATGCAAGGCAGGCGGGGCTACATTTGCATAAACTTGTACTGCCTCCTACAGAGAGAGCTGAGAGCTGAGAGCTGAGAGCTGAGAGTATTAGTGCTTAGTATTAGGAATTAAATCAATCTGACCACAATCAGGTATTTGATCACACTATTGTCTTGGGTTTTGTTTGGATAAAACCTTTTCTGGCTGTTAAATAAAACCTTCAGATATTTTTTATATTTTACACCATATTGGTGTTAAATTTCTCGGGGTTCATTTCATCGGCCCAGTTTGAGAAGTTATATTTATTAAATGACCTCTCGTTCATTATTCAAGGTGTTTCCTCTAATCTGTGTAAAGTGCCACATTTGCTGAATTGAATATTATTGCTGGGCATTTTTTACGCTTCTTTGATTAGATTAAAGAGGTCCCTCTGGGGCTTATTTTTAATCTGTGCTTTTCCTGTAAATAATTTTCCTGGGATTTATCATATAACTGACTGCCTTTTGGAGATAATATATTTTACCTTTAGTGGTTACGTGCCAAATGAAATCCGGGTATATGTATATAAGTAATATGTTATGTTATATTAAAAATTATAATATGGGGTTTATTGTGCATTAATTTTTCTTAGATTGTATCAGCTTGTGAATGTGTTTATTCTACTTTAAAATTATTTATTTAAAATTTTCACATTGGTGACCCCAAATTGCAGGTCTTCTAATCAGTAGGCCAAAAATTTAAATCCCAGAATGCAAAATCTGCCTCTGTTGGGTCCGTGATTGATTGATTGAGATATAGATAGATCTGAGCAAGGCTCTTAACCGCTATCTCAGTTTTATAAATAAAATTATTGTAAGTCACCCTAAATAAAGGCATATGCCAATTGCCGTAAATGTAATTGTGTTACAGTAAACTCAATACACTTAGAAACCTCCTCCTACCCAAACTGAAAAACTGTGTTACTAAGCCATTTTTCATGCAGAGACAAGCCTTAAGTTCTCTTTTCATTCTCTTATCAAGTAGACAGCCAAAAGCATTGTGCTTCTATCATTGATGAGCACGAGCTCGTATTTACACTGCGATTACAGGATCCGAGGAGACATAGAAAAGAAAAGACTCATCTGGCAATATTGTGATGCCTCAGGACTAAAGAAATGTCTCGGGTGAGGTGGAGAGTTTTTAATTTCATGCAGGGCATCTGGATATGAGGTTTGTGAGACACAACAGTGATAATACTTTCCCAATAACATCCAGCGCAGCTCAAGTTATTTTCATTTTACACCATTGCAAACATCCTTTCGTTATACACCATCTTTTATCCAGTAGCAGTTCCTTTTTTTAAGTAGCTTGAATTTTAACTCCTGGAGGCGACAGGGATAAAACACAGAACTGATGTGCTGTTGCTGCGCATTTTTTCTTCATTAATATCTCTGCATTCCATATGTCAAGCACATAAATCATCTGGCACACCATCTGACAGGAAGTTTAATTGCAGTGGGAATTGATTCTTGATTTCAAATGGAATATAACACTTGAGGGTGTGTGCTTACAGGAAAATAATGAACCACACGTTGGTGTGTGCTCCTGTTCTGTTCAGCCCTAAACTCACCCCCAGAGTTTATCCCAGCGTTTTATTGCTTGTATACCATTAATTAAGACTGATACAGCACTTTTTATCAATTTCAGCTCTCTTACGCTTTCATTCATTTTTATATAAAGATTTGTTGTGTGCCAGAAAAAATTAGCTTTACTTTTTACTTTACTTGCTACAAAGTGCTCGAACTGGAGACTCCTTCCACAAATGTTACATAAATGTCTCTTCACTATAGCAACAAATTCAAATCCGTCTGTAAACACGTTTCTGCGCAATTTGTTGCTATTAATTAATAAACACCAAAAGGTAAATTTTATTCAACTCTTGTATGATACTTAAATATCCATACACTATGGCAAACCTCTAGCTTAAAAAAACCTGCTTCTTCTCTCTGTATCCCCACTGTGTAGTGAGCAGCTCACCTCGGGACAGATGGGACGAAGTAAGCCTCCATCCAGACAGTGCCTGGGAAGGAGGGAGGAAGTGGAGGAAGAGGTGCACCTCACATCACTCTTCCAGTGAGCTGCTCTGGTAATCTAACTTCACCTCATTCTGTTAGACTGATTTGGATAATTTCAGTATACATTATAGACGACTAAAGCAATTTTTTTTTTATGTTTGAGAACTCCTGATGTAAATAATAACATACGCCGCCATTAAATGTTAAATATCTCTACACCTTTAATAATAATACGTTTAAAACATTTTATGATTCGAATATTTGCCAAGAGGTGGTCCATTCGAACGGAAATGACAACTTCACTTGTATTTTTTTCCTGTTAGTATTAAAGATTTTGGATGTCGGGTTTGGGAAATTCTAATTTGGAAAATATATATATATAGGGTATAAGGGTGCGAATACTTTTGCACACCACTGTAAGGGGGGGGCTAAATGAGCAAAATGTCATAAAATTTTCACCCCTGACGAGTAAATTCATTTTCACTATAACGTTTGTGGACATCTGAGCATAAGATGTGCTTTTTGAACATCCTATTCCACATTTAGTTCACATTTGCTGTTATAATAACTTCCACTCTTCTGGGAAGATGTTCCACTAGATTTCAGAGTGTGCTTGTGGAGATTTGTTTTCATTCAGTCACAAAGGTGTTAGTAAAGTCAGGTACTGATGTAGGTGAGGTGAGGAGGCCTGGAGTGCAGTCAGCGTTCCAATTTATTCCAAAGGGGTTCAGTAGGGTTGAGTTCGGAGCTCAATAGCAGGTCACTCAAGATCTTCCATTCCAGCCCATGCATATAAATCATACATATTAAAGGTTAATACAGGTTAAAGTCTTCTAGTTCAAGTGAAAAGAAAATGTAATGCTAGCAATATTATGAAAAGACATCCTAAACAACTGTGTGCCTCTCACTTTGTGGTAACAGTTTGGGAAAGAATCACATATAGCTGGAAAAATCAGTTGTCCCAATATTTTTGTCCATACGGTGTATTTCATCACACTATTTGATACCGAACATTCTTTTTCGTTTTCTTTGCAGGTCTGCTGACTTCAAAAGCAACCTCTCCAACAAACACACCTTTGAGCTGAGCATGAGCATGGAGTCTGATCCTGGGCCTACATCACATGTATGGACTCCTCTGCAGACCAAAGCTTTCAAAACACTCTTCACCACTGACTCTGTCACTTATACCACTGCACTGTAAAGTTCTCTAAATCCGAAGGTGTTGATAATTTTCCAGCTGAATTGTAAATGACAGGTCTATATTATGAACTTGTTCTCATACATTATAACCTTAGGCAGGATTTGATCCCCATTTACTTATAAATGTACACTTCTGAATAGTCTTCAGTGTAGTGCACTTTGTGATGGCCATTTGAAAAAGTCTCTGACACACTCGAGTGACTCCGAATGGATTTTTGATTAGACAAGCGTTTTTGGACGGAGCGGTCACGCGGTCAGAAAGTTTATAATAATGGATTTAAATATTAAAACCATCTTGAGGTTGTAGTTCTCTCTCTGTCTGTCTCTATCTGTTGAAAACGTTTCGCTGTGGTATAGAAGTAGAAATATGTCAGAAAGAACCAAAAGTTCTCAGTGTCAGAAAAGTATGTTCAGTTAAATAACTATATTTTCCCTTAATCTTTTTTAAATCACAAATTCATCAAAAAGTACCTCAGGCCACTGTTACAGGTCGAGACTGCTGACTGACCTTGCGCATTTGTGTGTGTGTGTGTGTGTGTGTGTGTGTGTGTGTGTGTGTGTGTGTATGTGTGTGGGACCATCTGTGTGCACAGCGGCCCAAGCTCAGACTGGGAAGCTCTCTGTTCGGCAGGCAGCACTCTCTGGAGGAGGAATTTGTGCGAGCCAAAGCTGCTGTGGAGGTGAGAGGCAGTGTGTATACAGACACACATTTACACACACACACACACACACACACACACACACACTCACACAAACAGACAAAGTTCAGCTTCAAAACGATTTCCCTAACAAACTTGATAACGAATGGAAACATTACACACTCGTATTAATTATGACCATTTAATAATTTCTCATTTCCTATAAGTGCATTATGGGTATTTTTTGACTTTCTATTGCAGATGACAAAGGATATTTTCTTCTTAGTTCTCAGGCATGCATATAGGTTTAATACCGTGTTAACACTCTACCAGGGTAATATGCTGGATACAAGATTAAATAATAAAGCTACAAATTTTCCTCTTCATTGTATACATATGTTTAGCTCTTGGTTTCCAGGTTCTGAAAATAATCCGCTCTACATTCTTTAAATAATATCTAGTGGTTCTTTTACCTTGACAGAAGGACGGCCAAACCTTCAGTCTGTAATGATTCACCTACAGAGTCAGCTATTTAATATGTGACTCTGATAAACTGGCCCCTCATTGTATACTGATACACTGAACCGCAACTATATACACATTACTTCCAGACATGCGCTTTAAGTTTGTAAGCTCAGTCTCATCCAGGAAGTGACACCTGCATAACCGCTGTATTTTTAGTTGCAGGATGCTAATTTGTGTCGACGTCAGCTCTTCTTTCTCGTCAGCATTATGTCACCTATGGAGTTTTGTATTACAGCTGTCTTTAACCGATCCAGAGCTATATGTAGCCTAGTCGAGATGTTAGACTTGACTTCATAGCTATATTTAACAGAAGCACAAAGATGATATCCTGTGCACTGTTCCACCTACTCAGCTTTCCTACCTTGTGGCTTTTCTTTTTCCATCTGCATCAATCGGGTATTTAGATTATGTTGGATTTGATATAACAATGTGCTTAAAATATAATACTTTAATATAATATATAAGAATATAATATATTATTACATATATGGATTTGGATTGAAGTCCTGGCTATGCTGCCTGCCAAATCCTTTACTATAGTGAAATTATTATTATTATTATTATTATTATTATTATTGATACTCATTATTATTTCTCACGTGTATATAATTTTCCATTATTGTCTCATTTCTGTCTCGAGCTGTTTGGGAACCAAAAAGTTTTAAAAAATTGCATGATGAACGGGCAGGTATTACATTTGCACAACATTGTTTTTGCCAGTTCATGTAAAAAAAAAAGGTGATTAAGTCAGAATTTTCTCAAATAGACAGGGAAATAAGAAAATATAAATTGCACCAATCAATGGTTTCACGAATCTAGATGCAAAATAAGTTAGCGGCTGCTACATTTACCCCATATCTTATTTTCATTTTCATATGTATATATACACACACATACACACACACTCACATGCATGCGTCTGGCATCATGAGGATGATTCCCGAACATGGTGCAGAGTTTATTGATCTTCACTGAGAGCATTAGGATTTATTGGAAAGTCTGTGCTATGTAGTGAACATTAGAGGTAGTGAAGGTTAAACATCCATGATGGCAGCCTGAGTGCACTCGAGTACAGACGGATGATTCTGATGGGGGACGATTGTTCCATCGTCGCTGTGTGAGGGCTTTTCATCAAAAATGGAGCAAAGGCAGACGACCAATCATCCGTATCCTGTAGTGCGGAAGACAGAGTCGCTGATTTAGCTGGGATAAAGTCCGCCGTTTCATTTCTTCAAAACGCTAATGGTGTGTGAAGAAAACAGCGAACCTCTCAGAAAATACACAACATTCTCCTCCCTTCTGTGACAAACTTTTTCATGTGTTAATTGGATTAAATCTAAATTTTTCATCACAGATAATGTTCAAAAGGCATTACTTTAAAGCTGACTTTGGATTAATTCGTCTTTTCGAAGCACAAAAATGTGTTGTGTCTCTAGGGTTATGCTCTTGTTTGCATACTGCATTTAATTATCGCCAACTAAATACTCATTAAAATGTGAAAGTATTCCTCAAATAAACACAATTTATTGCAGCTGATAGACGAAATCTTGGCCATGCCCATGCTCACAAATGTGCCTAGGCTCCATATAATCTTGGTCTTACATATTTAGCTAGATAAGCTACTGTGTTTATATTTGGCTTTAAATCTGCCCTCACCCATGCTTACTTTCTCTTTTAAAAGAAAACAGGAAGTTAGCATGGAGATTAAATCATGGCCCTGTATTATTGAGAACATCAATTTGGCTAGAAACGCTGACATATACAGTACTTGATTAGCAAAGATATGTTTTGGGTTTTTATTCTGCTTTAGCCCATGCTAAATTAACATTTGTCATTTTCTGACATACCAGAAAAGTGTCTAAACTGTGAACTAGCTGATATTGCATGCATATTTTTACACTGGTTATTCCAGGGGTCATCAACTCATCTGAGAATGGGGTCTGAGGAAATAATTTCCTGGGCATTAAAATGACTATTGCAAAGACATTTGGGTAAACTGCTGGTCAGATACTCCAGTAAATCATCACAGTTGCCTATTTAAACACTTTGCTGTTAGATTTTCTGACAACTTTTGCAGCTTTTTGAGCAGACGTTAGTAACTCAGCTGCTGGTTATAAAAGTTGAAAAAGTAAGTTTGCCAGTGTGTTATTTTTAGAAATAATTGTTATATTGTCAAGCTGTGAAATAAACCTACTGAAGTAAAATTACCTGTCAAAGATTACAGATGTTTAAGGGCTTTAAAAGGGTAGGTTTAGTCACTGCACTGATAAAGTGATGGCAGATGTGCCTGAGGACTGAACATTACTTTTACTTAATCGAGCAGAAGCTCACTTTGTTCTTAGGTTAAAGTAGAGGAATGCAAACAAATATAGATAATCGGGTATTCAGAGGGGGGAAAAAGGAGCCACACACACTAGGTGAAAACTCCCAGGCATTGAGTGTTGGAGGAAAATGAATAATCTGACAATGAGGAAAAACCATCACCATCTTTTCAGCCAGATACTGTAATGGGTGACAGCCTATGTGTTAATGTTATCTGTCTTCTCTGCTTTCTCCGTCTCTTATTTCCAGTCATTATACACTTATCCTTTTCCACTCAGTATGATGCAGAAGTGTGACGCTGATGTTTCATTTAAGCCAAAGCCCTATAAAGGGTTATGCAGAGACCTTGATACGCTTTTTCTCTTATATTATTGCTCTTCTTCTGTCCATGATTCCTTTTTTTTATATAAAAGTCATGGCAAGACTTAGCATGCAGGGTCAATTGTAATGATAATCCTCCCTCTCAGCATTTACAGACTATTTATAGACAGTAAATGACTGTAAATAGCTCAGGTTATGAACCATAATGAATCTAGACTGAACCATTATAAACAAACACACACACACACACACACACACACACACACACACACACACAGTATGAAATCTGAGTATCAGTTTTGCAATTCAGCCATAAATGTGAAATTGGATCTTGTCTGCAGTGTAACAGGAAATGATGCCTGACCTTTTGACTTTGCAGCCTAAACACATTACTAATGACTAATGTTCGCATATGTAATGCTCCGTACATGACACCTGTTTTTTTCTTAATTGAAAAAGACAACATTAATACAAGCACACTATTATTACAAGTGATGGCCTTACACTCGGGAATTATAATCGTGTGGCATTAAACTGAACATTTCAGTACAGTAAATTACAGAATACAATATGGACAAAATGTGCACATTTGTTAAGTTACATAGTGGTCAGGAAACAAATATTTTTTATTCTTTTATTTAATGTATATAGACAAATCAATTGAATATGTAAGTTGTAGTTTCAGTTAGACATTAGTGTCTAACTGCGATGCATTTTAGTGAAGAACAGTGTAGTTTTCAGGCTGATGTATAGAAAACTAGATTTTATATAGAAAATGTGCATTTTAGTTTCAACATGCAACAAACAAGATAATGTAATTTACTTTTGATTTACTTTGAAAGATTTACTTTGACCAAACAAATACGTAAATGTACAAGTGGTCCACTTACACTGAAAAATCCTTCTTTGGCATGAATAACAGTTTTACATACTCTCGTATCCGTATAGTTAATTTCTCAGAACATTCAGCTGAAATACTTTGGTTTATACTTTCTTGCAAAACACTGGATGTATTTTTAGTGTCCAATGTTTCATTTTCGCATTATGTATAGAAATGATTTTTTTTTTTACGGTACAGGATACTATGTATCGAATTTGTTATGGAATACACCAAATTATACATTTTATTTGATTGAAATACATAAAATCATTTTAAAGCAAAGATAAATAAAAAAAACCCAAACTATTTGGAAAAAAAACTGAATCAAATTTTAATATATAATCACATTTATATTTTGAGAAATGATAAATAAATAGGAAAATGAATTGATTGAACCGGAATTTTCAGTTTAGAAAAGTCTATTTTGATGCTGTTTTCCTTTTTTTTTGACTCTCCAGTCAGACACTGAGTTCTGGGATAAAATGCAGGCCGAGTTGGAGGAACTCGCTCGAAGAAACTGGCTGGAGGACTCGGAGGGTAAAGGCCAGATTCCGGCCAACCTTTCTCCTAAAGAGACGGTATGATCAGCCAATCAGCAGCTGTAGCATACATCCTATTTCCATCAGAGGGAGCTGTGAGCCAGCAGGATAGTTCTTGTCATAAAACATGATGTTTACGAAGATGTATTTCATACTGGGAAGCTTTGAGAGCCGCCATTATATAGTTTTAACAAAAAAGCCTCTGAGGTGCACATGTGCCCAGTGATTTTGGTGCAAGCAGAATGAAACACAACTAACCCAAAAGCTCCATTATCACTTCAAAGCTTATAGACTGAAGATGTCAGCTGATGCTTCCTCTCATCTAAAATTCTCTCTCATCGTTGTGTGTGTGTGCGCGTGTGTGTGTGTGTGTGTGTGTGTGTGTGTGTGTGTGTGTGTGTGTGTGTGTGAAAGAGAGAGAGCAGATGGCAAAAAATGTTGAACACAAAACAATCACAAGCTTAAACTAAGACAGCTGCTCGACTGCGGTTATGATTTTATCAAAATAGCATAGCTTATATTTTTTCATGAGGATGTATATGTTTTGATCAGACAGAATAATTTCTCCAAGATCCCCAAATGTTTCTCTTATTTCCTTAATGAGGGCAATTAGTCTTTTTTGGGGGTTTTAAAATAGACTTCCAGAAGACCTATAATGAACACTTTTTAATCAACATTAGATTAAACGCCACAGCAGATCATCTGTATTCATGATCCACATGTTTTTACGCTGGATGCCCTTCCTAACGCAACCCTCCCCATTTATCCGGGCTTGGGACCGGCACTAAGAGTGCACCGGCTTGTGCAACCCTAATGGCTGGGGTTGGTTCTCTGACCGGGGATCGAACCCGGGCCGCAGCGGTGAGAGTGCCGCATCCTTACCACCAGACCACCAGGGAACCTCTTTAATTAATATTAGATTATAGAATGTAATATTATTTTGGATGTATAGAACAAGAAACATGCCACTGTAAATCAGAATTATTTTTTCCTTTATTTTTTTATTGCATTTATTTGCAAGAGAAGTTATGTAGTAATCAATGTATACTGCACGTCGAATATAATTTTATTCCATAGTTTGGATTTGTGCACAAGGTTTTAAATTAAATTGTTAAAAGGTTCAGGTGGAGAAATGGACAAATATTCATTTCAAATGTCCCAAATTTAGATTTTAGTGGGTGAACACTACATCTGTCGACTCCACAAGTGCAAATTCTGATGGAAATGAAATTCAAATTTTCCACACCTGATCATATTAGAAATTAAAATTTGAAAAACATACAATCCTTCAAATACAAGTCAGTTTGATGAAGTTGCAGAATGACATCTAATTAAACGAATGAAATGCTACAAAATGTCCAAAAACAAAAAAAAATCAGATAGAAGCCAAAAAATAAAATAAAAGATGCATCTAAATTCAGAACACGTCATGTAGTCATTCCATTTCATAAAGCATCTTTTTACTTTTGTGAACTGGAACAGAGCTGAAATGCCTTTTTATATAAAACAATTCAGAGAGTCTACATAGTTTGAACACAGAGGGTAGAGTTTTTCTTTAGATTTAATTGTATTGAGTTTCTCAGACAGCTGACGTCTCTTAATCATCTTTATACGTTTTAATTTATACATATTATCATTTCATTTTCCAGCGTTCTGTTTGTCAAGCATGCAAAGAAAAAAATTATTTACCCCCAATCAAATCAGCAGAAATGAAATACATTTATAATTAATAAATCTTATTAAAAAAATTATGAAAATCATTGAAACGATCAATGAAAAAGAATAAGCCGAATTTACAATTTGCCCTTCTCTTCACCACATGCTCTCCCTGAGCACGATTCCAGTTTCCCTGCAATATTAAAGACCCCAGCGTGATCCAATTATCAGCACTCTGCCTCTATGAAAAGAGTTGAAACAAACCAGCTCTTCATATATGAGCCTGGAATAGCAATAACTATTTTTTACTTCTGGTGTAGATTCATTAATACAAATCAGTGTTCCAGGATTAATATTTACAACATGATACAGTGTGCGTCTGTCAAGTTCTGTTGTCTGTACTGTACGTATCCTACAGAAAGAATTGAATTGATTTTGGCACAGTGGGTTTATTTCCAGGAGGCTGAGGCTAAAGTGACAG
The DNA here is from genome assembly GCA_014706435.1 of Silurus glanis. NCBI lineage: Eukaryota > Metazoa > Chordata > Actinopteri > Siluriformes > Siluridae > Silurus > Silurus glanis. The sequence goes on along the minus strand of JAAIIK010000073.1, from coordinate 1,060,524 downwards.
ATGTCACAAGCTATGATGCCCCCAGCCCTTCCTGATAATCACAAGGCTAATCCTAAATACCAAATATTAACATCATTATTTAAAACCTGCGATCAGAACATGTATATGTGTAAATGCTATACCACAATGCTCTGTCTTCTGTTTCTGGCTACAAGAGAAAATGGCAAGTTTCTATTAATGGAGTCTAAGTAATATATGATTGTTTCTATAGTAACAGCACATTCAGGAGGATTTGTTTGTGATTTCTTAAGCATGCCATTCCATATTTAGTGCCCATATTTTAGGCATAAGGTTTAAGTAAAGTCAGGTACGGATGCAGGTAAGGTAAGGAGGCCTGTGGTGATCTCAGAGGATCCCAAAGGTGTTCAGTAGGGTTAAAGTTAGAGCTCTAAAGGAGGCAACTCAAGATCTTTCACTCAAACCAATCTAAACCATATCTTCATGGAGCTGGTTTTGTGCACAGGAAGTTCAAGAAAAAAACAAATCTCATGCAAAATTTCAATTAAAAGTCACCTAATTCCTTTTTGTTGATTTCAGGGTTACTACTTTCACATGAACAACCCGTACAAAGACTGGCCCAACGCGTTCGAGGAGGGACTGCAGAAATCCAGAGAGGGCGACCTGAACAGTGCCGTCCAGCTGCTGGAGGCAGCCATTCTACAGGATCCTCAGGACTCTGAGGTACTCTCACTGGGTCTGTTATTTCACAGCAGATGGACAGAAAATCTACTCATCATTCGGCTCTTACTGCAATCGCTTCCTGATGTGAATGCAAATCCTTGAATATGGAGTTTAATTAAATATTTAGCTCATAACCTTTCTCGCAACCCCATTCCATAAGAATTACATACCCGTTTCTATGTTTTATAATGCACTGCTTTTCCATTTGGGTAAAAAAAAAATTGACTCATTTTTTATTCCCCTTGAGAAATTTTCCTCAACATGAATCGTAGAATGGCTCACTTGTCTGATGCTCTAATGAACATGACCAAGCCACAGTTTCTGATTTATATTATATATATTATACTATATTGGTCTCAGATGCACACGATGAAATAAAACCATTTAAATTTCTGATCTTTGTAAATCTAAAAGGTAATAATAGTCTAATATTCCATATTTAATCGACGCATTTACTCTCAAGGATTCCTCTAAGCGCTATTTGAGCTCTAATTAATGTCCAGTAAAAACTGCAGAAGTTTGTTTTGTTTGTAGTTCGTCCATCATTGTGTTCATTTATATATATATTTTCGGATGTGGAAACTTTTGCATAAACCTTTACATCCATTGCTGTGTTTTGATCAAATGTATTAATTGCTATCTATTTATGCATTTATCTGTCTGTTTATCCATTTGTCTCTTTATCTGTTTTCTCTGTAGGCTTGGCAAGTGCTGGGAACCACACAGGCAGAGAACGAGAATGAGCAGGCCGCTATCGTCTGCTTGCAGAGGTGAGTGAAGAGTGGAAAAACGCCCGACCTGTAAGCCCTTGGCTCTCAGCTCATCTCTCTAGAGAGACGGGGTGTTCCTGACACACATTCACCATTTTAATTTCCTCCAGGGAAGATTATGTGCTTTTAGGAAATTTGACAAACAGCACGACATGCCATGCTAATGTGCTTCCTTTTATCTCACGTAAATCCTCGCTAAACTGTGATACATGAGCAATAAAAGCAACACAGGCTTTGCAGAAGGTTTGCTTTCAGTTCACACTTCACACTTCAATAAAATACAGATTCTGTATCTGTGGATAAAAATAAAAAAAATGCTAAACTTCTCACATAGATAGATAGATAGATAGATAGATAGATAGATAGATAGATAGATAGATAGATAGACAGACAGACAGAC
>JAAIIK010000073.1:1009443-1044232 GCA_014706435.1 Silurus glanis | reverse complement strand
TCTCTCTCTCTCTCTCTCTCTCTCTCTCTCTTCCTACATCTCTCTCTCTCTCTCTCTCTCTCTCTCTCTTCCTACATCTCCTCAAACCCAAAGCATTTTTTCCCCCCCTCATCGAGCTGGGCCGTGCGCATAACAGGCTCGTCTCGGTGGGTGGAAAAATTGTTTAGAGCCATTAAATGTCAGCTACACATACAAACGAGGGCTGTAATCAATTGAAAATTCAGCTGTACATCTGGCTGATGTGCACACTACTTGTATATATTTTCATTCTTCTGAAAAAATGATCAGAAAATGAATTCTTTACACTTAGACGCTTTGGCTCCTCACCTAATATCAGGTGTCTGCTCTTGTATCTGAATGAACACAAATCCCCTACAGCTACCTACCTGCTACAAAATCTTGTGGAAACACTTTCCAGATAAGTGGAGCCGATTATTACAACAAAACAGAAATGCTTTTTTTGAATGGTATGTTGAATGGGCTCTCATGGATTTAATGAATTGGTTTCTACAGTTTTTGGTTATAATAGTTTGTTTTGAATCGTGCAGTCTGGAATATATTAATTATGCAAATGCTAACTGTGGGGTTTTCTCCTCTCCCCCCCTGACATGTAGGCTACTAGTGAGCGCTTCTCAAGATGGAAAACTCATCATATGGGACAGCTACACAACAAACAAGGTGAGTGCAGTGGGAAAATCATTTGGTGTTCAGGTCTTAATTCTGGTTTGTCAGAAGGAAATCACCCTGTTGTGGATCATTTTTTTTCTTCTAAAAGCACTAAAAGTTTCTGACTCCTTTCTCTAAGCACCTTTGGTTTTGTGTACAATGCATGTTTTTTTTTCTCTTTGATCATGTCGATAAGTAACTCCCATTTTTGAATGGTTGAAATTATAATTGTTTTTTTTCTCATTCTCAGATGCACGCCATCCCTCTCCGATCATCCTGGGTCATGACATGTGCCTACGCTCCATCTGGGAACTACGTGGCGTGCGGAGGCCTGGACAACATCTGCTCTATCTACAGCCTCAAGACCCGCGAGGGCAACGTCAGGGTCACCAGAGAGCTGCCCGGGCACACTGGTAAACACGTGACTCACCACGGGAAATGGCTGTGGGGAAAAACTGATCCTTTTAAAATGTTCCAAAAAGTTTTATGAATCGACTGCAAGTTGTGTTTTTTCATTTCTTATTTTATCCTCCAATAAGGTTATTTGTCATGCTGCCGTTTCTTGGATGATAGCCAGATAGTCACGAGCTCTGGAGACACCACATGGTGAGTGAAGGACTCGTGTAGCATCTCTCTCTCTCTCTCCGGTTTAAAATTGCAGCTAAAAAGGCAGGATACAAATCAAATTGTGTTTTGTTCAGTGCTCTGTGGGACATAGAGACCGGACAGCAGGCCACAATCTTCTCAGGCCACAGCGGAGACGTGATGAGTCTGTCTCTGGGCCCGGATTCTAGGAGCTTTGTATCAGGAGCCTGTGACGCCACCTCCAAGCTCTGGGACATCAGAGACGGCATGTGCAGGCAGTCCTTTACGGGACACGTCTCTGACATCAATGCCGTTTGCGTAAGTGTAACTTCTGTAACGTTTAGAGCGGCTCAAGGACAAAATGTGGGTCCAGTGTTAACATTGCTTGACCTGTAAGTGTAATATATATCCAAAACTTCTCCAGACCTTCTGGTTAAGATTATTTAAGACTTTTCAGTGTGCATTTCTAATAATTGAAAATTCAGAAGAGAAGTTTGTGGCTGAAATGAGAAAATATGCACGTTAGAATGTGCAATTTAAAAGCACAAATCCTGTTCGTTTTTATCACAGAGGGTAAAAAGAAAACTGTTTTGTCCCAGGCACAAACACTGAGATTTCACCGTGTGTGTGTGTGTGTGTGTGTGTGTGTGAAACCTCTGGTTTCACTACCAGTTCTTCCCCAATGGGAATGCATTTGCGACCGGTTCGGACGACGCCACGTGTCGCCTGTTCGATCTACGTGCTGATCAGGAGCTCATGATGTACTCTCATGACAACATCATCTGTGGCATCACGTCTGTGGCTTTCTCCAAGAGCGGCCGTCTGCTCCTCGCCGGCTACGACGACTTTAACTGCAACGTCTGGGACACGCTGAAGGGAGAACGCGCAGGTGAGTTTACATCTCTGTGTTCTAGAGACGTGGTCAGTCTTTTAGAAAATCCAGTGCTAACCGGTCGCGTTTCCTTCGCAGGCGTTTTGGCCGGACACGATAACAGGGTGAGTTGTTTAGGCGTGACCAACGACGGCATGGCCGTGGCTACCGGCTCATGGGACAGCTTCCTCAGGATATGGAACTGACCTGCTCGGACAGTACTGGAGATTGACGCGCCACTCTGACCAATCACAGTCACTGTAGCGGCCTGCTTCCACAGAGGAACCCCCCCCACCCCCTTCTTTCCCCGGTGATCTCTTACTAGACGTTTTCCCTTTGACCACTGTGCAAAATTCCAGTCTTGATTTCCAGAGGATGAGTGAGGCAGATCTCTCTCTTTCTCTCTCTCTCTCTCTTTCTCTTGTGCTCGCCCTCTCTCTTGTTTTTTCCTCTCTGTCGTTCACTCTCTGTCTATGGCCTCCGAATCTGAAAAATCCCAATTAATAGACTGTCATGTAAATACCATTTGCTATTCTCTGTGCTTGTATGTGAAACGTACACACTTAGTGTTTGGATGTTGTGCGACATTTTTAACAGTGAGTGTGTTGGTCGTCTCGATCGTGCTTTTCCTTTTACCGATTAGGGATTTTTCTATGGTTTTACGTAGTTTTTGCCACACAAACACAGAGGCACTGCCAACAGTTTGGACACTTCCATGAACAAGCTGACCCGCTGTGCGGTCTTTAGGTGCTGTAGTCGACCCGTCCAGCTCATGGGCTAGTGTTAGACTTATGAAGTGTTGGTTTAGGTGAAGGAGCATGTGGGGTCTTTTGGAGAGCATCACTTTAATGCCTTTGTGATATTGGTCATTTAGGGCATTAGTCTGCCGTTGTGCCCCTCACACGAGGATAGTATTTGCTCGCCGCTCCATCATTCAGTATTGCAACCGGACACTATTGTTTAGAAGGATTTAACGTTACAGACACTTGTAGCATTGGTATGTATGTGGCAGGGGAAAAAAAACCCTCATGAGTAGGCGATATGGGTAATAACATAGTGATATTGTGATTTTTATACATTTAATAAGTCATCATTATTCCAACATGATAATCACAATGTTTCTTTGGTACTTTTGTTAGCAAAACCATGTGAAAATCGCATACATACTACACGAACTGTCTTTACCCACCCCGAGGGTTGCAAAGTTACCGCAACTCTGCTCGCCAAATGGTAGTGCAGTTAGATCAGGGGATAATTTATCATTTTTACGATCCACAAGGTGCGTTTTAGTTAATTTAGGTTTGTTAACAACATGCCAGGAAATCTGTATTGGTAACATCGCTAAGGGATTTATTCTACAAGCTGCTACTGTAAGTGTGTACAATGAGTCTGAGTGTTGAAACCTGGACAGTTTTAGCGATCGCAGTGGGATTCGGAGCCGTTTTATAGTTACGATATCCGTATCACATCGCCGAGCGCCAAATGTTTAAAAACGTGCAGAGGACGGTGTCGCGTTTAGCTCGTGTAGAGGGAAGTATTGGCACATGTCGTAATGATAAATGTTAACGTATACACTTATAATCAAACCGTGTCATGTGAAGGATGGGAGAAACTGCACGAGAGAGAGAGCAGGATCTTTTTAAGGTTTCAGTGACCACAAGCTTCACTGTGTTGTACCCCCAAAAATGAGACGATGTAAGATTTGGTATAAAACGGCACAAACTCTTTTGTTTTTGTTTTTTGTTTTTTTCTTCCTGTGTCGAGAGAACAAGCCTTAACTGTTGACTTGAAAGTTGACATAAGTTCATTTGAGATGAAGACCTGTTTTTTATTTTATTTTATTTTTTTTGTATTCTCTGACCATCCCACCCCCCACCCCCTCACATGGAGGCTTTATTCGATCTCGAATTTTTTTTTTCTCCCTTTTTATTTTATTTTTTTTCATTTTTTTTGCCTACAGTATTGTGTATTGTTGTATTAAATCATTTAAATGATTTTTTTTTTTCACCTTATTTCTGTTTTTTTTGTTTGTCGGAGAGATTGTGTTTTATAAACTACTTCTCGAATCAAACCGTTAACTCAGGCATGACAAATGCCGTCCAAAAAAAAAATTAATTCACAAGTAAGCCTTCTGATGGATTCTGAATGGATGTAAACTTTGACCTGCTGTGATTAATTTAAAAAAAAAAAAAAAAAAAAAAAAAAAAAGTTTTCAGTATAAAACCACAAATGTATATATCTGAATCTGGATGTGTTCTGTTTTAAACCAGTGCTGGCTGATTAGCATCTTTTCTTCTGGACTCTAAGATGTGGTTTTGATTTATTATTATTTTTTTTTTTTTTGCATTCAGCTGATGTTATCTTTAATTTTATAACTCTAATACAAACATTAAAACCGATCGAAACCAGGGGTGAATCTGTGCACTTTAATATGTGGTGAAAAATGAAAGATTTGATATCGGAAATGAGTGAAGAAATGGGAGGAGCTTTTTAATAACTGAGAGATCTGAAAGTTCATGCTTTGTATTCACCACCATTCTCTGCTCGCTCATTCCTAGCTTTACATCTGTCTGCTCAAATGTGTGCCCATGTGTAGAAAGTGAACAATTTGATTCTTCTTTCTTCAGTTCCTCACTCGCTGCTTTACTTCCTGTCTGTAGGTAGTTCCTGTTTACAGTTTGTCAAATGAAATGGAAGAAATATTTTTAACTTGTCCTATAAAACCTTAGTGTGTGTGTGTGTGTGTGTGTGTGTGTGTGTGGAGAGACATTAAAAATTAAAGTTGCACTCAGTATTTTCGGGGGCCAAGCACCCAGACATTTGGTGAGTCATGCTCTTTAAACTATTCAATCGCAGGAACACGGAGCCGTAACATTTGGCGAAGGGCTTCAAGACTGATTTGTAGATTCACTCATGATGTATTTTGACTGTAGACACACAGGGACGGTGGTAGTTGGAAGATGATTGTTGTCTGGTTGATATGGTTAAGATGTTGGACTTCTGATTGGAAGGTTGAGTTCAGATCTCAGCAACACCAAGCTGCCACAGCTGGATTATTGAAAGAGACCTTTAACTCTCACCTCCTTTTGTTTGTTTGAAATAAGATCATTATAAATGGTTTTGAAGTTGAGTACCAAGTTAGTGTCTGTGCATAAAGTCGCTACTGAGATGCAGCCTCTCACGTTGTTTACTGTCTTCGCTCTCAGATTTGTTGGGGTTTCACTGGCAAACCGTTTGGCGTATTCTGTATATTTGAGAACGTTTGTTAATCTGATCATGACCCGGAACCAAATTTGCTGATAATTGGACAAACATTAAAGCATGACGTAGTGTGAACGTCGAATAGTCACGTGGTGATCGTAGAAAATGACTCCTCTTCTTCACTTGAGGTCACGAACGCAGGTTCAGCAGCAGCGTAGCCGAAAGATCCGCTCGGTCCAATAAAAAAAAGAATAATTCTAAGAAGCGCTTTATTTCTCCAGCAAATTAAAAAGGCCTCTGGTTTCTGTGTAAACTAACGGAAGTGTTTCGCAGAGCAACAAACTTCGACTGTGCAAGATTAGAAATCCCAAGTGATGTGTGAATTTGAGGTACAGAATAACAAGTCATCACTTCCTCCTGTGTGTGTGTGTGTGTGTGTGTGTGTGTGTGTGTGTGTGGAAACCCGTGGTAAGGCGGTGAATATACACGACTCCATGATGAAACTAAAAAAAGATTTTTAATTTTTTTTTTTTTTTTTTTTTTTAATGTAAGACTGCAGTAAGATGAAGTAGACATCAAAGGAAGTCCATTTTCACTCCTGTACCCATGTTTGGTTTTCCTGCTCATGTGACTTTAGTCTGAAGGAGTTTATGGTTGAGGAGGACCAAGCTGCAGTTTCATCATCTCAGAAATTTAGATGAGATCCCTGATGCCAGCTGCCGAGAAACAGCGACCGGAAAATAAAAGTGCATGTGATGTAAAGCTGGTTTAGTGCTACAGCATAGTCAGTTTCAGAAACACTATACAGGACACGGACACACACACACACACACACACACACACACACACACACACACACACAGAAACCGAAATGGTGCTTGTATAATTGTCAATGGTAAAATTATTTTTCAGGGATTATATAAAAAAGTGACACCGATATTTGAATTATCAAATTACAATATTTCAATATTACAATACAGCAAAGTTTAAAGGATTTCTTTAAAAAAAAAAAAAATACTGTTTTACAAAAAAAAAGAAAAAAAACAGGTTTACATGTTCTTTTGTATCGTCGTGCTGAATTTTTATTTTTTTACATTTTTTTTTGCAATATAGTGATATCCTGTTTCACTGATTCTGTATAATCATAGTTATTTTCTTAAATAGTGGTCATTTCAAATTTTAATCGAATGTAGAACCTCACAGGACGAGTCTACTGATCTCCATTAGGGATCATTACACTATATGAAGAAGAGTTTGTGGAAACCTGAGCATGAGTTTGGTACTTTAACATGCTTATCCACATTTATCTCCATTTGCTCTTATAATTCCCTTCATTCTTCTGGGAAGATGTTTCACTAGATTTGTTAAAGGCAGGTACTGATGTAGGTGAGGATGCTTTGGGTGCAGTCAGTGTTCATTCATCCCAGATGTGTTCAATAGCAGGAGATCTTCTGCACACTTCTAACCCATGTAAAGCGCATCTTCATGGAGTTGACTTTGAGGACAGGGTTATTTTCATGCTGGAACAGCTTTAAAAATATTTTCATCTTTTTGCGTTCAAAGACCTCCTATACAAGTGTTAGTGGTAACAGTTTTGGGGAAGAACCACACATTGCATTATTATATCATCAGTGTGATGCTCACTTTTCTGACTTACTGAAGTGGGCAAGTATTTTATCTAAAGGAAATTGCACAGATCAAAAGAGTGTTTCAGACTAGTCGATGTCGGAAAGCCCCACCTGAGCTCTCGCACAGGAAGCTCGGCAGTGACAGAGCTCCTACAGTGATGTGCTTGATGACCTTTAAAAGCTCAGAGCGCAGCTGCTGCCACAAACTTCATGTATTTTCCAAAAGCACCACTAGAGGGCGGTGTGGGTGCATGTTTTACCCCGTTATAACACTAGAGGGCGGTGTGGTCGCGTGTGTTTTTGTAAATGTAAATTATTATAAATAATCTTTTCCTTCTCTGCATCTCTTTCTTGCTGTCTTTTCTTGGACTGAATCTCTTCCTCTAAATGTAGATTTTTATTATATATATATAATGTGGGTGTCAGGAAAAAATAAGCCTGCGTTACATTTCCTTTAAAAAAACAAAAAACAAAACGGGTACCCTGGACTGTTAAATTCTTTAGTGTATTCCTATTTTACCCACAAGAGGGCAATGTTTCCCCAACTGAGAATACAGACTTTCACAGATATTCTATCCATTACAGATCTTCCCTCATGAGAATAATGCAATGTGTCTGGATGCACTGTTTTGTCCAAAACTTTGCTCCCCTGTTTATTTCAAAATGTAAAAAAAAAAAAATAAATTAGATTTTTGCTTTTTAACTAAACATGATCCAAAAATCTCCATAAAGATACTTTACATGGGTTGTAGTAAAAGATCTTGAGTGGCCTGCTATAGAGTTCTGACCTCAACCCTATTGAACACCTTCGGAATGAATGTAAATTTCTGACTGGACCCCCAGGCCTCCTCACCTCACCTACAACAGTATCTGACTTTATTAACACCTTCACAAGCACACTCCAAACTCTAGTGGAACATCTGCCCAGAAGAGTGGAGGGCTATTTTGACAGCAAATTGGGACTAAATGTGAAATTGGAGAAAGAAGCACATAATCTTATAGTATGGTGTTACTTAGTGCGTACGTTCTTATCATTCCAAGACAACATATAAATTATGCTACTATACAAGAAGCATCTTGTTACAAAGAATAATAAAAAAAAATCCCTCATTGCTACAAACACATCTAGTTATTCATTAGAATCATAGAGGGAGAAATGATTCGAGTTTTAATCTGATAATAAAATGCTTTTCTGTCATTTCTGTCTCTCTAAATTGCCATTATTTATTTCAGAACCTCTGCTGCCTGTTTGCCCCTAAAAGCACCACTGATATAAAAAATCTAAAGTCTCTAAAATAAAGCCCTGGATAAATATCAGCGAGAGTCTTGGGAATGATATGAAATTCCTCCAGACTCGCTGAGAGGATGAGTTATAGATTTTGGACGCTATGCTGGGAGACGCAGACGGAGACGCCAGTCGTGGCACTACAGGAATGTAGGACTGGCATCTACGGGACAGCGCCGAGCATCTCGCACGTCGCAGAGAAGGGACCGTCGTCACGTCACATCTGCGAGTTCTGGGAAACGGCTCTCGCACATTTCTCGCCTAGACTAAATAACAGTGAGACGGAGCAATTTCCCAAACGTGGATTTTTTCCGAGCGCTTCTCTTGATCCTAATTGCTTTCAGCCCCTTTCTGTCGAGACGATGATTATTCTGGAGCCGGTAGCCGTGATTTGAGCACGGCTCGGAAAGTCGTGCAGTCTCCCCTGGATTCCTTCACCCGAAGCACCACCTATAAATAAAAAGCACATGCGTGACGTTCTAGCCAAGAAGTGTATGAAACAAGAAATTAAGCACGGGGTGTGTGTGGTCATTCTTGTGTACTTTACCCCCCCCCCTGAACCTAGCATGCTTCAAACCCTCGTCATATTCTGACTCTGACAAGTTAAAACATGATTTATTAGCATATTTTCCATCATGGTTTATGACTGTTTCGCTTTCTTATTAAGCTCAGCTCATATTTTTTTTTTTTCCCCAGGCTCAAGGCTCTGGAGTCCACTGGTCTCTGGCATTCCGAGCCTCCAGAGCAGACATGAAGATTCAGCATTCAGGCGCCAGGGTTGAGGGCCTCCAACTTCAGCTTCTCAACTCAAGTGTGCTGCTTCCACACATGAGCTAATGGAGTACAGTGAATGTGTGTGTAGGTTCAGGTAAAGGAGATGTGCCCTTTGTGTCTGTCAATCACAGTAAAGAAGGTGTGGAATTGTGCCTGTCAGTCCCACATGAGGAGGTGTGGCCGATGTGGCTGTGGGCCAGAATAAAGGAGGTGTGGTTTCTTTAGCTGTCATTCAAAAATGAGGTGTTTTGGCTTTTGGGCTTTTAAATTACAGTAAAAGCTGAATCAGAGCTGGAACGCCAGTCCATTCCAGAAAAACAAGGCGTGGCCTTCATGCCTGTGAATCACAGTAGAAAAAGTGAGCATAGCTTCTGTTCACGTCAGTGCTGGAGGCTTGTCAGTCCTAGTAAAGGAGGTGTTGCCTTCCTCTCCACCAAGCTAACACTGAATCACCTTCAATCAGATTGGATTAAACACTTTACTGAGTTCATTTCTGCTTAATAGCTTGGATCACTGATTCCATTGTCAAATTTTTGTAAGAAGATACATACTTTGATTAGTTTTCCCCTCATGCACATCCAGTGGAAAAGTCTTAAAATGTGGAAACACAGAGGTAACATTGGCGTGAGCCGTACTCCCTCACGTTCCACACACTACAAAAAAATTCTTTCTCTAGAGGACTCTAACCACGTGAAGTGCAATTTATCAAATCTCACTCGCATTATCCGTGTACTTGTGCTCGCCAAAATCGTGGAAAAATACATCTTTAAAAGTAAAATGAACGAACGGTATCAGTAAACGCGAGAGATTTCCATAATAAATCGTTTTAACGACGTGGAATTTGACCTCACAGGAAACCGTTAACGGAGTCCTAAAACATAATGTGTTTAGCATGAGTAACAGACATCGATCTTGCTCTTAGCGCGAGGCGACTGAATCGACTTCCTGTGTTCCTGCTTGGTGTCGGCCAACCAGAACAAACGAGGCGTTTATTTACAATTTACGGAAGGAGTCTCCAGTGTCAAGTCAAGTCAAGTCAAGTCAAGTCAAGTTTATTTGTATAGCGCTTTTCACAACAGACATTGTCTCAAAGCAGCTTTACAGAAATCAACAGTGAAGGTGAATGGTGTGTATTTATCCCTGATGAGCAGCCGTGGCGACTGTGGCAAGGAAAAACTCCCTTAGATGTTATGAGGAAGAAACCTTGAGAGGAACCAGACTCAAAAAGGGGAACCCATCCTCATTTGGGTGACATCAAGAGTTTGATCATAAATCTTTCAACAATACAGAACACTGGAGAGTGAGAACTAACATGAGTACTGGAGTATAAGATTATAAGTAAATGTTCTTTCTACAGTCTTATACAGTCTTTATAAAACTAGGAGCTACTGTGTCAATGCTTTGTAAAAATCAGGGGTGAAGAAACTTTTCTGACTTTTTTTAAGAGATAAAAGAGGCTGGTGTAGGGAAACCATTGTGAAGTGAATTCCACAGCATTAACTGCACTTATAAACGGAGAAAAACATGTTTCTTTCTTTGATGAATAAAGGCTTTGTAAGCTGTAGTATTGGTCGAATTCGAATTTACATTTACATTCGTGACATTTAGCAGACGCCCTTGTCCAGAGCGACGTACAAAAGTGCTTCGAGTCTCCAGAGAATTTCACTGTGTGTCAATGTATATGTGAAAAGTGAGTCTTTTCTTTCTGTCGTTTTTATTTTTTTTTTAAATGCCTGTCATATAAAGGTCACTTTACAAATCAGAAAATGTATAATTTTTTGTATGTAATACTTTAGATACATTTATATGAGATAAGCTAAACAGCTATGTTGGCTGATTTGGCGATTCAGTTTTGACCAAATCTCAAAGTAAAAGAAAGATGTATATTGTTGCTCAGAAAAGACAATTCACAAACAGTGATTAGGCTTCAATGTAGCTTATTTTGGCTCAATTTGAATCTCCTTTTGGCCCAATTTTTATAAATAAGTGTTTAAAAAACAGATTATTCAGGATTAATTATCAACCTGAGGCAAGTATGTCATGATTTGCCCATTTTCCCCATTACCTATTACCTACATTAGCATTGTTGCACCAGAGTCAATCCAAAAGAGCAAACGGTTTTGCCAGCTAAATATTTTAGGGACAGCTTTTACCATAAAAACGAAGTGTGTTTCTTTTTTAATACACATAAGATGCTGCTCTAATGGACTATGTGCTAAAACACAGACAATCCATTAGTCACGTTGGCATCTATTTAATCCCTTGTATAACAAGTTAAGCCTTGCAGAAGCCTGCGTGTCTGCCAGCAGTGGCATAAATATGCCAGGCTTTTTCCTGAAGGCCAGCAGTGTAGAACACATGCCAAAACCTCACTGCCCTTAATTTACCTCAGATTTACCTCAGACAGTCTGGACCAGGGTCTGCAGTGTGCTCTGTACCTGTCCGACAGGAGCAGTTAGTCTCTTAGCACACCACATTTCCACACTGGCCAGAAGACATCCTCAAGACACCCAGAGTTCAGATTTGTGTCCACCAGAAAAATCCTTCTCGCTGTTCGTTATACATGGTAACTCGTAACACTGTTTGTAGGCACCTCTAAAATATGTACCGCATACAAGATGTGTAGATAAATTCACACTGTATAGACAAAGGTTTGTGGACACACAAACATCCCATTTCACATTTAGTCCCCATTTGGTGTTATAATAACCTCTCTGTAATAACTCTTCTGGGAAGATGTTCCACTAGATTTTGGAGTGTGCTTTTGAAGATGTGTGCTCCTTCGGCTAAAAGTGCATTAGGAAAGTCTGGTACTGATGAAGGTGAGGCCTGGGTTGGGGGTCAGCGTTCACATTTACACCCAAGGTATTAAACTGGGTTGGGGTCAGAGCTCTAAAAGAGGCCAATCAAGATCTTCCACACACTTCCAATCCGTGTATCTTTATGGAGCTGGGACATTTTCATGCTGGAACAGGTTTGGGTCTCCTAGCTCAAGTGAAGGGAAACTTTCATGCGACTGCATCCAGAGACATCCTGTACAATAGTAATTTGGGAAAGATCCACATATAGCTGGAAAAGTCAGGTGTCCTGATACATTTGCACATATAGTGTACTACTAGTAGTAATAATAATATGCAGTAATGTATTTGTTAAAATTGAGATGGCTTTACTTTTTCATAAAATAATATATGAATGTTATTTTACAAGACCAAATACATAAGGCATGTAGAAAAGTGCATAGACGAAGCCAAGAAAATGATAAACATGTTGTAATGGTTAATTTCGAAGCGGTTTATCTACCGCTCAAAGCCTATTAAACCTTTCTCGCTCTGTGAGCAAGTTTTGGCAGCACACGGTTACCCAAAGCCAGTGCAATTACTGCTAATCAAAAATTCCTTTCTGCAGGCTTGTTTACAAATCGAGCAGCCTAAACAATTTCGCCGTACCTGCCGATAAAAGGACGGCTTCTTGTGCCTGCGCAAATCTTTTTTTTTTTTTCCTGTTTTGGAGTGGGCCAGGATCGCCGTCTTCCCCACTACACGCTCCAGATCCCAAGCATATAAACACACACACAACCTCAGATCTGTTTTAATGCGAGTCCAGCCTGGATGAATTACGATTAAATAACTGTAGTGTTAACATTGGTGATTTTATTAGCCCATTCTGCCAGGTGGGTGTTCTTGCAATAAAAAGCCCGAACCATTCTTAAATAGCTAATAAATCGAAAAGGTGGTGTGTTTTTCACTACACACACCGAGTCTTGCTGTTTAAAGCAGTTTAACAGCACAATAAAAAGACCCTTTAAGACATTACATTTGTTTTGAACAACCATATTTTTCCCCCCTCACCCTGAACCCGGTGCCTTTGCTGGTTTGGGGGATAATAAAGACCAAAGTCCATCACCCTGGAGAAACTCTGATCTGAGTTTAACAAACTACCCGAAAACCCCCGCAGATCATCATCTCCGCCACCACAAAGTGCTGTGGTGTTGAAGTGCATGAAATGTACAATTTAGCCTAAGCTACTTGTACTGTTTTACAGTGAATGGGATCGTGTATTACCTCTACCTCTGTCTCTCTTATAGGTTTTGTTGTATAAATTCTGATAAAGCACTGTTTGTGAAAAAGAGTGTGTGAAGTAATGTATCTTCTGCTTTAAACTCTACTCCTTTAAGCCCAGCACAAATACAACACGAGGCTCCAGGACAGAGTCTTATTGAATTTTAAGTGTTGGTAGTTTCACTTGACAGCTAAAAGGTAACGTCAAATGATGGTTTTCTGCTTGAATAGCCGCCTGAAATCCAACACTGTAAACTCACAAGATATAACTCGTGCTAATGTATGAGAACAACCAAGAGTGCCTTAGCTACTTAATTAGATATTAATGCTGCTAATAAACATTGGGAAATGGACAGGAGACCCATGTGAACACAACCAAGCACTATGAGCTGTAATAAAGTTTCCAAACTGGTTTTCTCAGCCGCATAAAACACTTCTGCTGGTGCCATGCACTCAAGATTTTCTTTAGTCATAGTTTACATATTTATATGTTTGAAATATAAGAAAAGAAAAAAAGAAAGAAAGCATTAGAGTTATATCATTTAGGATAGCTCAGTGGATAAGATGTTAGACTTCTGAAGAAAAGGCTGTGCCCTTGAGCAATGCCCTAAACTGCACAGTTGTATAAATGAGATAATTGTATTTCACTGTGAACACGAGGTGTTGGCCAAACGCCATAAATGTAAAAATGCAAATAAAATTCATATCTCATGGAATGTAGGCATCATGTAGGGTTCAAGAATGTGCACTTGCTAGTTCCTGGGTTAGTGTTGATGTGATGAACACATTGCACATTGCAGTGAAAGACTTGTTCAGACAGAGGATAGACAGTCCAGGGTCATTCCAGTTGCATTAATGTCAGGGATGATTCAGTTCAATCCAATTTTATTTGTATAGCGCGTTTAAACACTATCGTCCCGAAGTAGCTTTACAGGAAACAGATTATAAACATACATTTTAAATGTATAAATTAGTTTATTCCTAATGAGGAAGCCAGTGGTGACAGTGGCAGGGGAAAAACTCTGAGATGATGACATTTTAATGGAAAGTTGCAAGGTTTTCACGCTGTCTGCCACACCTCCCTTTATCAGTTGTTAGCAGCGGTATCACGGCGTTTAGATGAGGTCTGTACTAGTGGAAGGTTGCTGGGAGGTTGAGAAGTCTTAGTGGTGTACTTCACAAATGACTGGAGCTGTAGTCAATGTTAGTGAAAGTAATACACAAAGGGGTTCAGAGAGGATAAATATGAGGCAAAAGAGGGTCTATTATTTTTATTCTAGTATACAGTTATTATAAACTGATATTACTTAATACTGATGTATTCACATCCAAGGCCATTTAATGTATCCTAAAAGCCACAGTCGAGCTTACTCTGCTTACACTTGGATTTGTATTGTAAATGTAATGAATATTTGTATGTTCTTGTCTTTACTGTTTTCCATCAACTGAATGAAAAGTTTTGTATTTAAAATGGCAACTAGTTCAAAATAAAAAAAAAATCTTTCATGCAAATCATGTTTTAAATCCACATGAGTGGATTTTATATTAAAACCCAACAAGACTCTCATTGGTACTCGTGTGGTTTTGAAATCAGACAATACAAAAATGGTACATTTGAAGTATAATCAGGCTAATGCTATGTAACTAAGAAATACCTCGTTATTTGGGCCGATTTTTAGCCAAATCGTTCTTTGTTTTGAGTTACAGTTTGTACAGATCTGTCTCCTGGCAAATACCAAAATACTTCATTGTTCAAACTCTGAAAGTCAACACAAAAAATTAATTTCCTTGCCTAAATGCTTGGATAGATCCAGCATGCACTGCATATTCATTATACAACAACTAGACAAGCAGCGACTTGAAATCTCTCATGTTTGTTTTGACAGAAATTGGCCATGAGATGGTGCCAGTGACCGCTTGGCTTGACTTTGCATGCAATTTTTAAATTATGTAACAAGGCTCCTTGAGAGCTTGAGCAGGTTAGTATTTAACAAGGTGTTGCTCTAAAGACCACACTGTTCGTTCAGCTGAGGAGAAGTGGCACAGGCAAGAAGGACGCACTGATAAAAGAGGAGGTGTGGCAGGTTGTGTGGAAGGCTGTGCATATTTCCCACTAAATGTCATCATCCTTGATAGCAAAATTTCAGCATATCTGACATGCACACTTCTGCTCCACCCGAATTTGGTGGAAAACACAAATTGAATTCTAAAATAATCAGATCAAATAAACGGCATTTGTTCTCGGTTTCCTTGCGCTCTTTTTCCTTCTTCGTCGTCTTAAAAAAATGGTTTTAAAGAAATTAGTTGCCTAATTTATATCCTCCTGATAAATAAAATGCAGTAGGGATTAAATTGGACAACTTTTAATGATTAAACAATAAGCACTAGGACCAAGAGACCCATTATAAAGGGCAAAACAAAGCTGGCAGGAGCAAAGGAATGAGCCAAAACACAGGACTGTCAGGAGAAAAGAGAGTTGGGAATGCTCAGACAGGCGGATAGGATGAGGGTAAGAAGAGGTTGAGATGAGGGAGAGAAGAGGGATCAGGGTGGCTGCAGAGAGACAGAGTGACAGATCGAGATTCACAAGCAGATAAGCAACAGAAGGAGGAGTGGAGGGACGAAAGAAGGAGGGGTCGAAGCTGCTCAGGAGCTTAAAAACAGCAGAGCGCGAAAGGGAACCTTCATACACACAGAGTGAACATGGAGTAAACCGAAGGCGCTCGTCAGGAGGAATAAATCAGCATCACTCGAAGGCCTACGGAGTGGAAATGAACTGAACAAGCAAAGCAACAGAGGGACTGTAAGGTTAGTGAGAGAGCAGGGAGTAATTGAAAGGCAATCCCACCCACTGAGAAACACACACACACACACACACACACACACACACACACACTGGCTTTATCACAGCAAGTCACACTATAACCGTGTAGCTGCCTAATCATCACACAAACGCATCAACGGTGCCACACATGCTGTATTTATGGAATACACGCACAAGGACTCATAATTCAAAGCTTGCCCTGAGGGAGTTTAGACTGTAGCAAGAAGGCATAGAGAGTCTTGGATGACCCAAGGGCAGGACTGAGCTCGGAGGGAAAAAAAAACACTGACGTTACCTTTTACACAATTTGAATAGCTTGAGATAAACAATCCAGATCTTCAAAACAGAACCTCAGAGAGAGAGAGAGAGAGAGATATTTTCCTTTTTTTTCTCCCTCTCTTAAAACTACCCCAGTACTATTTCTTCATGAGAACCATCCTACCTTTGAGGAACTGCAGATCCGTCTTCACATCAACTAAATACGTTTAACTGGAGAACTACCCGCTCACTCTTCACTTTCGCAGAAGTGGGATGGGACCTGAACACTGAGCATCCGTGAGAAATCACTGCCCTCTGAACCTGCACCATGTTGCCCTGGCATGGGCCAAAAGGACCACTCCTGCCCCTGGTCCTGAGTCTCCTACTCGCCACCTGCGCTGGACAGGACAGTCTGGAGGATCTAGACGGTGATGACGAGAGCAACTCTGTGAGCACAGAGAGTCCTGTAAGTTCAGCATCCATGCCCATGTGGTGTGCACCTGTGTTAATGTTGCAGGGGAATCATTTTATGTGGTTTTGTCATCATCTTGCAAGCATATGGTATTATACAAGAGGTGAAAAACGCTGTCTCAAACTGAATGATAATATTCTTTATTATATATCTGGCAGGGCTGATGCACGCTCCAGTGGGAATGCTGCAACATTTTTTAACAATTATGACTGGTATAAATGTGGTGACCTTCTCTTCTGCAGGAGACTGTGTCTTCAGATTTGGACATAGTTGATCCTCACAGGACCTGGATAGCCTTCAGGGATAACTCAAATAAGGGTGGAAACAAGAAGCCCAAACAAAATAAAAGAACCTCTAAGGTAAGGATCTTCTACTGGACATGTATGCTGCTGAACATGCAGAAGATCTTAAGTGTGAATGAATCAAGTAGAACATCTATAGGAAGTGAACAACCTTTGAGAAACACCCCCCTCCCCAGATGTGATACTTCCCTTCCTGTTCCACACTATGTAGGGATGAAGTGTGCCTTAATATACCTCGAATTCCTGCATTTAACCACTCTATCACTCTATTTCTCCAGCATGGTTTGCCTGGTCCTCCAGGCCCTCCTGGACCCCAGGGGCCTCCAGGCCCTCCTGGCCCACTGATGCCCAACCAGGATGAGATACTAGAAGACCTCCAAGTAAAGCTAAAAGGTATGTCAGCAATAATGGTTTGTTTTTAGATATCAGGGAACCAGAAATGCCAAACTGACCCATTATAAGACATCATTGCTCAGCCAACCTGGTCAGCACGGTGTCCTGATCAATCACGAAGCTCAAACACTCCTGTTAATGTATAGGCAGCCGAGTCATACGTTTCAGTAGTGTGGTTTCAGAAGTATCTAAAGCATAACAGTATGAAGCAGATTTGAAAGGCACTCCAAAACGAGGAAAGGTTGAGGGCTTGTTGAGATTTAAACACTGTATGTTTGGAAAAATATTTAAATGCATGATTGATCAATATATATGTAGAAAACAACAAAGCCACATTTACAGTATAATTTTAATTCCAAAATATATATGACCTGCTCTAACTTTCTAAATCAGTTCATCCCAATTTATTATTTTTGGGATGACACATTATAGAATATTGCTTGATTTAAGAATCTAGGGACTAAGATGACAAAAATATCACCTGGTGTTTTTTTTATTTTTTAATGTATGGTTTTAATGGACTCGTGTCTCCAATTCTTGTATGCGGCTGCCAGGATGTAAAACAGTAGCTGTTGTAGCTCATTTACCTCAAGGCTCAATATGTTGTTTGTTCTGAAATGCTTTTCTGCTCACCAAGTTTGTAAGAAGTAGTTGTCAGTTGCAGTTACTTCCTGCTGTCAGACTCAATCAACAAGGTGTTTTTTTTACACTGGATGTTTTTTGTTTTTCACACCATTCTGCATAAAAACGAAGAGTTCACCAGTTTTCTGAAATACTCAAACCCATCAATCAGGCCACGGTCATAAACACTAAGATATGATTTTGTGCATTGTGTTACTGCCACATGATTGGCTGATTAGATAATTGCATAAATTACCAGGTGTACAGGCGTTCTGATTCCTATATATTGAGCTGTGAGACGACTGTAGAGCTTAATTTCCACCAGCAATTCACAACATGCATGAACAGGCTTCTCCTTAATTACACTCATGAAGCAAAAAAAACTTCTGACGTTTGACCGCAGATATGTCTGAAACCTTGCCCATTTTAAGATGAAAACCTTACAGATACAGCTTCAGCATAAATCATATACAGTCAATAAAGTATAAGAAAATCTGGGAGATTTTCAGTGAAATATATCATCTGCAATATCATCTGTTTGAAAGGTGCATTGTTGGGGTCTGAGAAATGGTTTGGTTTGAACAGGAAACATCATGAGCAGAATCGAGCTTCCTCTAAAAAACTGGTTTCTACACAAACCATTGTAGCTTTTATCTACCTCAAATTTACAGGCTATTTTACAGTTTATACAACTGAAAATTAAATCAGGGATGGGCAGAGTTTGCTCATGGACCAGATAAGAGTTTAGATACTGGGCTACTTGTGGTATGTGCTTTTTGAACATCTCATTCTACATTTAGTCTTCGTTTGCTGTTATAATAACCTGCACCCTTCTGGGAAGATGTTCCACTAGATTTTGAAGTGTGCTTGTGGATATTTGTGATTATTCAGTCACAAGGGTGTAATTAAAGTCAGATACTGATGGTGGTGAGGTGAGGAGGCCTGGGGAGCAGTCAGCGTTCATATTCATTTCAAAGCCACTCAAGATCTTCCGCTCAAGCCCATGTGAAGCATATCTATCTGGCTTTATGCACAGGGTTATCATGCTGGAACAGGTTTGTGCTATACAATTGTGTTCCTCCAACATTGTGCTAACAGTTTAATGAAGAACCACATACGGTTGAAAAAAGTCAGGTGTCCCAATACTTTTATCCGTATAGTTTAGGCAATACAGTTGACAATTTTGACTTTGAAAGAAAGTAAAATAAAGGTTGATGAAGGAAGGACTGTTTGCTAAATCCTGGGGATACAATACATTCACAATACAATACAATACAATCCTGGGGGAACAATAATTCATACTTTTGTTGTAGGCCATTGTATATTGTAACCAGGCTGAAGGTTGCCAAGTTGTGCATAACTGTGTAACACAACTGATGTGTATGTCTGTGCAAATAGAAATCACACAGGTGTCAGGTGGTGTGCTTGTAAACTAGAAAACTGACCCAGAAAAGCAAAATGTAGATAAATATTTATATGTTTTAAGTTTGAGTAAGGCGTGGAGGGAAAAGTCTGGCAGCAGTACCCATGCATAAACGCTTTAAGAATCATCACACCAATATTAATAATTGTGGTCTGGTACAAAGAGTGAAAGAATGAAAAAAACCCAAACACATTATAGCACGCTCTTATTTATACATGCTCACGTCAGCCCGTCCAATACGAGGTTTAACATCACACCGAGCCGTAAATATTTCCAAAAATACGCAAAAATGCTCGCATAGATACCCCACAAAAAGCTCAAAATGTTTCATTTTGCACATCGAACCACAATCCAGCGGTTTGATGAACACTGTGAAAACGGCATACTAAAGACGGCTGCAAAAAAATAAACAACCGAGCAAATGCGGGAATGACGAGATCTAGTTTACATACAAATAAATTGTATTTTATTTTATAAACGGCTCTTACATTTTTTTCCACTCATTGATTATTTCCTTCGAACAACATTTTATGACGTATTTTATTTATCTTGTACAAAATAAAAAAAAATTGCATACTTTTCAATCCTTATCAAGTGTAAACTCGTCTTTCCAGAAGATTCTGCGAGTTTTACTTCTGATCTGGGAAACTCCTTCGCCAAGTGTGTAGTCAACGTCTACACATTAACAACCATTACACTGTTTTATAGATGTTTCTGAGACACCGATTTCTACGACAGGGTATTAAAAAGAGCTCATTACATAATGACTTGGCAATGGAGCTACACTACTGTCAAAACCAGTACTATAGAAAATGATCAACACCTTAACATCATCCTTAACATTGTGTTGTTTATAGAGTTGCGCTTTAATGCTCTTACTGGCACCTGATGTGGATGATGTCTGACTGATGTATTTAATGACTGTTTGGCCTGACATTTGTGTGTGTGCACGCTACGCTTTTAGCGCAAAGCCTGTAGTGTGTGTCGTATTGTCTTGTGAGTTTGTCGGGACGTCGCATGTTTGATCGTGAGCTGGTTTGAGCCTTTAATAGGTGTAATTTTCTTGGACGTCAGTGTGACTTGGACCTGATATAGAATTCCCTGGATTCCTTACTATGTGTGTGTGTGTCTGTGTGTGTGTGTGTGTGGAGTGAGCATTGGATGTTGGCCAGGAAAGCAGACACAGGTCTGTTTGTGCTCTGGAGCAGCGAGCTGCAGGCTTTTCTGACAGCAATATAAAACATAAAGGCTCTTATTCACGCGGCAAAAACACAGTGGCGCCGCAAACTCAAGCATGTTCAACACACACGCACGCACTCACACACACACACACACACACACACACACACACACACACACACACACACACACACTCTCTCTCTTTTCTTTTTTCTCGCACTCCAAATATTTACATCTCCCTTTCAGGCACATATTGTTTAATGACTTTATATGTAGTCAAGTGTCAATCAAAGATAATCCCAAACGTTTCAAATCTCACTGTTTATCTTCGCTATTTAAGACTTAAGAGAGTGGCGAGGGTGTGAAATGCCGACAGCTTATCAAACAGCACAGCTGTAACGTGAACAATAAGGCGTGAGGAAAATAAAGCTGGCTTCACTTCACTTCACTTTTATTTCTATAGTGTTTTTAATAACAGACATTGTCCCAAAGCAGCTTCACAAACTTAAATGGATTGCGAATATACATTTTAGTATCATAGAGTCATTTATGTTTATTCCTAATGAGTGCTCCATTGGCAAGGAAAAACTCCCTGAGATGACATGAAGAAACCTTGAGAGGAGCCCGACTCAGGAAACCCATCCTCATCTGGGTGACCTTGAATGTCCATTCATTATAGTTCCAGCATTGCTGAGGTTATCAGCTGTTCACTGATGGACATTTGTTCATAGTGTCCATGTTCACCCGCCGCAACCATTTGTCTGGACACTTCTTCTTTTTCTTTCGGCTGCTCCCATTAGGGGTCGCCACAGCGGATCATCCGTCTCCATACCACCCTGTCCTCTACATCTGCCTCTTTTACACCAACTACCTGCATATCTTCCCTCACCACATCCATGAACCTCCTCCTTGGTCTTCCTCTTTTCCTCCTACCTGGTGGCTCCATCCTCAGCATTCTCCTACCAATATAATTCATGTCCCTCCTCTGCACATGTCCAAACCATCTCAATCTCGCCTCCCTCACCTTGTCACCAAAACGTCCAACATGCGCTGTCCCTCTAATAATCTCATTCCTAATCTTGTCCATCCTCGTCACTCCCAACGAAAACCTTAACATCTTCAGCTCTGCTACCTCCAGCTCCGCCTCCTGCCTTTTAGTCAATGCCACTGTCTCTAATCCATACAACATCGCAGGTCTCACCACAGTCCTATAAACTTTTCCTTTCATTCTTGCAGATACTCTACTATCACAAATCACTCCTGTCACTCTTCTCCACCCACTCCACCCTGCCTGCACTCTTTTCTTCACTTCCCTAACACACTCTCCATTACTTTGCACTGTTGACCCCAGGTACCTGAACTCCTCCACCTTCTCCACCTCTTCTCCCTGTAACCGCACCACTCCACTGCACTCCCTCTCATTTACGCACATGTACTCTGTCTTACTCCTACTGACTTTCATTCCCCTCCTCTCCAGCGCGTACCTCCACCTCTCCAGGCTCTTCTCAACCTGCTCACTACTCTCACCACAAATCACAATATCATCCGCAAACATCATAGTCCAGGGAGACTCCTGTCTGACCTCATCCGTCAACCTGTCCATCACCACTGCAAACAGGAAAGGGCTCAGGGCCGATCCTTGATGCAGTCCAACCTTCACCTTGAACCAGTCTGTCGTTCCTACTGCACACTTCACTGCTGTCACACTGTCCTCATACATGTCCTGCACCACCCTCACATACTTCTCTGACACACCTGACTTCCTCATACAATACCACAACTCCTCTCTTGGCACTCTGTCGTACGCTTTCTCTAAATCCACAAATACACAATGCAGCGCCTTCTGTCCTTCTCTATACTTCTCCATCAACATTCTCAAAGCAAATAAGGCGTCTGTGGTGCTCTTCCTCGGCATGAAACCATACTGTTGCTCACAGATGGTCACCTCTTCTCTCAGCCTGGCTTCCACTACTCTTTCCCATAACTTCATGGTGTGGCTGATCAACTTAATTCCCCTGTAGTTACTGCAGGTCTGCACATCTCCCTTATGCTTAAAGATCAGTACCAGCACACTCCTTCTCCATTCCTCAGGCATCCTCTCACCTTCCAAAATCTCGTTGAACAATCTGGTTAAAAACTCCACTGCCATCTCTCCTAAACATCTCCATGCTTCTACCGGTATGTCATCTGGTCCAACCGACTTTCCACTCTTCATCCTCTTAATCGCTGCTCTCACTTCCTCCTTACTAATCCTATCCACTTCCTGCTTTACTAACTCCACATCATCCAACCTTCTCTCTCTCTCATTTTCCTCGTTCATCAGCTGCTCAAAATATTCCCTCCATCTTCTCAACACACTCTCCTCACTAGTCAACACATTTCCATCTCCATCCTTTATTGCTCTAACTTGCAACACATCCTTCCCAGCTCGGTCTCTCTGCCTAGCCAATCGGTACAAATCCTTTTCTCCTTCCTTAGTGTTCAACCTCTCATACAGCTCCACATATGCCTTTTCCTTGGCTTTCGCCACATCCCTCTTAACCTGCTGCCGCATCTCCTTGTACTCCTGCCTACTTTTCTCATCACCCTGTTGATCCCACTTCTGTTTTGTTAGCCTCTTTCCCCTTATGCTCTCCTGCACTTCCTCATTCCACCACCATGTCTCCTTGTCTTCCTTTCTATTTCCAGATGTCACACCAAGTACCTTTCTAGCTGCCTCCCTCATCACTCCTGCGGTAGTTTCCCAATCATCCAGCACCTCTTCACCACCACCGAGCCTCTGTCTGACCTCTTCCCTGAACCTCACACTACAGTCTTCCTCCTTCAGTTTCCACCATCTTATTCTTCTTTCAGTCCTTACTCTCCTCCTCTTCTTCTTCGCCTCCAAAACCATCCTACAGACCACCATCCGATGCTGTCTAGCTACACTGTCCCCTGCCAACACCTTACAGTCTCCAATCTCCTTCAGGTTGCATCTCCTACATAGAACATAGTCCACCTGTGTGCACCTTCCTCCACTCTTATAGGTCACCCTATGATCCTCCTTCTTCTTAAAATACGTATTCACCACTGCCATTTCCATCCTTTTAGCAAAATCTACCACCATCTGCCCTTCCACATTTCTCTCCTTTAGGCCATACCTACCCATCACCTCCTCATCACCTCTGTTCCCCTCACCTACATGTCCATTAAAGTCTGCCCCAATCACCAATCGTTCATTTCTAGGTACACCATCTACCACTTCATCTAATTCACTCCAGAATCTTTCCTTCTCCTCCATCTCACAGCCGACTTGTGGAGCATAGGCACTGATGACACTTATCATCATCCCTTCAACTTCCACCTTCACGATCATCACCCTATCAGAAACTCTCTTCACCTCCACTACACTCTTACTGTACTCTTCCTTCAGAATCACCCCTACACCATTTCTCTTTCCATCCACACCATGATAGAACAGTTTAAACCCACCTCCAATGTTCCTGGCCTTACTCCCTTTCCACTTGGTCTTCTGAACACACAACATATCTACCTTTCTCCTCTCCATCATATCAGCTATCTCTCTCCCTTTACCAGTCATAGTACCAACATTTAAAGTACCAACCCGAACCTCCACTCTCCTACACTGCTCCTTTCCCTGTCGCCTCTGTAGACGTCTTCCTCCTCTCCTCCTCCTCCTTCGGCCAACAGTAGCCCAATTTCCACCGGTACCCTGTTGGCTAACGATACCTGTGGCGGTCGTTGTTAACCCGGGCCTCGACCGATCCGGTATGAAATTCTTAATCGTGACCCGCATATTTGATTTGGCACATGTTTTACGCTGGATGCCCTTCCTAACGCAACCCTCCCCATTTATCCGGGCTTGGGACCGGCACTAAGAGTGCACTGGCTTGTGCCTCCCTAATGGCTGGGTTTGTCTGGACACTAAACAGTGTCTGGACACTAAACACTATAAATGAACAACTTTTTTCAGACAATTTCTGACTTCTGGAGTTATTTCTTTACGTCCTTTTGTTATCATGCAACTCAATTTCCAATCCAAAAATATTTAAATTCTCCGTGAAACAGGAATGAAGATCTCAAGGATGCCATGATTGTCTGGGAGTTCTATTGGCTGAGCTCTGTGGGTGGGAGGGGTTTACTCTTTCTGGCTTTACGTGTCTTATCGGAATAACGATAACAGAGCCGTCCGCTGGGTGGGAATTGACCGAATTCCCAAATTAGAAAGAAATTCAACAAAACGAGTGTTGGAGTCAGGATTAATAAATAAAAAAGATCTTCTTTCTTTACCCTATTTCTTTTTATTCTGGCTGCATTTTGTGTGCTGTTGTCCGTGCCAAATACATCTAGAATACATCTGTCGCATGATTCATGGAATTATTACATAAGCACCATGAACCATCATCATCCAGTGTGGCTGCATCCCAAACCACATACACGGGCTACATAAACATCACCACAATTATCTCACCATCATCAGTCTGCTGTGGCTGCGTCCCAAACCACAAGTGGTCAAAAGTGTGGAACTTGTGCAAAGCGCAACATACAGTGTTTTTGTTTGTTGCGTCACTTTATTCATTTTATGAGCATTGTTAAAAAAAATTATTGTATTTTATATTACATTTTTATAATATATTCAATTTATTTTTGCATTATAATTTCTCACAACAATTTACCCCAAAATGAATATTTTACTGCCTCATCCTAAAACACATTATATATGCTGGATAAACCCAATCATAATATTTGAGATGTGTGGATTTGTGGACACTTTCAGCTAGTTTTTCCTGCAGATTGCATGAGCTGTATGAGATGAGTTATGAAATTAACCTGCAAACGTGGCAGACGAGTGTATCCTTGGTGACGCGTCTACAGTGGGTGTTTGTCATTAGTATAAATTGTGTAAGGAATAATAAATCGCTTCAATGCATTGAGGAGTTCAAGCACAATCAAGAGTACAGTGGTTATGTTATGTGTATATTGCGAATCACATGTTCTGGGACTTGTAATTTACTATAAACTTTGCTTCTTGTTGCTGTCAGAGATTGTGGACAGCCAGTGTGAGATCTGTGAACAGCCCCCCCGCGTGGCCACAGCCTTCCACAGCCACCTGCACCACAGTCTGCTGGTCCAGAGACGGAGCCTGCAGGAGCTCCAGCCTTTCAGCAGTGTAAGTTCCCTAAACTCATACCATCAGCGAGCCATTTCTTGGCTGAATACCGTGACTATGGCTCGCGGCGCCCCCCCACATCTGGAATAAACTTCAAACAGCTTAAATGTAGATTCTGTTTTAATGACGACTGCGGCTTTTTAACACCATCACGAACCAGAATTCGAACATAGTTTTATTGGTAAAGTCAGATGAACCCACAAGAACACAGAGAACCTGGCAGTCACTCCGTTTGCCTGTTAGATTCTGAATTAACTGTTTATATGTGTGCAGTAAACTTTAGGAATTGGTCGTAAAAACTCTTCGCATTCGTGAGTTTTAGTTTGTCAGCATTAACAAAGACGGGGTTTGTAACCGGTCAGAGGAGCTCATTGTTGGTTCAGTCTTTGATAGCTTGCGTTTTTAACTTTGAAAACTTTAAATTATGAAATGTTGGGCATTGGGCTTAACAATGAAGATTTGTGACCTTTCTAAATGTCCTTTTAGCCCCATTTAGTATTATAGTCTACTGTAATACTTCTGATTTGCCCCTTACTAAGAAGATTTTTTTCCTTAACAGCAGTTGCGCACATTTTTTCCCCCCTCAAACCTCATAAACACCAAGCAACAACTAGAAATCGTATTATATTTCCATTATTGTGATGATTAAATTCGATCATTATTACACTTTTTATTCCAATTTTATCAATTATTCGGATGCATGTACAACTAAAACACGTAAAAAACACACACACATACCCTGTGACACATTATACACAAAATACAATAAAACTGTGTATGGCTTTTGTTTTGTCTTTTATATAATGATGTCTTATTTAGTTTGTATCGCAGCACCCTACAAATAGTAAATGAGGCCCTCACTCTCAATGTGTTTTCCTAGATTTTAAGTAAACGAAATGAAACGAGCCGCTGGCACAGGGACTAGACGAGCTGGCAATCGAAAACAGCTGGAACAGTTTGAGTCATTTCTCTTCTCTGTGCTTCCCACAGCCTTCAGACACTGAGCAGTTTCAGCAGCGAGGGCAGGGCTTCAACTCCAGCAGCGGCCGCTACACCGTGAATGTGTCGGGGTTCTACCAGCTCACAGCCAGACTGGTGCTGGGTGAGTCAGTACACAATGCACACGCCACCGAATGCTATCTACTGCACTTTCCTAATACATCAACATAATAAGGTAAAGGTTAGAGCCAGGGTTAGCATGTGCAACCTTCCTTACAACTTACTTCAGATGAACATATACTTAAGGATTATGGGTTTTGAATTGCATCTTTCCTTCTGATGCTGACTCTGCCCCATCCCTTAACCATGGTAACTGTTTATATAGATTGTTTTAACCTAATTATTATGAACAGTTATGGATTAGGGGCGGAGTTAACATTTCATTTTGGTTAATGACTTGATTTATACCATTTCTTATAGTTTAATTTGCATGACTTGGGTGTGTTTTTCTTCCCACTTGGATCTTATAGACAGTTATGAAGGGTAATGGTTATGGATAAAGCTAACCTTTGGGATATAAATTAAGTATAGACAAAAAAAGTGTTTACAATTGAAAGAAATTGGTTTGGCAGTAAAACTATTTGAATATTGAAGATTTCATTTGTATGGTCTTCCTACCAGGAATTATTCACATTCTTTGCCCAGCATCATTCTGTTCCTTAAAGCTGGTGTAGACCCAGTTGCATAATTTATTCATTCAAAAGTCAGTGCCAGTGTAACAGTGCCAGATAAAGCTCAGTAGAACAGGATGTGGTTTTTCACCCTGCATCTCCCCACTATAACCCATCCCTCATTACATCGTGTTCTTTTCAGAATCGAGTGAGACTCAGAAAAGGACCCAGTCACGACAAAGGGACAGTGTGAAGGCCTCCATATGTATCGAGTCTCTGTGTCAGAGCAACATGTAAGTACAAAGCCGTAGTTGAATGTCCAGATTTGGGTAAATATTTTTTTATACTGTGTTTATTGGAATAGCGCTATTCTAGAACTATATATTCGTACACACCCGACCTATAACTGGGGTGCAGTTCCAGATCGATTTAGGTCACGGGTCTACGCAGGAGACACGAGTTCTTCCACTCCGACGTTCACACACGATGTCCTAATGAAGCTTGATTTCTGCACAGAGTTCAGTGATGATGCATGAACAGGTTTGGGCTTCTAGGTTACAATAAAGGGAAGGTATAATTGCACAATTTTAATTGCAATGGTGTCTACAAACATTTGGCCATATAGTGCAGGGGTGTCTATCTACAATCTTATCTACAGGTATACAAGTGCCAGTGTGGGTGCAGGTTTGAATCCCATTTAAATCACAATCTTCACTTTTCAATTTCAGCTGTGGCTCCTGCTTAGCTGGAATAAATAGCAGCACCCATGCCAACCCTTTGCAGATAAGATTAGTCTTCCCATGTATATATTACCCACAGTGCACTCTGAGGGCACAGCGGTTTTAGAAATGAAAAACGGGTGACATTTCTCTATATTACTATATATACTATAATTAATATAACAGTTTAAAGGCACTGCAGCTCTTAATCTGTGAAGATTTTTTCAAGATGTAAATGCAAGGTTTAGAAAATCCTGGTGAAATGTGTAATTTTCACTACAGTTGATAGCACAAGCGGATGAAGTGTATATCAAGAAGTATATCAAGAACAGATGCATGCGCAATTTACATTAAATAGACCTGTGGTATACAAAGTAACAGAGAGAGATCTAATAAGTACAAACCTGCTGTCACCCCTGATCTGCTAGTCCCTGCACTGAATCTGGTTCTTGCCCAGAATATGTACCTAGTAGAGAGATAAGCAAGAAGAATTTGTCCAGGGAAATAAAACTAATCTCTAAGATGCACTTCGGTTTCCTAAAGATTGCAGTATTCAGGGACATTTTTCAGGATTATAATGTGTCTAGAAAGGTCTGTTGAGGAGGGAAAGAAAAAAAAGTTATATCACGAAGAAGTTTGTAACCTGTCAAAGCAAAACATTTAACATGTAGAATGCTAGTCTTCTACAGAACACAGGTGCTGTGATGCAGGTCTTCCTCTTTCCTGCTTCACTACTGTCACAGATAATGCTGATCTATTTGGATCTAAAGAAATCACTCCATGGCAGGTGGGATTTAAAGGCAGACCCACATTTGGCCTCAGTAATCACACTATTAACAGTAATATATTAAGATTAAATGAAAGAAAAGTGGGATTATTGTAAGTATTGTGATGTAAAAATGGCACAAACCTGTTCCTAGCGAGGTCACTGCTCATCTTACAGCAGCTGAGATATGGGACGGTACCAGACAGTGCAGGTCCCGAATGCACTACACTGAACCACACTTGGTGATGATGATGGTGATGGGTTTTGTGATGGTTCTGCAGGTCTTTGGAGATGGTAACAGGTGTGACTCCCACAGGAGGAGTGTTCAGTGTTCTGCTGACAGGAATCTTATACCTGCAGGTAGGACTGACTAACACACACCGATTGACCATATTTCACGTTACCTCGGCAATGTTATAAATTTAATCTTGTACAGATTTTTTTTTTGTCTAAAAAGTGTTTTATTCTTTTTGTACCACACCAGTTTATAATTTACTTTACATTCTTTTATGCCAGTATACTATAAAAAAGACACGTGTGTGTGTGTGTGTGTGTGTGTGTGTGTGTGTGTTCTGCAGGCTGGAGAGTACGTGTCTATTCTAATTGACAATGGAACAGGATCGGCACTAACAGTCCACCAAGAAAGCTTGTTTTCTGGGCTTCTTCTTGGAGTATAAGAGCTTAAGGATAAACTACACATGGTCAGGGACAGAAAGACTTGCATATGGTTAAACACCCAGACAGATACACACAATGAGAGAGAGAGAGAGAGAGAGAGAGAGAGAGAGAGAGAGAGAGTGGAAGTGAGGGGACACATGCGGACATACATTCAGTGGCTTTAATAGGAACACCTATACCCCTGCCTGTTAATGCAGTTCTTCATTCAGGTGGCAGCAGCACAATGCAGCTACAGTTCAGGAGCTGAACTGGACCATATCAGGACTCTGACAGTTAAAGACTTTTCCAGTCATCGACAGTCCAGTTCAGAGTAGTCTGTGCCTATGATGGCCTCTGATTCAACTTCTTGCCCAACAGGATCGAAACCTTCTGTGAAGGAAGGGCTATGATGTTCGATGCATGATGAGATGCTTTAATGTTCAGCATGGTTGTGATAAGTGACTGCGTGTTCCTGTTTCCTTCTTGGCTGCTCAAACCAGTCCGGCTATTTTCCTATGATCACTCAAATCAACAAGGCATTTCTATACACAAACTGTCACTCATTTAATACTGTTTTGTTTCTAGAGGCAAAAAAAACAGGTGATCAGCATCTTCCCAGGTGATCAGCATCTTCCCAGGTGATCAGCATGCTCAAACCAGTCCATCTGGCACCAAAAACCAAGCCAGAGATCACACTCTTTCCGATGTTTAATGTAAATTTAAGCTCTTGAACTCCATGATTTTATGCATTGTGCTGCTGCCACATGATTGGCTGATTGTACACCTCCTTCATGCAGGTATTTATGCATTCCCGTTGTGAATGTATATATTAAACAGACACAGTGAGAACGACCAGTCTTTTCCAGGCCTTTTCTCCCTCTCTCCATACATATTTGTAATACAGAAATCATATCAGCAGTAATAATTATGCCGTTTTCCCCAAGATATTTACACTAGGACGCTTGAAAAACATTTTCACCTCGACAGCGGATTACACAACTCTGACACGTTGAACAGTGGAGATGTACGGATTTTTTTTCATGCGCTGTGTTTTTACGCTACAGCTGTCCACTGAACAGGATCGAGAAATTATATACGTATTTATTTCGCATTTTTCAACAAAGTTTGAATGTTAATAAAAACCTCGCTGAACCTCGTCCCCCCCCGACTCGTCTTCATTTACACATATATTTAGTAATGATTACATTCAAGTGACCAGACATGGGACGCCACACCATCACAGAGCCATACACACATTCACACACACTCATGGAGTAATTAAGTATAGCCCCTCCATCTACTGGCATGCTAGAGACCCATGCAGACATGTGGAGAACACGTGGAACATCACAAAAACAGCAACGTGACAACAGGATGGACCAGGGAGCCCTGGAGCGGTGTGGACACAGCCACATCATTTGAATTCTTTAATAGACCCGGTTGATGTTTATTATTGGTGTATTTTTTCACCAATTGTGTGGTTCAGCAACAACCCTGAAATCGCAATACAAGGTGATTAAGCAGTGTTTATTACATTTTTATTTACACATACTGCATGACTATGTGTAACATGTACGTGACTTTCCATAGATTTCCTTGGTTCTAGAGCCCCATTTCTTGAAGGACGGCCAAAAATGTTAAGACTTTTGACAGGCATTGTGGATTTAATGTGTTTACTATTTAGTCACGCCTGCTCAATACTTTTCGAGCACATTTTCACTTTTTCATTCTGTTTGTGTGCAAATGTCGTTGAGACCCAAAGCAGAGGCTGTTAGTGCTTCAAAAATGCAACACATTTCGAATTTTCTTTCTCACATACACATTCATACAGACATGCGCAATGCTTTTTTACGACTATCCAACATCTATGTGAAATTAGATTGAGAATCTTCTTCTTCTTCTTTCGGCTGCTCCCATTAGGGGTCGCCACAGCGGATCATTCATCTCCATACCACCCTGTCCTCTACATCTGC
Organism: Silurus glanis; assembly: GCA_014706435.1. Classification (NCBI taxonomy): domain Eukaryota; kingdom Metazoa; phylum Chordata; class Actinopteri; order Siluriformes; family Siluridae; genus Silurus; species Silurus glanis. The sequence goes on along the minus strand of JAAIIK010000073.1, from coordinate 1,012,797 downwards.
CTCTTTCACACCAACTACCTGCATGTCTTCCCTCACCACATCCATAAACCTCCTCCTTGGTCTTCTTCTTTTCCTCCTTCCTGGTGTCTCCATCCTCAGCATTCTTCTACCAATATAACTCATGTCCCTCCTCTGCACATGTCCAAACCATCTCAATCTCGCCTCCCTCACCTTGTCTCCAAAACGTCCTACATGGGCTGTCCCTCTAATAAACTCATTTCTAATCGAAATTAGATATAGAATATAAAGATGAAATAAATAAAAATAAAGTATAAAAGTATATTAAAAGTATAAATTATGACTATAGACTATAAAAAATAAGGTTAAGAATAATATAATATAATATAATATAATATAATATAATATAATATAATATAATATATATTAACAGATATTGAAAAGAGTCTATTGTTGATATGGCTGAGGTTCTTTACACTCTTTCTGGACCTGGTCCGGCACCTGCGTGCTGTAGATGTCCTGTAGATCACCCTCTGGAGGGCTCGCCTGTCCTGCATGGTGCTGTTTCCAAACCAGGAAGTGATGCTACCAGTCAGGATGCTCTCAAAGATGCAGGTGTGGAAAAACCTTAGCACCTGAGAGAGCAATTTAAAGTCCCTCAGGCGTCGCATGGTACAGACGCTGCCGGGCTTCTTCACCAAAGTTTCTTGATGTGACAGGACCATGACAGAACGCAGAGGTACTGGAAACTGTCCACTCTCTCCACTGGGGTCCTGTTGATGTTTAGCGGTTGGTATGACTGCTCCTGCTTCCTGCAGAAGTCCACTATCAACTCCTTAGTCTTGCTAATGTTCAGGAGAAGATTGTTCTCTTGGAACCGTGTCTTCATCTCTGTAGGTAGGCCGTCTCGTCGTTGTTGGAGATCAAACTTGATGATGATGGTGGAGTTGGAAGTGGCCACACAGTCATATGTGTACAGTGAGTACAGCAGGGGGCTAAGAACACAACCCTGAGGAGCTCTAGTGCTGAGTGTGAGGGAGGATGAGGTGTGTTTGCCCACCTGTACAGCTTGTGGTCTGTCTGTCAGGAAGTTGGAGATCCATTGACGCAGGGGTGGGCTGAGTCCCAGGACCTCTAACTTAGAGGTGAGCATGGAGGGAATTATGGTATTAAACGCTGAACTGTAGTCCACAAACAGCATTTTCACATAATTCCCTTTTCTGCAGTCCAGGTGGCTCATCGTGTGGAGATGATGTATAATGGTGGTAAGGGAAATGTAGATCCAGAGTGTCCGGTAATGAAGCTGTGATGAAGTCTCTAACCACTCTAACATCATCACTACTGAGGTCAGGGCTACAGGGTATCGTTGAGGCAGGTGGGCTGGGGTTTCTTTAGGACAGATATAATTGTGGACTGTTTGATGCATGAGGGAACAACAGACTCTCCAGGGAGAGGTTGAATATCTCGGTGAACATTAGTGCTGCAGTCTTGAAGCGAGCATAAAAAGTATTTAGCTCGTCTGCCATTTCTGTTTCAGACTGCAGTCATGTAAAAAAAAAAAAAAAAAAAAACATATTTGAAATAATGACCCCATGTTAATAAGAATTGCAAAGAAAAAGCTATCACTCCTGTTTTTTTTTTTTTTTTTTTTTTTAAACGTTCACAGCGACAGAAAAGCATTTCAGGCCGAGTGTGTGACGTGCTGGTGTAACAAAATCCACAAGCTGCTTTCGCCGCAGCCTTTTATCCTCCAAATGATTTCCATGCACAAGGGTGTGTGCGGTTTATTTTTGGGGTTTAGGTTGGTGTGATATGAACAGCGTCCTCTCATCGTGTGTGTGTGTGTGTGTGTGTGTGTGTGTGTGTGTGTGTGTGTGTGTGAGACAGACACATGCTGCAGTCGCAGCTGGGTTTCACTGTGTAAAGATCTATTAAGTAACCCCAAATGGATTTTGGCGAGTTTGTTTATGGCCTTTGATCTACACATTTGATTTTTCGCCATTATGAAGTTTAAGACTTGGTCTGGAAACATTTATGACTTTCTGAGTAGATCCTTTAACTAAGAAGCCGTTATGAGGCTGTTTTTCTGATAAATGTTTCGTCTCAAATAGCAATTTCGGGTTAACATATTTGAAAACTGTTCAAATGTGTCGGGTTTTGTGGGATTTTCCCATAAGTTTTTTTATGTAACTATTAGAAACCTTTCAGCAACATTGCTGCAAACCTTTTGATTGCAGTCAATATGAACCCAAACACTAAAATAAATGTGTGTATAGAAATGATTTATTTTCGAATGTTGCACAATATTTAAGTCATTGTAAAGTAAAATAGTAAAGTAATTGTACCTTCATATCTTCTAGTCCGAGTCGTTCGTTCTTTTGTCACGTGACTTCCATATACGCTACACAATGTAAAAGATGCGCGTCGAGTAGAAAATAAACGGATCGGTCTGAGATTACTCGTTCTTCTGAGTCACATTAAAGACTCGTTTAAAACGTACTAATCTTTCATGAATGAATGAACACTAGAACACAGCGGTTGAGATTATATAAGTTTATCTTTACATTCAACAGGATTTTTAGCAGCAGCCTTTCCTGCTGGTATCTAAATAAGTCTTTAAATGAGCTTGCGACATAAAAGTGGTGTCCAATAAAATGTTTCTTAGCATGGGGGGTTTCGCAGAATGTACACAGAGCTGGGATTTCGTGTTTGAGCAGAAACGTACGAGTCAGTCTTGAATATCCAACACTCTTCTGGTGCTACTGAGGGGAGTAACTGCAGTGGCTGTGCTGCATTATTGGAAAATCTGGTGCATGCCACTCTTACACAGTTTAGTTGCCATTTTGTCTTGTCTGAGTTATGGATTTGCGATTTATGGATAAATGATGCTCCTGAACACATGCACAGAGAATCAGCTCAACTTTCACAGTGACCTACAAAACCATAATGACAAAATAAGAAAATGGCTGATAAAATACTGTTTGAGTGACCAGTCAACATTTTAGACTCCAAAACGGATAGAAGGATGGAATTTGAGGAGTTTGATGACTCTGATGTTTCAGCAATCGTGATGAGACTCTCCTTATGTAATAGCTTCATTAGTCTTATTTACAGCAAACAAACTTTCCTGACCAAACGTTGCTATACGCAGTGTAAATAAGCCAAAATAACTGAAGTATAAAGTTAAGTAATAAGTCAGAATAAGTGACAATCATACTGAAAATTTAGCACTGAAGGGTGAGAAAAACTATCTGTATTTTTTACATAGAAGAAATAGAAGCATTAGAAATAAAATAGAAGTAAATAGAATAAGAACTAAAATAGCTTTCCATTACAGAGAATCACCGCTAGAAACACACACACACACACACACACACACACACACACACACACACA
>JAAIIK010000073.1:946959-1009193 GCA_014706435.1 Silurus glanis | reverse complement strand
ACACACACACACACACACACACACACACACACACACACACACACACAAGCCTGTGTTTGCCAGCATGTTTCTTGTTAATTGCACTACATGGCAGGCTTTCAGTATAGAATAAATGATGTTTGTTTTTCAGGAGAAATGAGCGAGTTTCCACGCGCAGCATCACGACTCCTCCGCCTGGCTTCCAGCACATTCCCCCGCCCCCCGAGTCCCCCAGCGCCTGCTACCACTCCTCACCACTCTCTCATCTACAACAATGCATTGTAGCCAAAAACACCCATTGCAAGGCCTGACTTGAAGAAATAGCCTCTAAAATAACAAACAAAAAACATGAAGAAGGATCTTCTTGTTCTTGGGACCCAGAGGCTACCAGAGCGACAGGGTGACATCAGGAACTTTTATGCCAAGTTTTTATCATCGACTGGTTGATAAAAACCCTTGAAGTTTGCAGCAAGTATAAAGATAACAAATAAGAGCAGCTTGTAGTTACCAGTTCAGCATTGTACAAAATGCGATCTAAAAACTCAACATCCTGCTACTAACTCACACCATTAGCATCAAAATAAACTTCATTATAAACCATGAGTGTTTGCTGATGCAATAGTAACTGAATCAGCATCCGAATTACTAACGCACAAGCCTGCCTTCAATATCTAGGGCATGCCCACTGTGACACAGAATCAGAGATGCCCAAACTAGGCCATGTTTGGGTCCCTGGGCCCTGGGACCTTTTATTTGGCCAGCCATACTGTATAGGAGCCATGCCATGTACAATATCCTCATTTCATTTTTTTTTATTATTATTTGTAAGCAGATAAACCTTCGGTAATATCTTCCTCAGTCTGATTGACCTGACTGACTGTTACCTACATAATATTCTGGAATAAAATAAAGTTTCTTAGTAGAGATCACTGATTTCACCGCTGACTCGCTCATTAGATATAAACTTATAGGGAATAATTCATCAATTTAAATAATTTATTACACAATATATATCTGTGAAACTGCACTGTGACAATGTTCACTGTTAAAAGCACAATACAATTAAAACCGAATTGAATTATAAGCATGTGTCTGTATGGCTTATAGTCTGGATTCCTGTATCAAGCACTGAACTCTATTGTACAATAAATGGACTGTTTTCGTTGCACTCTTTTTTTTTTTTTTTAAAACTTTGCATAAACTGCATATTTATGTCTACATATTATGAAATTTTACATGAAAGGAGCTGTGCCAATTTGACTATTAATATACTACAGTTTATTATAATGCAACCACAATCAAGTTCCATTTTTGGTCCTTCATAGGAAAACACTTGAGCACCGCGGGGTTATTACATTAATATATTAATATTATAGATTATATTAACTGTTTTTAAACAAAAGTGAAATTAGATACCTTTGTTGTAACACTAGTAAATTGTGAGAATCCTGATATAGAGTTCATCACTCGAATATGTGTCACTATATAGAAATATATATAACATGCATTTTATGATTATATTATATGATCCCGTTACACGTGAGAGTTTTGGATATTATGGGATATATGTGATGCTGCTTTCAATTTGTAATCTTACTGTCGTTCACAATTTTGTATAGTAAAGTATGTTTAGTGCATTTGTAACACCACAATACATTGCAGATGGCATGCTGAAGTGTCCCGGTAACATCAGTATCTTTATTGTGTAGAAGTTGCCTCAAATCTGAAAAGGTAATTCATTTCCTCTAATAGAACCTCAGGTAGAAATGCAGCCGCAAAGCACAGATTGAGATGAATACTCCTGCTCCAATACGCCATCATTTCTAACTTTTATCTTCTTCTTTCGGCTGCCCCGTTAGGAGTCTTCATAACGCATCATCCAGCTCCATACCACCCTGTCGTCTTGCCTCACCACATTCATAAACCTCCTCAAATTGGCTTGGTGGACAAACAGAGCTGGGCGCTATATTCCCTAAAAATATGACCAAGAGGTAGTAAGTAAATGATAAATAAAAGAGGGCCCAGAACAGAGCCTTGAGGAACACCAGCGGAAACAGATGAGGTGTATGATCTGAAGTTTTTAAGAGGGACAAATTGATTGCGCCCAGAGAGATACGATCTGAACCAGGAAAGAGGGACACCGGTAATACCTATAGAGCATGCCTAATCTAATCTGGAGTTAATACAGCAACTTTAAAGATGAAGGACCCACACCAGAGGTGAGAGAAAACTATATGATATCAGTTACTATACCAGATAGAGAAGATAAGCAGGTTTTGACCAAGTGAGTGTGGAGAGGCTCTAACTGACAGGTGGAAGACTTAGATTAGCGAATAAGACTCGAAATCTCATCAACAGTTGGAAGAAGAATAAAACACTTTAGGATGCACAGTTATAAGGAAATAATTCTCTTTGTGGTTGTAAAATGAACTCTGCTTCATCACACACGTCGACTTTGAATGATTAATAAACGAATATCTATAGCTGTAACACCATACTGTCTCTTATAAAGACAGCAAGACTGAGACAGTCCATTATGGCAGGCAGAAAAAGTTGTTTGCATATTGCCAAAGCAACTGCATGCCGGAGAGAAGAAATGTGTTCGCTGAGAGATGTTTGAGTCAGACATGAAAGCAGGTCATTAGGGGCCATGAGGATCATCCTGCCAGAGATATTTCAGGATATTCTTATCTCACTGGATCCAAACTTTCCACTCATTCATCCTCACCTGCCTGCTGGAGCTGAGAGAGAGGGCTCATGTTCCCACAGCGCCCCCTGCTGTCCCGCATAATACAGCACATTATATTGAAAGTTGCTCCCATTTAATGAACCATGTGATAAAACAGTAGACAAAGAGTCTTTGCTTTTTAGCTTTTTTTCAGTAGAAAATAATTGTAACTATTTTAATCATTGAATGATGAGCATTAAAAACACTAAATAATTAATTAGCATTTGCTAGCACTTACCTGACAGACTTCTTTTCAGACCTGAGGAACCACATATTTATATATAAAATGTCGAACTGAGTTTTGCGCTGTCTAATATTTTCCCTTTCCTTGCTTATTCACCTTTGAAACTCTATTTTCATGTTTCTTATCGAAATTCATTATTATATTTCGCCAAATAATCTCGCCGCTTTCACTAAATCACGTGATTAAACCGCCAATTAGCCAATTGAAATCACGTGATGCATTTAGACGCATCCTATTGTATAGCAAACATCATCACCAGGTACAAAAACCCAGAAATCAGTCCTGATTTCTTTCCTCGATATCGGAAATAAAAGAATTCCATATTTTCCCATTTTTAAACAATATTTAAATAATATAATATAACAAATAATATAAGAAATAATATTATTTAAATAATGGACAATTGTAAAACGCATTTCACTACAGGTCGTACTTTGTAGGATTGTGTATGTGACAAATAATATTTATTTTTTTTATAATTTATTTAATTAAATATGAAAAATATTAAATATAAAATTAAATATGAAACTTTTGCATTATTTCATGTGGGATATTTCTCAATTAAATCCAAACAGCTATTAATATAATTTTAGAAATCATATTTTGTTTTTCATTTTATAAATATTAATTGATAAATCTTTAAAATTTCCTCTTACATCTTATCATTTATCATTAGTCATAGAATTATTGTAATTTAAGTGGACCAAACCACACACTTTTCCCACTTTTCCACACTTTTCACATAGTTTGATAGGCAGAAAAAACCCAAATGAATAAATGATTCATATCAGATGTATTTTGTGTAAAAAAAAAAATTGGTGTTACAAAAGTTTTACATGCTCAATTTTTTTTACTTAAACAGCATTAAAGAGTTGCCTTCTCACACACTTTCAAACACGCTGCTTTTAAAACCCAATATCGTCAAATCACTGAATTCTGAATCTTTTCAGTGAGTCGAATCTTTTCACACCAGTGACCTCACTGAAATTTATCCCAATTTTTCAAACTTAGTCCAAAATGTTGATGATAACAATATAGGGAGGGTTGAATACTTTAATTTAGCCTCACAAAAATGGAATGACACTTTTATAATTGAACGCTATTTTAATGAAATATACGTGCTAATAATGTTTAGGTGGTTATCAAGGCACTTGTGTAACAGTGTAAAATATTTTGAGAGTGAGATTTTTCAGTAAAAACAATGCTGGAACTGATTCAACTTTAGGGCTAATAAACAAATCAAATGTTACCATGTGATTTTCTTCTCTTTACAATTCTATCGTCTAAACCAGCCTAGCCTTGGAGATGATGGAACATCTCTCAGACTGTATCTGTGCATCATTTTGCCCGTTTTATTCACTTCCAATGGAGCAGCAACTTTCACAGTATTTTTCCCATAAAGTCTCTTTTCATAGTCCAGAAGCTGGTCCCAGAATCCTTCGTTGAGGCGGATCGAGGGTCGACTCTGCCTCACCCAGTTGTGCGCCTGGCACAACGTCACTCCTTTGTACTTCATGAGGTAGGCCATGATCAGAGCAGGGGAGCGGCTCATGCCTGCCGCACAATGCACCAACGTCCCACCTGCTCGGTTGTTATGAATGCGGGCTGCTACTCGGTCAAAGTGGTCACTCAGACGTGCAGTGGGAAGATCAGGAACAGCCACACGTACACACTCAACTCCTGGGTATGTGGGGCAGCTGTGGGACAGGGTGGCGTTTACGATGAGGGTGATGCTCTTACGAGCCACGAGAGCTCGATTGAGAGGGGCATCGGATCCGCCCAGAAAAAGGTTTGGGGTGATCTGGGACAGAGACATGAAGCTGGAGAAGACAAAATTGAAAGTTTACTCCTAACAACCTGGTCATCAATTGTCATTCTACACACGCAAATTGTACTTAGCATCTGCTGGTATTAAAGGGGCGATTTATAATTTTGCAACGATTTTCGATATAAACTTCACCAGTCTTTTCATTATCTTCAACCAACCTCACAGTCTCTGTTAAAATTATAATGGGAGACCGAGAAGCTCTCTGGTGCGTCGAGGTGGAGCTAAATTAGGACCAATTAAACTGCAAACAGACTCCTGAAATTAAAAGATTTTGTTAATAATAAAAAATAGTTTTAGCGATGTATAAATTGAGCTGTAGGATTTACTAGATGTTCAGGAACACTTTAAAATTACAAGCAGCACCTTTAAAATAGAAATAAAAACTATAATATGTAAAAGAAAAAAAACTAACAATTTACAAATAATATGTTTTTTATACAAAAACGGACATGTTCAACAAATATTCCTAACACTTCCATTACCATTTCAATAATACCATCCTGGACTTTCGATAATTTATTGAAAAACATTTGATTAGGTAAAATTTTATTCGACAAAAATTCAATGGTTGTTTTTGAACCATTTTAACAAAATACAAATAGAACTACAGGGATAAAAAGCAATAAACCATTTCACATCACCCATTATCTAAATATTTTAACCAGCCATGATGATAATAATATGTATGTTAAAACAAAGTGTTACATAAAAGCACATTTAATTATTTTATATTATTGGATTGTTTTACTCCAAGTCACGTTTTTAAATCATCTCTACAGTGTATCCATGTGATTTGAATTGACTGACCTGGTCCCTTGTTCTCTCTCTCCTGACTGCTCTGTGTTTCTCTGCCACAGAAAATCAGCTGTTGGCACACATGAACCATAAAAAGGCTTTGGGAAGCAGAGACCAGGAGAGCAGGAGGTTAATTTTAGAAGGGCCAAGCAGCTGAGGATAAGCCCAGAGAAACACCGCTCTGTAAAGTAAGTTACAATCAGCGGCAGGTCATGAGGGTCAGAAAGGCCTTCTCTGTTGGCTTAAACTCAGAATCACTGACTTTTGTTAAAATATATTTTTGTCTATGAATATGTATTAAATGCACAAAAATGAGTGGGTCATTTTATGAGGTCAATATCGACGCTTCTGCTAGAGATGATGTATGCCGGAGGTGCAGCTGTGGATGCAGTGGAAGCAAACTTGCCGAATTGTGTTTTTTTTGTTTTAGTAATGCCATTCATTCTCACCGTATACCTATCTGTAATAGAGCGCTCTGTTATACTGGATTTCTCTTTAATATTGATGGTATAGATGTGGCATCGTAACGATGGTTTTAAGAGGTGGATTTATTCAGGTTGGACACCACTGAAGGCCGAGGTCTGAAATACACAGTGGTTACAGTAAATTAAAATGAGAAACCTTTTGTCCTCTATAACTCAGTTATGACTGTGAACTGCTGCCTGACTTTAAACTTGCTTTAAATATAAAATAATGATCAATTCTTACATTCGTCTCTTCAATATTCACTCACAGGTATTGTCTTTATGTGACATTAGCCACCCGAAATTAATTGAGTTATTGATAATATGGCAAAATAATGATATTTGAGGTTGTTAAAATAATACACAAAGTACACAAGCTTTATATACGGGGGGAAAAAAGTAATTTTATTTAAACAAGTATTTATTTGTTTTATTACATTCCAAAAGAACAAGAGGTATTACATAATTATGACAAATTAACACTAACTTCCAGAAAAAAGAAACAAAACAAAAAAAAGAAAATGACAAATTTCAATGTTTTCAGAGAATCACATGTTTTCAGTGCTTTTTTGTTTTTTTCCAAGTTTATTCCACTCATCCGCGTTACGTCATTGACAAGCGATCAAAGTGGACCGGTCGCGTTTTAATGACGTATCACTGCTTTGTTTGGGTTACAACGCAACAATCATGGCGGAATTGAATCGACAGCTTCAGGAATATTTAGCGCAGTCTAAAAGCGGTGCAAAGACAATATCCCAGTCGAGCTCCAGCACCACGGTGAACATCGACGAAGCCGATAGCAGTGTAACGGGCACCTGGTTCGGTCGGTGGTCGAGCCCGTTCTCGGGTCGCGCCGGTTCTTCCACAGGCCCGAGCACGAGCAGCGGGTTTTCCTGGCCGTGGTCAGCGGAATCCGATCCCTGTCTGCCCGGCGTGAGTCGGTCTCAGCGAATGGTTGCGTTCGTGGTGTGCATCTTATTCTCGGCGCTGTGTTTCGGACTCTCGGCTCTATACGCGCCACTGCTCTTACTGAAGGCGAGGAAATTCGCTCTGCTGTGGTCGCTCGGCTCGCTGTTCGCGCTGACTGGCGCCGCCGTCTTGCGCGGCCCGAGCCGCATGATCGCCGCCCCGTCCCCGGGGGCCGTGGTGTACCTGTGCTCGCTGGGGGCGACGCTCTACGCGGCGCTGGCGCTCCACAGCACCATGCTCACGGCGCTCGGAGCCATCGTGCAGATTGGCGCTATAGTGGGCTACGTGGTGTCTCTGGTACCCGGTGGCAGCGCCGGGATGCGGTTTGTCGGCGGAATGGCTGCGTCGGCAATCAAAAGGACAGTGACCGGAAAAACCATGCCCATATGAGCACATGTTTTGGACACATTACAGGAGAAAATAATCCATGCATTTGTCTGGATTAACTACAAACTAATTGATATTTCCACTGTGAAATGAGGACCAAAGCAGTACTTGTGCACATAACAAATTTTGTAATACTGTAAATAAAAAACATAGATTTACACTGTACAGTTTTCTAATCTGGGAATTATTTGTCGTGTAGGACAAGTGCATCTCACCACCGTGTTTCCAGTCAGTCGGATGAGACAAGATTGAACATCTCTGAGAAATACCATGTCTCCATTCTGATAATGAAGAGAGATGATAATGGACTTAGGTCTACACTTTAACACTGCACATGAAATTTAATTAGTGGTTTTAGTCTGGATGCTCGAGTAGGACAAAAGATCTCCAGGAAAGCTTCTAACAGGATTTCTTAATCAAATAACTTCCTCTAGGTGAATAATACAGCAGTGTTGGAAGGAATTCACCATTCGAGGGCTGCTGTTTTTAGGAAAACAATAGCAGGACGGTGTGTTGCGACTCTATCACATTTTGTATGATAAGTGTTGCAAAAATAATCCAAGATGGACCTACACTATTGTGTTCAAATTCACACCAAAAGGGCAAAAATGTGATCACTTGTGACCCTGTACCTTTCATTGCTGTATTTCAATAAACATTTAATAATTTACTGGCTGTTAATGCGCTCTTAAATATTGACAAAACAATGATATAAACTTGTGTTAAAATTATTACTGAAAATAAATTGGGTGTAAAATGTGAAAGAATGGAAATGACAACTGATTTGATATAAATCTTGCACAAACTTCTATTGCCATCTCATACAAAAATGCACAAAACAAATATGACAACCTTTTGACAAACTGTACACGTTGAAAGAAAGTCTGCAGCCCCACGAGACTGCTCAGGTTTCCAGAATTCTTTTCAATATTTATTTATTTTTTTTACATAAAATTGATCGTCTGGATGAGACTTATTTCAGTCACTGGATTGGAGGTGTGCACATGGTGCATTCTGAAGTTTGAAGAGGAGTGGGAAAGCTCTGAGCCAGTCCAGTAAACATCAGTGATGACCGTGTGAGAAACAGACTCTGGATAGTGCATTGTAGAGTATTTGGTGAAGGACTGTTCAAAAAACACTCCAAAATGAAGTGAAAGGTGTTAGCTAGTCTTTTATCTGTGGTGTCCAAGTGTGAAATTCCGGTCAGCTTGAGCAATTAAGTGAAGAATGCTCAGTCACAGCGTACAGTCCTCAAACGTGCTCATTTTTCTATAATTGGTACGAAGAACATGAGCCACTACGACCTCAGGACGAACTGGAGAAAACGCGCAAATGGCCGTCGAGACTCCAGAGCTGATGAAGCAGATTTGCGGCTTTTTTTTTTTTGTTCCTTGATTTTCAATCCACAGTGTCTGACTCACTGTCTTACGAGTGTAGTTCCCCCTACCGTCCCCGGCCTCCTCTCAGTCCACGGCCACCGCGAACCCACCCTCCTCTACTGCTTCTGGATGGAGGAGGACCGTAACTGCCGTCGTCACGTGGTGGAGGCCGACCTGAACACAGAAAAAACGCGTTACACTGTGTGTATTTAATATTTAGGCTTCTTGCTTTGTGATCAAAACAAATCTGTAGTGTTGAGGCAGAAATTGACATGGAAACTTATTGGTTTTCTCAAGATCATGGTGTCTCACCTGCCCCTCGGTCATCAGGTCCAGCTCCAGGTGAGTCCATGTCTCCCGTGCCTGGGCCGTCATGCCAGGGACGCTTGCGAGGTGGGAGTGAGGCCATGTCCATGCCCTGTAGTGAAGAAGAGCGCTCCCTGCTGACTGCAGACGGGCTGTCGTGCATGCTGTGGTCACCTCTCTGGCCTTCCCTATAGCCCTCATGACCTGCACAAACACACACACACACACACACACCAGTGTCACAATTAAAACATTTCTTTTCTACAGTATGGGAAATTCAACAATTCATGTTCAGCTTCACATTTACACTATCTGCCTACACCCTCCCAGCCCACAGGGTTGTTTTGGTTTTTGTTTTACAGTGGTTCTACCTGAGTCTCGCCCTCCCTCCCAACCCTCCTGGTTTCTTCCTCCTTCGTAGTGAGCCGCAAACTCATCAGGAGTTGGCAGAAGCCCCTTTCTTCCTACACCACCTATGAGATATGAAATGTTCAATCTCATGCTGATTGCACGGGTTCTCAGTGTGTGCGTGTGTGTGTGTCTGCGTGTGTGTGTGTTGGCTGAAAGAACCCCGTGATTTGAGTCGAACCTCCACGTGGTGTTCCTCCGCGTGGTGTTCCTCCACGCGGCCTCCCTCTCCCTCCATTCCCCCAGCCCTGGCCCATCTCATCCTGAGAATCAAAGCTCTCGTCTCCTCCGTACTCGTCTTGGTAACTTCCTCTGCCTCCACGTCCGCTCATTCCACCTCTCCTGAAACTAAACAACACCGTTCCAGAGAGCATTACAGCACTTTTTTGTCACAGCACCTGATATTGGTTTGTAATGAACAGCACACAGAGGCAGTGTTGTGTTGAGTGTATTTATAATCTGTAAATGTACGGTACTTACGAATCTTCAGAATGTGGTGGTCGTCTCAGCCTTTGGTCGTACCCATCTACTGCACCCTCATACCCATCATCAAACCTGCACAGACAATCGGCACCTGGGATGAGCTAACTCTTATAAAGCTGGACATCACGGTGGGGAAAAAAACCCCTCAATAAACCTATTTGGTGATTTATAGATCCTCAAATCATCAACTACTCAAAGAAAAAAAAGTCTCTAAAGTGACTCCACTGACTGACGCACCTTTCATAGTCATCGTCATGAGAAGGGAACCTCTCCTGGTTTTCCCACTGTCCTCCAGAACCTCCTCGGTGGCCCCTGGGATCTCCATGGAAGTCCTGTCCTGGTCTCCTCCAGCTCTCCTGATAGCCTCCATCCTCTGCCCAGTACTGAGAACCTCCGTCTGATCCCTGGTGTTCATGTGGAGGTCCCATGTGGTGGTTTGGAGGCCCTCGAGGTCCATCTACATATATTGACACAAACATAACATTTGAAAGCATGTATTAAGATCTGCTACCTGATTAAATGATTTTTTTTCTTCATATAGAACTACATTGATGAAATCCAAGCAGGTTCTCGAGCTGACCTTTTCCACCAGGACCATGCATCATGGACTGCGGGCCAGAATTCTGTCCCTAGAACGTTAACAAAAAACGGAGATTCAAACTCTGCAGACTCTTGAATCAAAATTTTTTTCGTTCATTGAATTTACCTTTTTTACCTGGCTGAACTGTCCTCTATTCCCCTCGCCCATGTGTGGCGGTTTGCCCTGCTGCATATAAGGAGGTCCTTGCATGTTACCCGATGGACCCTGCATATTGTTCGGAGGCCCGTGCATCCCTCCAGGAGGAGGCCCCATTCCATGCATGTTCCCCATGCCGTGATTTCTGGGTGGAGGTCCCATCATTCCTCCTGGTGGAGGGCCCTGGGCACCCATCATGTTCCCGTGAGGTGTTGGTCCACGCATGTCCTGGTGCATCATTCCACCTTGGGGTGGCCCTTGACCTCGAGGTGGAAGTCCCATCATGTTTCCTGTAGGTGGTCCTGAAGGCATTGGACCTGGAGGAGGACCCTGCATGCCCCTGGGCCCTGGGGGCATTCCGTGAGACCCCATATTCCTGTGGGGTCCAGGGTGGCGTGGAGGTCCGTGATGATCCGGAGGTCCCATCATGCCTTGCGAAGGAGGACCCTGGTGAGGCAGAGGACCGGGAGGTCCCATCTGACCTGGTGGTATATACGGACCAGGCATGCCACCTGGACCCATCGGAGGGCCCATGTTGGGAGGAATCTGTTGCGGTGGCATTGACTGTGGAAAGCCCTGTGGAGGCGGTGCCATGGGGCCTCCTTGTCCAGGGAAGGATGGCATGGAGCCTGGTTGACCTCCAGGAGGTGGCATGCTCTGATCCTGGAGTTGGGCCATTCGCTCAATCTTCAGTTGCTGCAGATGAAAATACGGCATGTAAGTTTTCGCCCGTGTTCTAATAAACCAGTTTCAGAAGGTATCTATTCTTACGGACCATTCAAGAGCCGACCAAGACAGATCTAAACAAGATAGAAATGAAATGTGGATTTCAGCACACCTCTAACAGCATGGGGTTTGTGTACTGCAGTGCAGCCATCTCCTGCTCGATTTCAGCCTGAGACTTCTTCTTGAGATCCACCTTCTCATCCTTCCTTTCTTTGGGAGCCTCCCCTGGAACCATAGTTGGCACCTTGTTCTCTGCCCAGGCCTAGACAAGGAAAGAGTAGCGATTAGAATATGGTTTACAATAGAAGTACAGTGATTGAGTGGTTGGATCGGCGGGTTGCGAGTTCAAATCCCAGCACCACCAAGAAGCCGAGTTTTCCTCCCAAATATTGCCCGAAACAGATGTGAATTTCTCTGTAAAAGTATTTTTTATAAAAAAATCAAAAAAGCAGAAATTGAGAAAAAATTTTTTGACTTACTTGCTGGAATTGAGCGGGAATTGGCTTTGCATAGGGAACCTTCTTTGTTGGGGGTTTCTTCAGGTCTTTTTGCATCACCTCATCCATTCCCCAATCCAGTCCTGGGATGCTCATCTCAGCCTCCGGTACGGTCTCTTTGTCTGATTAAGAATACAAGCAATGCATTAATATGGATTATATGTTCTAAAGTCGTGCACTATATGGACAAAAGTATTGGGAAACCTGACTTTCCCAGCCATATGTGGTTCTTTCGCAAACTGTTACCACAAAGCTGAAGGCACACAATTGTATTGGACGTTTTTGGATGCAGTAGCATGAAAATTTGGTTACTTACTAGTTTGTTCCTGCTCCATGGCTGCTTTTAGCTGCTCCGGGATCCCCATCCCAGGAATGGTGGCCAGATTGTTGGGCTCCATGTCGTCTAGATGCAAGAACATGACACTCCATCACCCTGTTTATTATTTAACAATCCATGCAGTTATTATATATGATCTACAATCTCTCACCATATTCGACTCCGTCCTCTGACATTCCAGGTAGGAGATTTAGGTTGTACCGGTCACGCATTTTATCTCCCGGACGATTTCGGGTCCAGAATTTGCTTAAGGTGAGAAAAAAAAAAAAAAAAGACCATCATCTCAAGGTACTTTTTTTAATTATAATCTTTCACAGTGTGTTGGTTTTTATTTATCTCTGGAAAATTACATACATAGTTGAAATTCATACCTGGTGTGGTCATTAGACCCTGAGCATAAAATGTGGCCGAGAGGATGCCAGGCTAAGCTCCAGATCATACCCTCGTGAGCCATCTCCATACCACCCACCTCCTTCTCCACTCTGTCAATGATAAATGCATGTTAGGATTTATATTCACATTTCTGCGAATGAAAAGTCCATACAGGGAAGCAGCTCGTACCCAGCATTCCAGAAGAGTAGCGATCCGTCAGAGCCCCCACTCGCAAAAAGACCCTCGTGGATCGGGTGCCAGGCGACAGCTGCGACAGAACATACACCATCAGCGTCAGGAGATACGGCAAGTACACAGACGCGTGAACCCAGAAATCTTTACAGGTTTTACCTGTAGCTTCCTTTTTGTGTCCTCTGAACACCTGCAGCTCTTCTTTCAGGTTGCGAATGTCGAACAGTTTGCACAAATGGTCACGCGACGCCGTGAGGAGCCAGTTTCCGTTCAGGTTCCACTTCACTTCCATTACCGTGTTTTTATGAGCATGTCTGAGACACAAGAAACAGCGGTGAGGATGCGATTAGAGCATCTCGGGGTTTATTGTGGAATGATGAGCAACAGTTTTTCGAGAGGGTCCAAGTTTTTTCAAGTGGCAATAAAGAACATGGGCACCAAAGAATATGGAATAAGTGAATTTAAAAATATAGTACGATTTTGTTATATACTTTGGTCATAATTTTGGCTTGATTACCAACATTCGGATTGCTCCTACTCAAGCAGAGCTGAATGTGTTGCTAGCAGCCAACTTCACAGATCTACTCATCTCACCAGTTTCAGGTCTGATGTTGAGTGATAAAAGAACGTTTCTAACTAAAATGCAGCGCGATAATAAACTCACAATGTTGCCAGACTCTGGCCATTTTTTGGATCCCAGAACTTGATTGGCTGCTGGCTGTCTTTGCTGCCCGAGACCACCAGGCCTTTGGTGGGATGCCAGTCGACACACTTGACGTCTGCGCCGTGACCTGGAAAGCAACGAATGCGGAGAAATTAAACACGTTTAACAGCATCATATTCACAATACCGATTCTACAGTGTAGAAGATGTGGCAGAGTTAGGTGTGTGTGTGTGGGTGTGTGTGTGTGTGATTAATAAGGAATGTAGAAAACTTCTGTTTTCCCCACGTCTGTTTTCTGATGCATTTTATAACTGCACTTCTCAGTATAAATGGCAGCACAAATTTCAAGTGCAAAATATCCACCAAATATGAGAAATGTATTAAAGTTTTACGGTTACGGTTTGTGTAAATTGTAGGTATTTGTCCTTTCTGGATTACACAATCAGGAATTTGTTTAAGGAAAGAAAATGCTCCGATATCTCACATGAGCTCCGTCTCGGGTGCCGGCACGCTACAGAAATGTACTACAGGAATCTTTTTTTAGTGGAATGAAGAAAAACCTCTGGGCCAAATAGACTAAACCATAACGTCAAGATCTAATGGGTCAATTACAATCCAATTTTCAGAGGACCAAAATCTTAGTAGTAGTGAAAGTTAGTGACTATTGGATAAGGGAATCAAACAGTAGGAACCCTAATGCATTAACAGTGTTGTAGTATTTAAATCCTTACACGGAACAGGCTGAGCAGATTTCATGAAGTTATACAGCATTATACGGCTTTTTATAATAACTAACGAGTTTTCAACAACTTTAATCCAAAAGAATGCCAGTGAATACTATACATTAATATAATTCTGTGGACCAACAAATTGTTGTAGACCAGTGGAATTTTTTGGAACATTGTCTAGACCCAAGTGAGAATATAAAACCTGTTTAAAACGATGTTTTTAAACTGGGTATCAGAACAGAAGAACGTCACAAATACGTAACTAGAACATGGAGGAGTTTCGCGTGACTTCCAATAAAGAACGAGAAATTGATGTACTACGTGAATATGCGAATGAGGTGAATGAGACTTCAAAGGTAGAGGAGGAATCTTGTAGAAATATGTCAACGATCAAAGTACAAAACGTGAAGTTTTTTTAGATTGGAATTTGCACTTTGCTAGCTTTAGCCGACTTGTGCCTCCTGTGTGTGCTCCTCTCACCCACGACTGAAAGCGTTTGGTAAAGTTAAATTTTTATGTCCAGGGATAGCGAAGATAATTTCAGCTTTGTTTAAGTAAACTAACTTGCTGCTACTTCACCATTTGTAATTAGAATTTGATAGTATTTATAATAACTAACCAAACTAAAGCAATAAAACAAATTCAAGGCCTACTTTATTAGTCTGAATACCTGGGAGAATTAGTTACGTTACGATTCTTAAAAAAAAATTCTGTAAAGCAACAGACATCTGCAAAACTCCAAAATTATTCTGGGGAATGATGCAGACCATAAATACATTTAATGACATTTGGCGGCAGCCCTCATTTCACAGCGACTTACATTTATAATCTTTTTTTTAATTTTTTTTTTTTTAATACACCGAGCAGCTTATAGGCCCAGCAGAGACGGATTGGTGGTGCTGGGCATCAAACTCACAACCTTCCGATCCAAAGTGACGCACCTTAAACAGGGAGCTATCGCTGTTCTAATCAAGAGGAGAATTATAAACCGATAGATCTCAACAGGAATTTTACTGAACCGAAAGAAATCCTGGAGAATGTTGGAGACTTTTGTGGAATAGTGAAAACCAAAAACAGTTTGATAGCCTCAACAGAACTCTGAAATTCTCGACCTATAGGGTTCTGCAAACCAGAAGAGAATTCAGTACAATTCAGTGAACTAAAACGTTAAATTTGAAAACCAATACAATTTATAAACCAATATAAATCTCCAAAATTCCATCAATTACAAAACACCTGCCAATCAAGAACTTTTTTACAAATGAGAACAAAAGCAGATTAACGTCATGTACTTATTTGATGATCACATCAGAGGGAAATGAATTTGTTTGTAATTATTGGGTAATAATATCTGTAAATCATTCCTCCTGACTGGAAAGACAGACTGAGTGTGGTGGGACAATGTGCTGGAAATATTATGGACCAAAAACAGCAAAACGGAGGAACGTGTGTACTAGTGGCACGAATGTCGATGTTGGACGTTAGTTAAATACTGGACATGAAAAACGGGAAAGTGAGGAAATTTGTTCCAGAAAAAAAAAAAAAAAAAAAAGTGCAGGTCCTAACACTAAGGTGCAGTAAACCCGATCCATTGAGGTTTCAGGAGCAACTGGTTCTCTAATGGAACTAAAAATGATAATAGATATGGTTGATGTGTGTTGAGTATAAACATTTTCTCCAAACTGAAATGTTTCTGCTTTTTCAGTTACAATTTGTAATTGCTCTGTATAAGGGCATCTTCACTAAACGCAATAAATGTAAAGACATTTAACTCTGGTGTGGTTGAGGAGAACACATGCTCCTTCATCATAAAGATATCAGTGAATGATTCTGTCAAAACATTCAAAAATCTTTGAGAAATGTTTTACTTCAGTGATGTATCAACTTTGTTAAAATAAATGAGAACATTAATCACTTTCTCTCTTTTTCCAAATGGTCTTTAATTAATGACCTCGGAGTCTGAAAATGACACGTCCCAGAACACTGTTTATATCCGGCTCACAAATACTCAGCTCAGCTTGTGCACGAATGTACAGTCAAATCTCCAGCAGTGGCTGCTTCATTTTTATTCATTATCGATGAAACACAGGAATCTTAGTATAATTAATAGTTAAAAATGGAAACTAAAAACACACTGCTATTTGTTTTTTAACACGAGTCAAATGTACACTGTAATTTGAACCTGATGATTTTCTTTCCATTACAGAAAAACTTTTTTTTTCCCTCTATTGAATGAACCAAATAAACAGAATCCACAGGTGTGTGTTACGGTTTACTTCCTCATTCCTTTGACGATCTTTCCAGTTTCATATACGCCTGAAAACACCACACGCCAAAACGTGGTCCCTGCTCTAACCAACAGGCTCAGTGGTGCTAGTGTGGGTATGTGACTGTTCATTTCAGAGGAAATCTTTACAAAAGAAACCCGAATATTGTGAAAATGTAATGAAAGTGTAAGAAATGTAGAGAAAAGAACTCTGACTAAATAATGTGTTTAAATGAGAACAAGTTACTATTTAAAAAAAAAAAGGAGCACTACAGATACAACACTAAGACGTTATTATATATTATAAGACGAGACGCTAGGCAGTTTGTATGATGTGTAGGATTTAGATCAGACGTAATCTGAACAACATTTCCCAGTAAGGTCAAGCACTCTTTTTTTACTTGAGTCATCTTATAAACACTACTGGCCTGACAGAGGAACGTGCGAGGTTCAACAGCATCTTACCAGAGAGTTCAAAACGGCAAAATATAATTGGCCCGTTTGAATTTTTGCAAATGAGAAAAAAGTAGAACCCGATTGCAGCGAGACAAACAGGGAAACCGGAATCTAGTCCTCAGTGTTAATAACTATACGCTTGTAAAATTAACCTAAAAATATTATTCAAACATGATGGTGCAGAAAAAAAAAAAAGAACCAAACATTTGACCTTGCTGTGACCTTAATCCTGTTTTAATTTTTTTATAAAATGTATTCAGCTCCAACACTGTAATACACCGCCAGATATACTGGTAGAACATCTCATGGGCATTAAATCATTAAATAAGCTGCCTTTATTAAATAGAAAGCGTCACCATTGTCCTAGATTGCGGCGTAAAGAGAATAAAACGTGTCCGGACATGCTGCTTTTGGAAAATATATTCCCACCGCCCAGTTGTTTACTTTCCCGTAATCGTTGCTCACGAACGCTTGACTTATTACTTAATATGACGATGGACAACTGCTATAAAAATGTAAAAAAAAAAAATAAAAAAAAATAATTACTTTTCAATTGAAGATGGAAGAGTCTGTGTTTTGTTTCATTTTAAGAAAAAAGGAAGTCAGTGTTTTTATTTAAGAAAAAAAAAAAACATATAAACTTTTTTAGTTTTTAATTTGTATTTTGATCACTAAAATTTTCCATATATATTCATCTAAACTATCTGAAAACTAAAGCATATATGTATGTGTGTGTGTGTGTAAATTAGTTAGGCTGGGAAAATCAGGTGTCCTAATACTTTTGTCCATATAATGTAATAAATACAAGCAGAAATAAATGAAAGGTTTCAGTTCTAATATTGTGGAATAAAAAAAATCTTTAGCCCACTGACAGAAGGATCACGTTATAAAACTGAGAGGTGGAAAATGTGTGAATGAAGTGCAGAACCCCCCCCCCCCCCCCCCCCCCCCCCCCAATATTCCCTGACAAAAGTGGGTGTTTGTGTCTTCAGGTCAGTCATATAAACGTACCTCTGAGTATTCTTTCTTCATGGCAGCGCAGAAAGTCCCAGATGCGCACAGTTCCGTCATCGGAGCAAGTTGCAAATTTATTATCCGTAGGAGAGAAACTGAAGACATGAAAAAGAATCAATAATGAAGGATAACAAAAGCAGCTCTTTGTGGGACTGGGACGCTCCCAAGTTTCTGCAGAAAGGGGGGGACCCTGAATTAAACGGTCACTGAATTTAAAGATCTGATTCTGTACTGGAGCAGCAACACACTACAAGCTCTTCAAACTGGTTCAAACTGGTCGTCGTCGACAGAAACCTGTTCCACATTCACAACTACAGAATTCCGGCAAAACGGGACGCGAGTGTTTAAAAAAAAAAAACAAGGACCAAATCTAAAAATGGTGGAAGTCACATGTCTAAAGTACTTTAGCTGTATTTCCTCCAACACCCCCCACGTAACTACAAGCAAAAGACACAAATAAAGAAATAGAAAAAACAAAACTCTGAAGTGCTAATCAGAGAATGAAAAGTCAGTGGATGGGGCGGCGTTTTATACTCTAGATTTGCACCAGTAATACAGCAGAAAACAGCAACTTTTGAGCAATCGCTATATATCATCAACCATGGAAACCATAATCCCATGTTTTTGTGCTCTGCTGGCGCACTAGAATTTTGTGAACAAACTGAATCCTGATCCAGTCCATTTAAGGTGAATGTAATTGCTACCAGGTGCAAAATGTGGTTATTACACACAATACATCATTTCCCCCTTAAAGGAATCTACTTTTACTTCAAAAATTTTTTGGGCTGGAAAAGGAAAGAACAGTTTCCAGGTGTGGAAAAATAGCACAGGGACAAATCCCTATTCTCTGCTCTATTCACTTTTGTAGGCTGCTGCTGTTATTAAAAAGAAACCTGAAATCATGAATATAATCTACAAAACAGACTCCGGACAAAAGCACTAACCCTGAGCAAAAATAAAGAAATTTCTCCAAATAATAAACCGTAGTTAACGATTGTGATTTCTTTGGTTATATCTAAACCACCAAATAAACAAAAACAAACAACAAAAAAGAAAAAAAAAAAAAAAAAAAACACTATACACCATAAACCAAAGTTTTCCCACTGCTCATCCATTAAACACTGAAAATCCACAAAAGTGACCCAATGGCCTTTTACTTCCCCGTCATGTGTGGAATGACATCAAAAAGGGACTTTTATTTATTGATTTTTTTTTTTATATGTGGCTTATTACTCTTGAAACCCAAGAGTGAGAACATAAAGGGAAGGGGAAACCATGATGACCAACTTTATTTGAGATTTTCTCCTTTGGATGTGACCAGAGTATGAAAATGGAGTGAGAGGTTTTTTCCAAGTTTTCCGAATGATCACATTTCCCAGGCGAGAGTGGGATGGACTGTGTGGAATTCGCTCATCTTTATTCTAATAACCTTTATTATATTAATCTTTATTTTAAGAATTAAATCTTTATTGAGGACTAAATCAGGGTGCCGTTGTCGTGCAGCGGTGTGAAATGGACCGTGTAGCGCGAGTGTACCGTAAAAACCCTTCACAATCATCATTTTGCCCCTGTGGGTCTCATCATGTCTAGTCTTGTGGTTTTAATAACCTTAGCATAAAGATAAAGGTGAATTCTTTATTTAAAAATGTTCTCTGTACATTGTTATTAGGTATTAAAAAAATCCAGGATACAGAACTTTGGAGCCACAGGTGACAAATCAATGCAGTGTTGCAACAGCACACACATACACGTGTCAAGAATCAAAAACATCAACATCGAGCATAACAGGGAGAAGTATAAAAGGACGGAGGACGCCCGGGGGCGCCTCCGATACACGCTTCTTGGGTTAACTACGGAAAAGGGTAGATTGGGTATAGACCTGGCCTCTCTAATCGCCTCCTTGTGCGCCTGGAACATCTTGACGTTGTTCATGTTGGACTGCCAGTACTTCACGTAGCCGCCGTGGTCGGCGGTCAGCATCCACATGTCGTTATGAGACCACGTCATCGCGCGTACCGGGCTGTCGTGTGCCTGCGAGGAGAAAGCGGCCGAGTCGGTAACTGGGTCTCGCGTCGGATCCGTTAAGAAGGATTTGTCCTACTTATAGGAACACTTACCTGTAGAATAGTCTCAAAGTTAAAGGTAAGGCCGTTCCATAAGGTGAACTCCCCACTCGAGGCCCCGGTTACGAGCCGCCTGCCTTCAGGGGTCCACTGTGTATTTATAAAGAGGAGAAGATGATGGACAGAAGCAGGGAAATACCGTGATGAGAGCAGCAACTTCAACAACTTGACAAGACGGCAGTATTTGACAGTATACAGGACACGCCCCTCCTGAGTGGGCAGGACAAAAATGGACACTACGCTGGTAGTGAAAGCGAACTTACCCGTACTACAAACACTGGGCACTTCACTTTATTCGTGGATGTTCTGACGAACTTTGTAGTCACTGCGTTCATGGGGTTATTGAGCATACCGACAGGAGGAACGAGCTGCAGACACACACACACACAAAATGATGGTAAGAAAAACAACCCTGTAGTTTCCGAAAGGCTGAAGACAAGCAGAGTTAAACCACTCACATCGTTAAAGCAACCTGCATCAGGCTGGACAGAACGAAGATCTCGATGATCCCGCTGCCAGAGGCGGTTCTGTCAGGGAAGAGACAAAAAAACCCGTCACTCGGCGCACCGATTAGAATAAAATTTGTAGAGTCAGTTTATGATAAGTGAGAAAGAGTGTGTTTTGAGGTTACCTCGAGGTATCTGATGACCGACGGGTTATAGTCGATGGTCTTTCGGTTCACTGCTTTCCTCATGCGCTTGCCGTCAAAAGTGAGCTGCTGCATGGCCTGCTGCTGCGCAAAGTCTGGCCTCTTGTAGAACAGCTGCCGAGGCGCCTGGTGCTGGAACCGAGGCATGTGGAAGAAGCGCGGCGGGGAGCCGATGTCAGTCGCCATGATGGTGAGTCTTCAGCTAAGCCTGTGGAACACGGGAAAATTGATCAACATCTACACTAGAACAGTCGACAATTTAACCAATCGCGATGCTCCTAGACGTTATGAATATTTTTCAATTAACGGTTGATAATTTCCAACCAATCAGAATCCTGACCAGATTGATCTTATTTTAATAACTGGCGAACGTTTCACATTAAATCCAACATCTCAAAATCACATTATTGGGGAAACCGGAGCGCAGCAAGAAATTCTTTTTTCTTTAACATCTATTGAATGATTAAAAAAAAAAAAACCAACATTAATTACACTGAATATCTCTAGGTCCCATATTACACAAAGTAAAACAATACACAGAACTACAATATGTTTTTGGCAACGTAGGCCAACAGATACAGAAGGCGACACGCAGCACATGCACAGGATTCAA
Organism: Silurus glanis; assembly: GCA_014706435.1. Classification (NCBI taxonomy): domain Eukaryota; kingdom Metazoa; phylum Chordata; class Actinopteri; order Siluriformes; family Siluridae; genus Silurus; species Silurus glanis. The sequence goes on along the minus strand of JAAIIK010000073.1, from coordinate 987,850 downwards.
ATAGCAGTAAAATGTCACACAGCTACTGCATTTCATTTTTAATATGCGTGTGGGCATAATTTTATAGCAGTAAACAAAAAAAACATTCATACTATCTGTGAATGTCAACCGTACAAAAACATTCTCTTCTGAAAATCAATCAATCAATAAAAAAAATCTGCTCAGTCTGACAAAAGCAGATTAAAACTTTACTTATAACTATAACTAACTAAAATGTTATATATATATATATATATATACATACATACACACACACATATATATATATATATATATATATATATGTATATATATACACACACACACACACATACACACACTTTAAATTTTAATAAAGCTCATCCCTTTTTGAAAAGTAAATTAGATTAGTAATGTGCTCAGCAAAATCTCATAACTCAAAAAAAAAAAAAAATAGGAGTTCACATCTGGAAAATCAGCAAGATATCCAATCATATTGATAATATATTGATAACCCTAACAGAACATCACATTTTAGTGGAGTTAAATCTTCAAAAAACAAAAAAAAAAATCTAACAGCAGTCAAACATCAACACAAAAAGCTGAAAAGAAAAAAAAAATCTCTGCATCCTGAAATTCAGAAATGTGAATTTGTGCTTTCAGAACACTGAAGTTGCTGCACAGTAACACAAACACAAAGAAATAATCAGTTGGCATGAGACACCTGCTTTAACACACATGAGGTAGTGCTTGAATAGGAGTTCAGCATTGTACAAAAGGATACTAGAAAGGAAAGGGGAAAAAAATGTTGCTGTAATTTTTCACACCGTAATAATATATATGGAATTTCTACATTCAATCTTTATGCTTATGAAATCGTTTTTTTTCTGACGATCCTGAAAATGATCACTGTAATAAAAATGTACTGATGTGTTTTACTGGTCAATCAAAGATTAAAACCACTACACAGTTGCGTATAACGTAGGGATGAACATGTCGATCTTTCTGTACTGTATTTAAATGCTGTTCAATAGTGATGAAAGGAAAAACATGCTGCGTCTGACAAATCAATTTGCAATCTCACAAATCTTCTTCCTCTCCGGTGATGCATGATGTTCAATGCAGATCAATCTAGTGTAGACCAGCTGCAACGCCAGCGCTACATTAGTGACCATTACAATCATCTGTGTATACAAAAATCTGCGATATAAACCGCACGACTAAATATTACACCAAAACGTGAACGTGACTAAATATCCAGGATTACTTGTGAACTTTCAATCACGATAGCAAGGAGATTGTAGCGTTTGGGGAAATATCTCTTGCGGTTCACTGCCATTAATAGCGTCCATTGGGTTGATCAGTTCCTATCCATGTGACTAAAACAACCTTTATCATATTTGAGCTTCGGTTTGAATCGTACAAGTTTCCTTTTCCATTCCTCAGAAACGAGCCACAGGAGATGAAAGTCTCCATTTTAGAGCAAGGAGTAATTTGATTATTCAATTATTACAGCTCATAAGTATAATTTGTGTCTGGGCTCTTTATCTTTTGAATAAAAGACTTTCTAATCTTTCAAACCCATCAGCAGTTTTCTCATTTAGAAGCATGGGTGCACCATTCTCCTAACCTCGTGAACTTCAACTACATTCACTAGTGAATGTAAAAACTTGATATAGTGCAGGTTACATACTTGGCAATCGGTTCAAACAACTTAGTGCTTTACACATACCTCATGAAGATGGATGGGGAGGAGGAACAGCACAAATGATTACTCACATGCCAATAGATGGGATGAGAAAACCCTACTTAGACTAATACATTGATTAGCCAAAAAAAAAAAAGAAAAGAAAGAAAGTGGGGAACAAAAGATGGGCAGTGAAGGATCTTAGTAAAGAACATCCAACAAGCACTGGAAGATAAGTTATATATAACATTTATATAAACAACTCTTGAGCCTTCTAATTCTAGAGATCAGAGACAGTGAATTTTTTTTCTTCGCATATCAGCTGCAGGGTCTATAATCTATAATACAGAACCTTTGGAGTAGAGGGTGGTAACAGGGGGCCTTGCTCAGGGGCCCAAAGGTGGTAGTCACATTCAGACAAGCTATGTTTAAACAAATGGTGTATGTGGTATTTCAATCCTTTTCACAAAACTGTTTTCAGTTACAGGCACAGATCATGACAATCAAGAAAACTTTCAAAAAGTCTGTTCAACTCTACCAAGCTTATACAGACTGTTAGTACAAGCACACAATTCTATAGAATATCTCTCGAAATGTGTTGGACTAGGAGACCCAAACCTGTTTCAGCGTGACAATGCCCCTGTGCACAAAGCCAGGGGCTGAAAATATAGGTTACATGGATTGTGGTGGAAGATCTCTACTGACCCTACAGAACACCTTTGGGATGAATGTGAACGCTGACTTGCTCCCCAGGTCTCCTCACCCTCTCACCTACATCACTACCTGACTTGACTATCCTTTATTCGACCTCAAATTGATCGAATTCTGCTTTCTACAAACATTTAATAAAACCCTGTAAAATTAATCCCACATAGCCATCAAACATTCAAAGAAAGAAAAGCATCAGAATATACACAGCAGATCCGAGACACCAGATTCTAGTCAGACATTTCCACTTGGTTCTTTCTGCATGCAAGTGGTGGACATTTGAACACACAGGAAAGAGAAAATCTAAACACCGACACTGCTTTGAGGTCCAGGAGAACTAGTTTGAACCCTGATATCCAGGATTAATGACGTATTGTGGCTTGTTTGGGGTACTGAATAAAAGCTCAGGTGATTATAGACACATTATATATGAGGACAATGAAAATGTATTCACACTAAAGTCATTTAAAGGTCAAATCCCTTGAGCGTTTTAATGATTCAATTTCACACAGTGTGAACCTTTAAGCTTGTACAAGAAAAATCCACTCAAAAACACATTCGTCACTAATAACATTTTCTCTCCAGTTAACAATCGCCTTCATTACCCACAATGCCGAGCGACTTCCTGTTTAGTGGTTTAGCAGGTTTTGTTCTGTGCTTATGATCAAACTGGAAGCAATCACAAGTTTCCACAGATTGAGAAACAAAGAAATGATGACTGGTTCTGTTGCTACCTACTGTTGATGTGATTATGGAACCAGCCCACTGCCACTTTCCCTCAGCTCCCTTTTTTTGCCTAATTGCCTCATACACCTTGTTTCCTCCTTCGGGCGCTTTCTAGCTCTCCTTTAAACACAATATGGACGATGCAAATGTCCTCTTTATACTACTGCTGACTCCTTTTTGTTTTTTTAGACATTTTGTGCTTTTTTTCCCCCCACAGTCGATCAGAAACCATTTCTCAGTGACTAGTATTTCCCCTCCCATGTGCCAATTTCTGGGACAAAACCAAATTCTCCCATTTTTTTGGACCTGCTATGTCTATGGTAGGACACAGCTGGGAACTTTAAACCATATCTCCATTGCATCCTAGGGCTTTGATTGCACCTTTTGCCATCCACATAAATTTACACTGGATTTCTCACTGAAACAAAACCCCAAATGGTGAGGGAATGAAACAAGTGCAAACTGAGAAGCCTGATGGTGTCACTTGAGGACTTTTTTTTTTCTTCCAGCTCTAACAATGTCTGCTGTCATGTTATTCATGTGAATAACAAACCAATATATCAATTAACCAAATCAGAAGCAGAATCACCGGACACAAAGAATTCAGTACAAACACATTCAATGTGAAACTTTCCTTCAAAACTGTGGTTGTGTACAGAAAGACCATTTAATTAGTGTGTATATATATATATATATATATATATATATATATATATATATATATATATATATATATATATATATAAGGGCTGTCAAAACTAATGCACGCAAATGAATTTTAACGGCACGAATTTTATAAACATGCGATTAACACAGTGCATTTCTATTAAATACAAAAATATAAAAGAGGCGAAACTAATCTTCAATGCAACACATTTAATCATAATCTATAAATAATCTAGCGGGAACATTTTTTTATCATTAAACATTTGTTTTATGGTGCGCTAAATTTTAAATCAAACACTAAAATCCCCAATGAAGAGTCATCTTTATTGGCAGTTCACATTCTTAAGTAGAGCATTACCACATTTACTGTAGTAAATGATCAGAGACTCGTATCCCTATTCCCCAGACCCAAAACGCCATCGCATCCGGTTATTAAAACTGTCCATATGGCAACATAAGAAAAGTTTGGAGTCCTGATGATTCACGTAATTTAAAACAATAATTACTTTAAAACATTTGCAAGAATTTATTATATATATATATATATATATATATATATATATATATATATATATATGTATTAATTATATATAAAATAAATAAAAACACTACTCTTTTTTTACTACAAAACTCCATACTTATTTCTTATTTTCATAGGGTGGACATCAGTATTAATACTGAAAATAAAAAGAACACTGAAGGAGGTGGTGGTTTTGACTGGTAGTCTGTGTGCATGTACAATATATATGTATACAATTATATACACACACCAATATCTATAAAAAAGGGCTGTTAACGTTAACTCGTTAACACGTTCATTTTAACGGCACTCTTTTACGCAGAGCATTTCTTTTTGACCATTTTTATTATCAATATAAATATAAAAAGAGGCAAAATTAAAACCTATGCAACAAGATTTATTGATGACTTCCTTTCTTTAATCAAATATATAAAAAAATCATTAATTAATCACTAAACATTTGTTTTACCGATGCACCAATTCTCAAATCCGCCATGACGCACACATCCAGCAATTAAACCCGTCCGTGTGGAAACACAGCAAAAGTTCCATTTGGTGTCCTGATGATTTACGTAAATTATAACACCGTAATTAGTTACTTTTAGTACATGATAATTAGTACTGTAAAAAAGTATATTTTGCCTTCATGATCCATGTTGAGTTTGGTTTCACTAATAATAAACATTTGCATAAAGCATCAATATTTGCCCATGGCCATGTTGATGAGAGTATTAAAAACTTAAAAAGTTTTAATTTAAGGTACATTTTGAACAGATACAAATGTGCGATTAAGTTGCGATTAATCACGAGTCAACTCATGATCACGATTAAATATTTTAATTGATTGACAGCCCTAATTTATACTTATATTAGAGTGTATGTATGTATGTATGTATGTATGTATGTATGTATGCGTATATATATATATATATATATATATATATATATATATATATATATAGATAGATAGATAGAGATATATTCAGGTGTGTAAAAAAAAACTTTACAATATTTTCGAAAATTAAATGGAAAAACACGTATAAATTATATATAATCGAGTCCCCATGAACTCCAGTACATAAAGCAAACACATTTACATGCATTTTAAATCAGATTCTGTTCAAATTGGGTCAAGATTAAAATAAAAATGAAAAAAAATAAATAAACCTTGATATTTAACTGAGTCGTTTTTTTTTTTTTTAACAAAAATAAATCAACAAAAGAGCGCCATGCTAGCTAAACTGGATGAGCAGCTAGCATAAAGTAGGGGTTGAAAACTAAAGAAAAAACCACCAGGTTTATGGCTTAAGATTAATTCTTAATATTTGTAAAGTGTTACGTGAGTATTTCTGAAAATCTGTTTTTATAATGTATGCTTATAATTAACCGAATTCAGTCTAAATCTAAAACCATGCTAATCACCTGTGTGCGCTTTTTAGCTAGCATCACCCACACACCTGTTTTCCTACTTTGTGTGAAGGATTCAGCGCTTCCAATATTATTAATTAAAATATAAAATGTGTTAAACTATGTTTAGTTTGGAAAAACGCTAGCAAAACACACACACACACACACACACACACAATAGTAGCTAGCTAACTTACCTCGCTAAACTCCCGGCTCAACAAACCCTAACAACAAACCCTAATTCCTACATGATTATACCACAAATACGGCTTTATTTGTTGGCATACAACATAAAAAATATATAAAACATTTTTATTCCGTAAATGTTGGCCCTATTTCCTCTCCCTCACACACACACACAGTCTCACGGCGTGTGTGATTGTTTTAAATGGCGCCCCGGTCACACACCGTTGTTTTATCTTTTATTATTTTTCGTTATATTTCTTTCAGAACTCACCGCAAAAATATCCAGTGCTGACTATAAAGCTATTTTTTTATATTCACGACTCTTCTGTATTCTCCTAAAGAAAATACAACAACAAAAAACAAAATCCCCAGCGTGCAATCATCAGATTGTCAACATGAACCGCAAGTCACTCGCGGCCGCCATCTTCAAGGCCTCTCCCCCCCTCCCCAAACACCCCCGCCCCCTCCCCCTCCCGACCTTCCGTCTTGCTGCTCGGGGTTTACGTGATGACGTCATCAGGCGCGACAGGACTCAGTTGTTGTGTTGACGCCATCACGCACGCAGGACTTACCTTTAAAAATCTATTATAATATTATATATATATATATATATATATATATATATATATATATATATATATATGCTTCGTTGTTACAGGATCATATTTATTGATCATAAGTCATATTTATTATGTATTATTATATTAGTATTCAGTTTAATTATGTTTTTTATTAACCCGATTTAAATATAAGTTTTTTGCTTTTTCTGTGATATCATTTCATACTTATATGTATATAAAGAGAGAGAGAGAGAGAGAGAGAGAGAGAGAGAGAGAGAGAGAGATCATTTCAAGGAAGTCAACAATAATAAAAACATTGTGATGATACTGCGCATGTCTGATCCTAAAGCATTTTTTGGTGGAATTTCCACTTAATTACCGCTCTGATTTAAGGATCCCTAAATTCAGACATTGAGGAAACAACTTTCTACTCAGAACATTAAACGTTTACCTGAAGTACCGTATGCAGGTATGTGTTATTATCTGGTTGAGACCGAGTGTGTCTAAGCGGTAAAGATTTATTGTAGAATAAATGGCTACATGTAATTCCTTAGCAGAAAAGTTGGTCATACAACGTGGATGATGTCTCGCTTGTGTTTAATGAGGGTCACAAATAAACAAGAAGGTGCAATAAAGCCGTGTGACGTAGCTTCCTGTTGTTGATTTATTTGTCGGGAATTTTGTGTTTGTGTCTTACACTTTCGTTTTTTTTTTTTTTTTCTCTCTCATCGCTTAAAAAACTCAAAATATCGTTTTGATATCCTGCATTCTCTACTTACCGTCTGCTTCGTGTCTTCTCTTTTTTTTTATTTGTGGAAGTGCGCTTTATTCACTGTTTAAAAGCAGTGAGTGGAGGCCATTCCCATCAGAACTACGAACACACACTACAGTAACCACATTATGGTACGTAATTTCTCTGCTATGGCGAGCATTTAGTGTGTGAAGTGTGACATGTTTAGTATTTCTCCGTTGCTAGCGATAATTTTATCTGTAAGCAATTTTGAGGGCAAGGCTGTTTGGCCTGTTAGGGCAGAATGGTATCCATTCCATTCGGGAAGGTGCTGCTCTCATTTCTTGTAGTATAGGTCATAGTCTCAGAACAGCAATAGTTAACCAGTGACTGTACAGAGCCAAGGCCAGGGAGCAGACAGACAGGCTAAACCGACCGTCTGCTAGCTTCAGCGTCGTCACTCAGGATCCACTATATTGAGACTGTGTCTGTCCCCTGAGTGAATCCAAAATGTAGAAATTCTCAAAAAGTCTAAGTAACCTGATTAACATTAAATTAAATAGGACTGAATGCACAGCAGCAACTCTGATCTAAAGGTAGTATTATTGAATATTAGATCTCTCATGTCAAAAGCGCTGACTACAATCAAAATTATTACTGACCAGGGGTTTAATGTAATGTGTTTGACAGAAACGTGGATTAAACCGAATGAATATGTAGCATTAAATGAAGTGAGTCCTCCTGGAACAATCCCTCATTAGGGACAAACTTACACTTATAAAGAACATCTCATTCATTTTTATTACCACATTATATGTGTAAAGCTGCTTTGAGACAATGTTCATTGTTAAAAGCGCTATACAAATAAAAATGAATTGAATTGCAATACAATGCTGGCCAACGTGTCTTTAAAAAAAAACAAAAAAAACAATATATATTAAATTCTAATTTCACATGTGTTGGTTTTGTATAAAAATAGATATCCTCGATTTGCTAGTCAATATCAGGAACTCCTGGTCTGAGAGAGCATGAACAACCTGGTCCAAGTTTTAATTTTGACATTTTTAAGCGCAAGAACAAATAATAAACCAACATGAAAACGACCCCAAACACATTACCAAGATGACACCCACCTTGCGGAGGAAGCTGAAGGTGAAAGAAAGGCCAAGTATGTCTCCAGACCTAAACCTTATTTTGCACCTGTGGGACATCCTCAAGCGGAAGGTGGAGAAGCTCCATGTGTGTAACATCCAGCAGCTCGTGATATCATTATGGAGAAGTAGAAGAGCAACAGCAACAACCTGTGAAGCTCTGGTGAATTCCCAGGAGGATTGAGGCAGTGCTGGATAACAGTGGTGCTCACACAAAATACTGACACTTTGGACACAGTTTTGATATGTTCACTTAGGGTGTACTCACTTTTGTTGCCAGTTATTTATACAATAATGGCTGTATGTTGAGTTATTTTAAGAGGAAATCAATCTGTAGTGATATACAAACACCACATTAACTAAAATATATCCAAGTTTCATTTCTATAGTATTGTTCACCCTCCAATCAGTAACCCAGCACCTTAACCAATGATATATATCGTTTCCTGTACCAGAAATAAGAGGAGGGTTTGTGAGTGATGCAGGAAAAGAATCGACATTAGGGCCATGGAGATTCCTCGTGGCTGCTGTGCTTCTCTGATCATGTAGTAAATTTAGCAGTCCTGTGTGTGTTTGTGTGTGTGTCTCTGCAGCACTGAAAGTCCACGTGCATCTGAGTAACGTGCAAGTATTTTTGTCTCATTTCACAGGCAACTGTTTTTATATTTATAACACACACACACACTGAACGCTGAATGCTGCAGCTGTGTAAGGTAACAGACTCGCTGTTCATCAGCAACGCTCGCTCGGCCTGTAATAATGAGCTCCTCCAGAAGGAATCAGTGACCTTGTGCATCAACGTGTCCAGGCAGCAGCCGAGTCCTCCAGCGCCGGTCAGCACTCTGCGTGTGGCCGTGTACGACGACCCCAACGAGGATCTGCAGGCGCACTTCGACCGCTGCGCTGATGCCATACTCAGCGTTGAGGTGGGTGGAGGCCGCACCCTCGTATACTGCAAAAACGGCCGCAGTCGCTCGGCTACCGTGTGCATGGCCTACCTCATGAAGCACCGCAGCTTGTCCCTTACCGAGGCATATGAGGTACAATTCTCACTTTATCACTGGTGCAAAAGAGTCGACTCTTTTAGCTCCCCACACACACCAAAAAAAGACTTGAGTCGGCTCTTTTTTTACTACAACATCCATAGCCGGGCCTTTTCTCTCTTTTTAAAAGGTTTTATAATAAATACAAGGTACATTTATTTTACATTATATTGATCATATTCAGTCCTCACATGTGTCCTTATCGCTTATAGTTTCTTACTCGCCAGTGTTCTGTATTGTTTTAAAGACTATATTCACACTCTTGATTTCACCCAAATGAGGATGAGGTTCCTCTCAAGGTTTCTTCCTCATAACATCTAAGGCAGTTTTTTCTTCCCCACTGTTGCCATGGCTGCTCATCAGGGATAAATACACATCGTTCACCTTCATTTTTAAATTCCTTAAAGCTGTTTTGAGACAATGTCCGTTGTGAAAAGCGCAATAGAAATAAACTTAACTTGACTCAATGCATCTCGAGTCTTTTACCAATGGAAGATCTGTCTTTCTGACCTGGAATTTTCCTATTAATTATTTTTTCTCTCTTTAATGATTTATCGGCTGCAGTTGATGCTTATTGTATTTTTTATTGTTTTTTTTTTTTTATATATACTTTTATATAATTTTATCCACATTTAGAATTGTATATATCACATTGTATAGTAATGATGTGTAAAGTCTTTGAATCAGCTCTTTCAAATAAAGAATCGATTTACATCTGTGAGCCGTTTGACTTTTTTTTAATTGATCTATTTGTATAGGAAATTAGGCAAGAATAAGCAAGTAAGCAACGCTTATTCTCTTCTTAATGGCCATATTCAGACTTTTAAAGTGTCTTAAAAGCCAGTGGAGGGCCGTCAGGGCAAGCAAGACCTTCTCTGCTGTCCTGAACTCCATCATGATTACTGACTTACATTGTAATATAGTGTTGCCCATGAATATGTATAAAATTATTCCCAATAAGCTATTCTTTTAACAAATGTGAGTTTTTATTTTTTATCATGGAATCAATGTTGCCCAAAGCTGTTGTTTGAACTAATCAGACTGTGATTTGATCACTTCGAGGCCATCTAGCAGGCGTCTGATAACGTTGGCATGTTCATGTCCTTTGATTAAACAGGCGGAGAGTGCACTAGTCAGAGCTCGCAAACTGAATCTGTAGCAAACTGCACACTGCTCAAATATACTGTATTTGTGGATTAAATAGCTGCTTTTTCATTCTACAATGGATTGATTTGGTGGCAGATACACTTACACTTATTCTTTCCTGTAGTATTTGCGTAAAAACACACAATTTTCCTTCATTTTAAATCCCCAGGGAAACCGAAATGCACAGACAAAAGGCACAAAATTGTAGGGAAACCCCGGGAATTTTTTATGAGGTTGCTAAAGATGTACAGTTTGCGGTGCAGTGCAGTAGGCAAGATTTTTTCCTATTCTTTGTAAGTGTCTTAAAATGTGCCTCATGTGTAAAATACAACAATTGTTCGCATGCCACGGATTTACCTGTTTTCTTTTATTCTATCAGATGGTGAAAAGTGCCCGATCAGTGGTGGAGCCAAACCCGGGTTTTTGGGCTCAGCTGGAGCGATATGAGCAGGAACTGAAGATCAGACGGTCAGCAAGCAGTAGTCTGAACATCTCTTCATCTTAAAAAAAAACATCCAGTCCATCTTTCATTTAATTAAATTTTATTTAACATGATTCATTAATTTGCTGTACTCGCCATTTAAATTGTATAAGTGCCTGAACATTTGCTATTAGTGTAGATGACACTCCCTACTGTAACATCATGACAGCATGACTTTGATTCTCAGGTTTTTCAGAACAATTTATTGAAAGTTACCTGCTATGCAAATGAATAAAAATAGACTACAGATTGTCTGCGCTGTTGAAACCGGACCTTTCATGGAATTTGATGATTCATTTGATGACTCATTCATCTGCTTTTCAGAGACCTACCCGAACACAAACGCCTGCAGTTCAGCCCGATTTCTCTACAGCGACTATTTCACCGGAAACAAAATAAATCGAATAGCTCTTGAACGATGTGTAGTTAATTATACCTTCACATACTGTACATATTATTCATTGTATCATACAACCAGAGATATCAAAAGTACACACATCTTTCACTCAAGTAGAAATACAGATACTTATGTTTTAAAAGACTTTGGTGAAAGTTGAAGTTCTGACTACACTTTTTCACGCAAGTAAAGGAGTTTGGTCTCTGACATGTACATGTAAAAAGTAGCCATTACTACTAACTGTTTTTGTGTCATGCTGGTAACTGGAGCTTATCACATCATATTAATACAAAAGAATTTAAAATTGTGTTACCTAATTCATGTATCCAGGCTGATCATCTAAAATATAGAACACAAGCAGAGCAGAGATGATGATGAAGATCAGAGCAAAATCTTGAATTATCGTTTTGTTTACCTGTATTCCAAAACTTTCCGTCAGCTGCGTTTCTCCTTTTTTCTTTTCTCCTGATTTTTTTTCTCGTTTAAAAAGCAATGAATGGAGATTATTCCTATCGGAACTGTGAACACACACGACAGCAACCACATTAAGGTACGTTTCTCTGATATGGCGAGCATCCAGTCCAGGCTCTGCATGGGAAAGTCTGGATGCCCTAGGTGGAGTTAGCATTAGAGTCTTCGCAGTTTGGGAATTGGGTGACGACTCGGTGGCATACCTACAAAGCCAAAGCTAACACTAAAGCCCCCGCTGAGAGTGGGCTCTGGTTATTGGAAACTCTATTCTGGGGCACATAAAATTAGCTAGGCATTTACAGAAGGTAAGTGTATACTGGGAGCCAGGGTACTGGTCATAGCAGGTCAACTTAGGTCTTTAGGAAAGCATAGGTTCTCTAGATAGTTTTTCACATAAGAACTAATGATATACACCTTTGACAGTCAGAGGTTACTAAGAGTAACATTATTGAGTTGTGTAATTCAGGGAAGGCAATGTTCGATGCTGTAATATGCTCTGGCCCCATCCCAATGCCGCTTGGCAATGTAGCTTACAGCAGGTTATGGTAGCTGAACTGCTGGATGTTTGAGTGGTGCTCCGAAAACAGGGGACGGTATCCATCCAACTTGGGTAGGTGGTGCTCTCATTTCTTGTAGTAAAGGTCATAATCTCAGAAAAGCACTAGTTAACCAGTAACCGTTCAAAGCCAAGGCCAGGGAGCAGACAAACATGCTAAATCGACCGTCTGCTAGCTGAACAGAGTCATAACCCAGGGTCCACCAAATTGAGACCAAAACGACAGTAACATTAATTTAAATAAGACGGAATGCACAGCCAGCACCTCCAATCTAAAGATAGGATTGTTGAATATTGGATCTCTCATGTCAAAAGCGCTGATTCTAAATTTAATTATTAACGATTGGGAGTTTAATGTAATGTCTTTGACAGACAATTGGATTAAACTGAACAAATATCACATTGATTATAAAATACAACTGTTGAAATACAAAGCAATTAATGGTCTCGCGCCACAGTATCTAAGTGGTAAACTGTACAATTACGATCCCCCTCGCCTACTTAGATCAAAAGGTGTAGGTTGCTACAGCAGGGGAGAGAGCTTTCTGTTATGAACCCCACAGTTATGGAACAACCTTCCAAAATCTTTCGGGACTCAGACACAGTCACAGTGTTCAAGTCAAGGCTGAAAACATACTTATTTAGTCAAGCCTTTTAATGGTAACTTTTTCTGAGGTAAAGGAGCAGATAGATTAAAAATCGATATGATAACAAGCCTGGTTTAAAACTGTGGGAAGTAGATGCAGTGATTCCCAATACAGAATCAGGACTGTTTTTGATGATATTATGTACCGTAAATGATGAAATAACTGTTTTGCAATTTGATGTTGAACATTATTCTGAAATTGTTCAACAGTTTGCACACAGTCTTTCACAGATTGCTGAATCTCGGCCCATCTTTACTTCTGAGAGACTCTGACTCTCTAAGATACACTGTTTATACCCAATCATTTTACTGACCTGTCATCAATTAGCCTCATTTAGTGCAAACTGTTTCTTCAACTGTTTAATTTGAATAACACTTACTTTTTTCCCAGAGTTTTCTTGAATGTGTCCCAACTTTTTTGAGATGTGTGAAAACATCAAATTCAAAATGTATTTATTTGTTCCTTAAAATGGTCCATTTCCTCAGTTTCAACATTTGATATGTTTTCTATATATTATAGTGAATAAAATAGATTTATGACATTTGCAAATCGTTGCATTCTGATTTTATTTAAATTTGCACAGCATCCCAACACTTTCGGAATTGGGGTTGTACATCAAAGAGACGACAGAATGTGCCTCTAAAAATTTGTATTAAATGAAGATGATAATGACATTGTACCGAAACAACATTGAACCGGGACATGTATTGATTAATAATTAGGTCTTTATTAATGCATGCAATGAGGCACTGCATGACTGGGTACAGTCAGTAATTAGCATAATAAGTAATTCGCTTTTAAGGTATCTCTTCAAAAAATAATTAGCCAAACTAATTCTTGAATGATCGACAAAACAGGATTCGATCAAGGCTGCTTTTTCACGCTATCAATCCAATCGAGATAATTGAAGACTTTGGTGTAGATGCCCAGTTTGTCTGTGTGGCCACAGCCCTCGCCCCAGGATACGAGGCCGATGAGGAACCACGTGTTTCGGTAGAGCGTCATCATGGGGCCGCCGCTGTCGCCACTGCACGCGTCCTTGATGCTTCCGATGCTGCCGGCGCACAGCACGTTCTCCGTCAGGTTGTTGCTCATGTGCCGTCTACACTCAGAGTGCTCCACCAGTGGTACGTTGATGTGTTTGAGATCAGCGCTGTGCGGCACTGTCCCTTGTTTATCCGTGCCCCAGCCTGTCACCACCGTCATTGTGCCGTTGAGGTGAAGCACACGCTCGGCCAGGTCTTTGCTCGGCAGACATGCAGGTACGATGTACTTGCTGAACGTTACGGGCGACGCCAAACGCAGCATGGCTATATCATTGTCTGCCTTCTGGCTGTTGTAATTTGGGTGGGCAACGCTTTGAACCACAGCAAGGGTGACCTCAGATCCTTCAAACTCAAAACGTTTGTAGTCACCTAAAGGTCATTAGATTTTAGTTAAAATGCAGCTACCTTAAAAGTAGTTTATGCAGACGTAAGGCAGCTGTGCAGCTTATTTTGGCCAAATATGATGGTCCTTGTCCATTCGATAACCTTTCACAAATATGGTAGACCAAACTGTAGGGGTATGGCCAAAAGTAGAGGTAGTTGTGGAGAACACATGGAGAGTTTATGGGTCATAAATAGCATAAATAGGCTGCTGTAAACTAGTCACAGGTGTAGGCAATCACAAACATTACCTGCTTGCTCTCCACAACTCCATTTTAACTGTTGCTATTTGACCTGCCACTATCTATTAAAATGGCAGGCAATTAAGTCGGTAGCTGATGTACAACAAAAATACGCTTGAAAAATTTGGTTCCCAGTGGGTCCTAGAATTATAAATAGGCTCAAGATTCATTAATGTCAACCTTCTGTTGTAGGACTCTATATAATATGTAAAATGCAAGTATCAAGCAATGACAAATCACAAACCGAGTCTGACAGCGAAGCGGCTGAATCCTTCCAGACAATGAGCAGCAGTAAGAACCCAGAGATCATCAATCAAGACTCCTCCGCAGTGAAATTTTCCTTTGGCATTCAAGATTAGAGCCTGAGAAGGAAATACACAAACATATGTATTAAAACAGTTCAACAGCAAGCAGAATATTTAGAGCGGAATAAATGATGGAAAAAACTCCAGACTCGAACTCGCCACAACACACGTATTAGCGAAGGTTTTAGGATGATGGTACATTTTATAGAAATCAATCAGTGTTTGACTCATTAATATCATTCTATTAATAGATCAGTGTGCTGAGAGTCACATTTGAGTCTTTTCATATAAACTGTATTGATTAAGTAAAGAGTCTTCTGATCAAAATTATAATAGGAACATTATAGTCATAATAAATCATAGTACTTTGGATACCTTGTGTATCTCTACTTTAACTCAACTACATGGTTTGTGTACTTCGTCCACCACTGCATCTCAGTAATGGGATTTATCATTCAGGAACAGGTTTCCTTGGTGAGATACATGCTACTTTAAATTGTATCTCCAATCAGAAAACAAATCATTGCCAAACCATTGTTGTTTTCTGGACCTGGTGGCAATTTTCCCTTAGAGCTCAATACATTTGGTGTACTGTGAAAACATGTTTCCAAGAAAACAACTAACCTGCCAAGGACTTTCTCCTCTTTTGCCAACTTCACCGCCAACAAGCCAAGGCTGAAGACCTTCAATGGGCTTCGTTCTGTAGGACGACTTAGCGATCAAAATCTGGCCGCAAGACTGCTCATCTAAAAATCAGAGACAAAGCTACTATTATATTACCATCTTAAAGGTCAAAGAATTAGCAATACAGAGACCTGGAATGCACTTGAATACATCTGCGCCGTCCTCACTTTTCGGATCACACTTTTTGAAGTCCTCATGGAGCGTGTATCCATTAATACAGCTGCAGTAGCGTCCTGTGTTGTCTTTCCTCTCGTGGCAGTTGTGATCGCAGCCTCCGTTGTCCAGTGAGCAGTTCTTGTGTGTGCTATCTGAAAGTCAAATCCGGCTCAGAATACAGTCTTAAAAAGGAAAAAGCCACTAAACGAATGGCATATTGAGATTTATATTTTATTTGTGATCTTCAGAGGCAGTCAAGTTTAATGGTCTAATGTAGGGGTCCCCAAACTTTTTTCTGTGAGGGCCACATAATCTTTCCTTTCTTTATTGGGGGCCGAGTCAGTCTGTAACAGAAAATGACATTGGCCCGAGTGACAACCAGTGTTATTGTGGAGATAGAATTATGACTTTAAATGTCTTTATTATGCCTCCTAATGCTAGATTCGTTTTTTTATTTTGTTCTGCACAGTACAGACAAATGAGCTTTACTTCACAAAAGCCTTTTATAAGAGCGTTCTTGAATTCATTAATTAAATATTTTTAATATTCATTGCTATTGAAATCAAAACAAATTAATTACTAATGCATATGCATATGGCTGGTGGGTGAACATAACAAATAATTAGGCTATGTTAATAACTAGATGATCGCTCGATGGTAAATTTTACCGATACCGATTGCTGGGTTGGATTGATAACCGATTAATCAACCGATAGTTTTTTTTTAATGTATACTGTATAAAAAACAAACACCCTATATAAAATAGTACTGAATTCTATTAAAAAACATACTGAATGAAATAAACAAGTTTATGAATTAATAAATATCATTATATAATTAATACATTATAAATAATAAACATGCAGCGTGCAGTCTCACGTGTAAAAACAAACAGCAAGTGGTGTCAGTGATTCGCCTCTAGAGGTCGCTCTTGAAATGACAGCGGAACGGAAGCCGGAAAAACTAACAATATGGATTTTTGCCTCGACCTCTGTTAATAACTAAGGGACATTTTAGCTCGAAAACCAGCCTTTATTATTAAATACAGATATGATATGAGTAAAACATTTAAAATAAAACTTCCAAAATATGTCTCTAGCTTTATTCAGAGGGCCGTTCCAAATGTGGGGGGCTTGTGGGTTTGGGGACCTCTGGTCTAATGAACTTCGGAGAATTTTCATTCATTGAACTTGCTTTATTTCCATGTATTTGACTTCTTGTTAAGAGTAAGTCTTCCTAATTAGAGAGACCTTGTCTTTTTGTCTCTTCTTGAACTTGGTGTTACTGCACTGTGAAGTTGCATTGCATTCTGGGACTTTGACCCTGAACATTTGCACCAGCGTACCACTACTTCTATGCAAATTTTCCCATGAATATAGTACAATGTTAAACGTGGTTTGAAAAAATGCGAGGAAGCGAGCACTAAAGAAATCAGCACCAGAATCATTAACGTGCCACAAATATTATATTAAAAAGAATCCATACGCTCCATATTGAGGTTTTCATACAAAACATCTTTTTTAGATGAGTGTTTTTCTCCAAACTTAATATTTTAGAACACTGGTTCTCATCGGAGACATAAGAAACAATGATACACAAAAAAAAAACGTGGTCCAGATGCTGATGCTTCAACTTATCTTAAATAAATCACTCACTCACCTGCATAAACGGTCCAGAACCTTAACTGTAAGAGAAGAAGTGTAGACCTTTATCAGATATTGCTTTGTAAGGAAGAAACACAGGTGTACTAATCATAAAATGCCTAACCGTTGCCTCTCTGGTCCGATAGATCTCTTTGGCCTCCTCGAAGTCACACCGCTCCTCCATACATTCTCGCTCCAGTGATGGAGACTTGAGTTCCTCCAGAATGGAATTGGCCCTTCGGCTACGCAGGAGCATGTGTGCCTTTGGACTGCTGTAAAAAACTGATTTATACGCTAAAACGTGAACAACTTTTTATTGTTAGGGTCCGATCTCAGCATAATTAACAGCCTAAATTTTCCATTACAAATCACAAATATCCACTGGATCTGAGGAAGACGAGGATAAATCTGAATATGCATTTAGCAGATTCGTTTTTTTAAGGTAGTACCTGGTGTACAGACAGCAGAAGCAGCCCAGAAGAAAATCAATGCAGGGCAGAAAAAAAGCTTTCCATGTGCCATGGTGACTGCAGACAAAACAACACTGAAATCCTTAGTATTATTTATTATTTGAAAATGCTATTCGGAATCGAATAATTTAGGATTACAAAACATTGTCACTGTGTGCGAGGTCATATTTACTGTATTCCCCTGGGATAAATATTGCATAAATAATAACCCCCTGGGATATTCTTATTCTAGCAATAATGACATCAGTAATCATAACAGAAAACGAGGTGGGACTGGAGATAAACATATTCTAGATTCATCTCTATTATCTCTGTTTCTTTGTTTGTCAGTACAGTTTAAAAAAGCAAAGGAAAGATGTCTTACTGGGTAGCAGATCTGACCAAAACAGTATCTTTCTTTCTCACAGAAGATCTAGATGGAGAAATACATGCGTCAGAAACTTTAGGTTACTCTTTCAGTCGTGTCCATGTCCTATAAAATCTATTACCAGGTTCCAGAAATCTGTAAATAAGTATATATCAGTTAGACAAATACCAATAAGGCTCTGAATCCAATGCAATGACCAAACAAACATTATACTGTCGAAAAATACAGAGTAGGGATGGTGCAGGCTCTGTTTAAATTGTGTTAATGACTGACTAATGTGCTTACTGAGAGTCTGCTCCTGCCCTCTAACCTCTGGACAGCAGGAGTTCAGAAATCTGAAGCACTAAACAATCAAATGACTGCTAATGTGCCCCCCCCCAAAATCTCTTTATTTCTTCTACTGCTGAAATTTGCAAGCCTTCGAGCAGCAGTGAGAACCTAGACTTCATCAAGACTCAGAGGACACTACTGTGAAAATTTCCTTCAGGAATTCAATATAACAACTTAGAATTAGACAAATTTAAATACACAATACAGACAAAAGTATTGGGACACCTGACTGTTCCATCCAAATGTGATTCTTCCTCCGAACACAAAATTGGAGGCACACAATTGTATTGTATTTGAGTAGCATGAAATTGTCCCTTCACTTGAACTAGAATACGCAAACCTGTTCCAGCGAGACAATGCCCCTGTGCACAAAGCCAGCTCCATGGAAATCTAGTTTACCTGGGTTAGAAGTGTGTGGAAGATCTTGAGTGGCCTGCTATAGAGCTCTGACCTCAACCCTATTGAACACTTTTGGGATGAATGTGTACACTGACTGCACCCCAGACCTCCACATCTCACCTACATCATTACCTGACTTTACTAACACCCATGTGGCTGAATAAGCACAAATCTCCACAAGCCCACTCCAAAATCTAGTAAAACATCTTCCCAGAAGAGTGAAGGTTATTATAACTGTAAAATGACACTAAATGTGGAATGATCAAAAAGCACAAACTTATAGTCAGTGATCTACAGATTTTTGGGGATATAGTGTTGTACCATGGTGATGCTTCATAATGGTGTGAATCAGAACCTATACTGTTTTAAGCATGCTCCTGTCGACTTCTGTCTCGTCTGTGCTGTGTTGGTCAGTTGCACACTATATTTACTTTGAATCCCTTCAGAAGATACAAATTTTAATGAATGATTGAAAGAATATATTTGAACGATTTAAAGAAATCTCTTCATCCTTCAATTCTCTTGTGAGTTTTTAGTAATCTGGGCCATTAGGCTCGTTATAGCGGGCTATAAAATAACCAAACTAAAACATTACCTTAAAAAAAGAATAATTATAAATAACAGAAGTTAATGAGATAATAATGACAATGATGATTTTTCATGATTTTGTGTTTTATGTCATCCAAGCGAATGTTAATGTTTATTTATTCATGTTTATTATTGTGATGAAATGTTCTTGTTTTAAGAAATTATAATGTACATTTTATACAGTGTCTGCAAAAAGTGTTTTCCTTTGACCAGACAAATATATAAATGTCCAGATCCTCCACTTTATTCTCATTCAAAATTCCTCCCTTAGCATGAATAACAGCTTTACACACTCTTACAGTTTATTTCTCCGGACATTCTGCTGTAATACCTGCCAAAGATGTTCTTCACTAGTATTTCTCTCTTGTGATCCAATAATACGGATGATCCGCTGTGGCGACCCCTAATGGGAGAAGCCGAAAGAAAGAGATGAAGTTCTGTCCACAGGACTTTCTTCCAGTCTTTCACTGTCTAGTTCTTGCATGTTGTTGTCTTTTACCGAGTTTGTTACATAGAAACAATGGGAATTTTCATGTGTCTCAAAAACCATGACAGAAAGTGTTTTTTCACAATGTATATGTATTTTAAATATTTGAATATGAGGTTAAACAATAAAGTGAAACTCAGGACTTAAGACCGAATTGTTAGCATGTTGTTCATCAGTAGTTAATGATGCCAAGCCGTATTGCACATAATAATTCATAACTAATGTTTTATTATTTAAAATAAAATGATTACAACAAAATGGTGGTATTTTACGGGAGAATATTTTTTCCTTTGGTGGGAATAAACAGAGATTTAGCAAACAAACAAAACAAACAACAATAAAAAAACCCAGAAAAAAACCTGTGTTGTGTAATATTGTAGGGAGAAAAGCCCTCACATGGCCGGTCTGGATAGAAATAAAATTATGGATTTACTCAATTTCTGAATGTAAATTAAACCCCCTCTGAACAGTGTTTGATAATAGCACTGTCAACGAGTCAAATCTTTGTTTTGAAGCAAGTTCTTCTATCGATTCATCTTTGGACTAATAGTGCGATTTCAGAATCAAACTTGCACATGGTGGGAATAATTTTTGCAGGCTATAAAGTTTGTAATATAATGAAGGACTTCTTCTGAAATAGCAGCCATAACTAAATCTGGAATTCCAGGCAAACCCGGTCTATAATCAAGGCTGTTTTTTTACGCTATCAATCCAATCGAGATAATTGGAGACTTTGGTGTAGATGCCCAGTTTGTCTGTGTGGCCACAGCCCTCGCCCCAGGATACGAGGCCGATGAGGAACCACGTGTTTCGGTAGAGCGTCATCATGGGGCCGCCGCTGTCGCCAATGCACGCGTCCTTGATGCTTCCGATGCTGCCGGCGCACAGCACGTTCTCCGTCACGTTGCTGAACATGTGCTGCGTACACTCGGAGTGCTCCACCAGTGGTACGTTGATGTGTTTGAGATCAGAGCTGTATTTTACAGTCCCTTCTTTCTCCTTGCCCCAGCCTGTCACCACCGTCATCGTGCCGTTGAGATGGAGCACACGCTCGGCCAGGTCTTTGCTCGGCAGACACGCAGGGACGATGTACGTGTTGAACGTTACGGGCGACGCCAAACGCAGCATGGCTATATCGTTATCAGCTGTTCGTCTGTTGAATTGTGGGTGGGGGATAGTTTTCACTACAGAAATGGTGACCTCAGATCCTTCTAACTTGAAACGTTTGTAGTCACCTGAAGGGGTGAAAAATAAAACATGTAAAAGTTGCCAAGATGATATCAAAGCTTTCACATTCAAAATACAACACTAATTTCAGTTGGCAAACTGTGTCAAATGTAAATAAAAACAGAACGCAACGATTTACAAATCTCATAGACCCATATTTTATTCACAATAGAACCTAGAAAACATATCAAATGTTTAAACCGCGGAAATGTTCAAGAAAAAATTTGATCATTTTCAATGAAATGAAAAATACAACAAAGGAAACCCAGAAGTGTTGAGCAGCTAGAATCCTGTATAAGACACATATGGGAACAGCAACAGGTCTCCTCGGTTACTAGATGTATACAGACAAAATACATGATGCTACATAGTGGTAAAGATGGTAATGTCCCAACTTTTTCAAAACGACCTCATTTCTTCTGTAAAATGGTATATATTCTCACTTTAAACATTTGATATGGGGTTTTTTATTGTTATTAATTTTTTTGCAAGTCATTGCATTCTGCTTTTACATTTTGCCCAGTATCCAAACTTTATTTGGAATTGGGGTTGTGGGTGCCAACAGTATATTCCCCAAATTGAATGCCAGTATCATGTGTACTAGCCAGGCAGCAATGTTTTTCAGTAAACAGTAACCTTAAAAACTCATTACATTCTTCTCATTTTGTGGGACAACGGATGCTAACTAGAAATGTCAGTGATTGAAGTACAGTACAGCAGGTAGCGTGGAGAAGCCCCGTGGGAAGTTAACTGTAATGCAGCAAAGAAATAAGTGGCTGTATATCATTTATAGGTATCAGCCATCTGCCATAATCTCATAATCTACAAAGGAATTAGCAACCTGACCCGAAATGGACTACAGCAATGTTATTAGAATTCTAAATTGGCTTTGCTTGTTTATAACATTTTTATAAATAGAAACCCTTCGCTGTATGACTCCATTTATTGCTTTCATTATTAAAAAGTGACAAAAAAACAAAACCCGATACGAACCCAGTCTGACACTGAAACGGATGAATCCCTGCAAACAGTGAGCAGCCGTGAGCACCCAGACTTCATCAAGCAAGACGCCACCGCAGTGAAATTCGCTTGCGGCATTTAAGATAAGAGCCTGAGAAGGAAACACGTGAAAAATGGTAAAAGCATTGAATCAATGCATGATATCAGATTCGTTTCTCTGTTTCAATGTTCTTTTTACACATGCCGCTGTCCGCTTCAAAACAGAGCCTGAAGCACTGATGGGATGTCGTTGAGGTCAAGCTGCATGACCTGGGTAGTAATAAATGGGGGTGTAAAATGTAGTTCACTTGACCCCTTGCCTGATGTTCACTAAGTGGTTGTACAAGTCGAGTGAAATGGAAGCTTGTTGTTATAAGTTAATGTTTTTCTGGAGGCACCCCATGAAGTGCTTTATTGATCCAACCACTCCACTTTGCAAATTCGATTTCAAATTTTACTACACTGATCAAAGACCTTGAAGACCTGCTCAGATTCTTCTGCAAAGGTAAAGTAAGTGGAAGAGAAATGGCTCTGAGCTTCACAAGGTGTTCTCGTCTTCCTGAGCGGAGGGTAGTGATGTATGCCGTTGGTAATGTTTTTGGGAAAATTAAATGGCTTAATGTGAGGCAGCACCGGGTGAGGAATCCATGACAGGCAGGTCTCCTGAGAACCATTAAGGTAGAGCAAGGTGTGGTTTTACCCAAAGAGGTGCTACCTGGAAGTGGAGCAAAAGGGGATGTTGAAACTGGAGCTAGGGCTGAGGGCAACTGTCTGGAAATCTCTTGGAGGAAAGTCACAGAATAACTTCTTTGAGACAAAATAGGGCTGACAAATAGAACAAATAAACATCAAGCAATGTAACAAAGCAACAGGGCAACTTAATACACATGCAACGAGCCTAGCAGATAGAGGGAAAACAAAACGTTCAAGATCACTGTTTATTCCTCAAACCTGCCAAGGACTCTCTCCCCTTTTGCCAACTTCACCACCAAAAAGCCAAGGTTTTAAGCCTTCGACGGACTTTGTTTTGTAGGCCGACTTAGCGATCAAAATCTGTCCACAGGAATGTTGACCTGGAAATCAGAGATGAACAAACCATAATTTACACTTGTGAAGGTCAAATAACACCAATATAGAGATGCAGAATGCATCTGCGCTTGTCTACACCAAGACAATCACTTCGTTCTCACTTTTTGGAACGCACTGTTTGAAGTCCTCATGGAGTGTGTATCCATCAGTACAGCTGCAGTAGCGTCCTGCGTTGTCTTTCCTCTCGTGGCAGTTGTGATCACAGCCTCCGTTGTCCACTGTGCAGTTTGCATGTGTGCTGTCTGAAGGACAACTCAGTCTCAGAGTACAGTTTTAAAGGACAAAACAACCAAACTGTCAATCTTCTGTAATTTAAACTCACCAATGTGACAGCGTTTTCCTTCAAAACCAGGGTTACAGGAGCAATAATAGCTCTGGATTTGATCCACACAAACTCCATTTATGCAGGGATTTGGGACGCACTGGTCTCCATCTGAGGATTAATACACTAAAGCATTAATACGCAAAGACTGTGCATAGTTTTGACGACACATCAATTGACCTTAAATACAACTATACACTTACCTGTATACACTGTCCAGAACTGTAGCTGTAAGAGGAGAAGAAAAGACATTATCATCACAAACTATGAGAAAAAGTACACGTGTAAGAGTATGGGAGGAAAGAAATGACTAACCGTGGCTTCTCTGGTCTGGTAGATCTCTCTGGCTTCCTCGAAGTCACACCTCTCTTCTATACACTCTCGCTCCATAGATGCAGGCTTGAGTTCCTCCAGGAAGGTGTAGGCCCTTTTGGAGCGCAGGAGCATTTGTGCTTTTAGACTGCTGGAAAAAACTAATCCATAGACTTCAAATCAAGAACTGATTCTTTTTTTTTTTGGTGATGATAAATCCATAATGTGGATATTTTTCACATTTTGGCCAAAAGGACCTTTTACCATTTCTAGCAATTATAAGTCTATGGGAATTATTGTATTAATAATGACACAAAGATAGTGTAACTAAAAATAATTTGGATATTATTTGCCTTCGCTGTAGCTTTGGAGGAGGAATTTGAGCTGAACGTTTGGTTAACGTGGCTCATCATAGCACATCGTATCACATGCGCTATTGCTAATTTTACACACAGCCACGATTTTAATGTTGCCGTATTGCATTGTTGGAATATTGCCAGTGGAAAAATGTTCCATTTGGCAAGTCGGAAATCTTTTTATATTCACTCACGAATGAAATTATTTGTACTTTTTTTTTTTTTTTTTTCCCCCACAACATGCGACCTGATTGGTTTAGAAGTTTGAAAAAAAAATGCTTAAAAACATGAAAAGGGTCAAATCTGGAGCTACGTAACGATTCATGAGCTACTCTTTAATCATTCAGATTATTCAAATCATACCTGAAATACAGACAGCAGAGGAAGTCCAGAGAAAAAACAACACCGGACAGAGGAGAAGCGTTCTCACCATCGTTTCTGTCAACATAACAACACCAAACTCTCATGATTAAATATTATATTCGTAATAATATTAAAGGACCATGAAAAAAAAACCAGAACGTTCCAGAAACAGAGTGGGACTTCACTTTAAAAACGAAAAGTAAATATGCATTACCAAATTGCAGATCTAACTCTGTTTCCTCCTCAAAGAAGATCTACAAGGAGCAATATATGTGTCAGAAATTGAAGCAAACGTTTTTAAACATGTCCCTTTTCCTCAGGATCCAGCAATCTGTATATAAGCACATAACAGCAAAGCACACAGAGACAACCTATTCACGAAACATCTAGATCCAAATAAACAATCAGCCATTTTACTTACATGTTGAAAAATACAGAGCAGGGATGATGGAGGTTCTGTTTAAATTGTGTTAATGACTGACTAATGTGCTCCTGCCCTCTAACCTCTGGACAGCAGGAATTCAGAAATCCAAACCACTGGATCTTCTAATGTCACTAATGGTGTTAGAGTTTATTTTCTAATTAGATAATATAAAAAAAAAGAACATTTCTTCTAGTCTAATGGTATTTATTTTTTTGACTCAGACTCAACTTTAGATTTATGTATTTATTTATTTTTTTACAGGTTAGTAAATGGCTAAATAAAGATTTTAAGCTATAAGCTATGCTACCTAGCAACAGTGTCCATTACTGAAAAAAGAAATGCAGAGCTCTTGGATTTTCAATGTCTGATGGGCCAGATTGCTGATTCTATTGAATATTATTCTGTTATCATTTCCATAGTAAAACCCAAAACTGTACCTACAAAAGGGTTGGCGACACCTAACATTTCCAACTATATTAGTTTTTTTCCCCCCAAACGTTGAGCACATTGTTGGAAGCACAACATTGTGCTCAACATCTTTGGATGTGGTAGCAGTACATTTTGCCTTCAATTGAACTAAGAGACCCAAATCTGTTCCAGTATGACAAAAAGTCTGTGCACAAAGCCAGCTCCATGATTTGCTTTACATGGGTTGGAAGTGTGTGGAAGATCTTGGAAGTGTCCTGCTAGAGAGCTTTGACCTCAACACTATTGAACGCCGCAGGAGCACCGCAGTCCTTCTCACCTCACCTACATCAGTACCTGATTTACTAATAACCTTGTAGTGGAATCTTACAAATCTCCACAAAATCTATCGGAACATCTTAGCAGAAGAGTGGAGGTTACCGGTAAATAACGACTAAATGTGGAATGGGATGTTCAGAAAACACCAATTTTATGAAGTGTATGTAAAATGTATGTTGAAAGTAAACATCCTAACAGTTTGGGAAACATGCAAACAAAACTGTTTTACTGCAGATTTTATAACAACCACCGCAAAGTGTAGTGTTTTCTTGACAATCACGAGTAGATTTATGGTGATTAGCAAAGTTTCGCTAGTTTTCAGGAAAAAAAAAAAAGTAATTTGAAAGCTGAAAGAATTGCCATATTTATCACTCTTATTGGTAATTAGCTTATTGGTAAGGAAATTGACCTTTGGACCAGAAAGTCACAAGTTTAAACCCCAAGCTGCCACTGTTTGGGCCCTTGAGAAAGGCCCTTAACCCTCAGCTGCTCTGGAGTCGCTCTGGATAAGGGCTTCTGCCAAATGCCAAAAATGCAATGATAGAAATTTTGAGAAAGAAAGAAAATAATGAGGCTGTTTATCGGTTCTATAGTGTAGCTGATCTCTGTAACTTACTTGTTCATTAATGTACTAAAAATGAATACAAATATAAATAAATCTATACATATTAATTAATATAAATACATATTTGATATTTTAAATATAATCATTGGTAAATTGATGTAGTATAAGTATAATAAAATCGAATAAAATTTCAGGGCATTATGATTGCATTAAACCGCATCACAGAACCGTTATTACTGTTATTAGTAACCGCAACTCCCATTGTGATTATTCATTACGTTTAAGTTTCTGTAGCTAGAATGTCAAGATTTTGATTTATAACCAGTCCTCCATCCAAACAGAACTTTAGCAAAGATCACAGTTTGGAGAACGTGCGCATATGACATAAGTTTCTTTACATTATGTACGTAAACAATGCCTTTTCATAGGCGTGTGCAGAAAAAAAGCCATCCTGGGCCTAAAGGTGTGGAAATGAGGACAAATATCAGCGCTAGACATTAATGTTTTATTATACTCTTTGTCAGTTAGATTTATTTCACACATTAGCATGTCCCACATATTTCATTCATTATGACTGAGCAAGAATAGAGAGCTCTCGGGTTCCACGGCCGAGCCGAGAGAGCGTGAGGTGTGGTCAGCCCCCGGAGGCTCTACTGGCCCTGAGAGTGACCTCTCAAGGCCTTGCTCAGAAGCTAAAATACTTCCCAAAAGATTCCTCTGCATTTGTGTTTCTAGGCCACTTGAGATTGATCCACGATGGTTGCAATACCACACGACATGTCAGTGTAAACAATTGAAATAAATCCACATTGTCGTACAATTTGTCATGAAAAAGCGGCTGGGAAAATGAATTGGGTCATCGACAATCGAGTCCACATCAGCGCTCGTCCCAAATGGATGGCTTTATGGTTTATGGTGTCTTATCCTTACATCAGTGAATCTCTGAAACCTAAGAATGGAGATGGGAAGGGCTGAGAACAACTTATCCTTATTTTACTTATCATTGTGCAGAACGTGTTGTCGAGTGCCAGCAAGGTTTTAAGAGAAAAAAAGCCCTATTTATTTTGTATCGGGTACAAGAGCGTATCGCATCTAAGCCTTCGCCAGCTCTGTTTACAGGCCCGCAGGGAAAAAAAAACATATTGCACAAAAGTGTTTTTAGGCAAGGCTTATAAATTGATCAGACTGCTGCTTACACGGTTTACTCCGTACGCAATTCATCCAGATGACGGCTCTAGACTTCGCACCAGTCGTAAGTATATTTGATAACTTTGCATTATACATCATTGACACTGAAATCATAAAACTCATTGCGATATTGTAGCTTATAAGGAACGCATGGAAACAACGTCAACAGCAACAACGAAAAAAATAGCTATAAACAATGTTCGTTTCCTGCGCTGGAATTATTTTTTTTTGTTATTACCAAGTGTTTTGACACATTAAATCGGTAAAATTTCTCCTTACAATAAACATTAAATAATTAAATAATAATTATTATGGTATTTATTTATTTAATTAATTATTTATTTATTTTAAGGCATCTACAGTGCAAGTTTGTCATTGTTATTATGGAAAGATCATATTTTAGAATGAGGACATTAATTAAGTAAATTAATTAATAATAATAAAAAAAAAATTCACTGTCGGAACTGTTGTTTTTGAAAATAAACCTTGAAATGTAAAGCCGGATTAAAAGAAATGAATGATATAGTTTATATTTTGTACATTTTTTGGTTACATCGTAACACCACGTTCGGGACTTGCGAATCTTTTTACTACAGCATTTACATGTCTGTTTTCTTCCAGATGATAAAGGTGTTTTTCGGTTTGCTGGCTTCCTCAGCCCTTTCAAAAGGAATGTTCATCAATAACAATACAGATAAAGAGAATTTCAAACCTCCTCCACCTGGGTCACATGACAGTCCCATTCCCCCTGAATTCTGGGATAGTAGCGGTTATGCTCCACTGCCAGACAACAACCCCATACCACAAAACATGATGGGTGATGGCCTTCCACAGATACGCGATGGCTTTTTATTGCAATACGACATGACCGTTCCAACAAACAACTACCCAGTTCTGCCAAAAGGTTACCCCTTGCCACCAAACATTCCGGGTAATCTTCAGAATTCACGCACGTTCGACATGACAGATCTGACCTACTGCAATATGATCTTGGAAGCACCTGTGCCCCCTACTGCAGACCAAGTACCCTGGTTCTGCACCTGCTCTTTGTGCAACACAGCTAACGGTGCTCCAAAGGGTGAGAGAGGAGACAGAGGTCTACCAGGTAATTATGCAATATACATATTCCTGTGGCAGGCTTTTTCATTTCAATTTTGTCCAACACAAGAAAATGAGTTGGATCAGGTGGGTTACTATTAATAGATTCCCAGAATCTGGAAACAAGGACTGAAATCAAGATGTTTACTAGGATTCCTTCGGGATCTACAGATTTGTATTGTTATATTGTTAATTTGTTTTTTTTATTGTCTGCTGTCCTTTGCTTTTAATATATTATACCAGGATACCCTGGGAGTCCAGGAAGTAGAGGTCTAAGTGGCCCCCGAGGTCTACCAGGTTTTACAGGTCCACCAGGATTTAAGGGTAAATACACAAACCCTATTATTCTTTTGGAAAATCACTGGTCATGGGTTAATTTGATTATCTGTGAAACATTTTACTCACACAATAATTGTCAAGGCTCTGACTTTCAAACCCTTCTCTACTTTTGATGTTAATAGGGCAGAAAGGTGATGAAGGTATGAAAGGGAATGATGGACCAGTGGGCCCAATGGGAAGAATTGGCGAGCGTGGCTTCAAGGGTTAGTACGCCTTCCAGTAGTAGATACATTTACTGCTATATTAACATCTGCAGACATTTTCAAGCTTTTTTTGTTCTGTAGGTGATAAAGGAGACATGGGCATATATGGGAGTCCAGGGGAACAAGGACCTCCTGGACCACCTGGGGATTGCTCTCCATTGTGTTCTTCTATGAGTGGACCTCCAGGAGAAGTTGGATTACCCGGAGCAGTTGGCCCTAGAGGCCTTCCAGGAAGCTCAGGAGAGCCTGGGCCAAAAGGCGAAAAGGGAGATAAGGGTGAACTGGGTACGCCTGGAGTTCCAGGCCTTACTGGGCTGAAAGGAAATCAAGGTGAGCAAGGTGTGTGCAATTGCAAGGATGGGCAAAAAGGTGCAGATGGAATTACTGGGCCTCTTGGTCCAAAGGGTGAAAAGGGGGATGTTGGTCCTCATGGGCTTGAAGGGGTAAGTGGTCCAAAAGGTGAAAAAGGACAAGAAGGAATGACAGGTTTTCCTGGCCCCTGCTCTCCTGCCATCCAATCAGGGTTTTCAGCAAGACTGGCTATAAGTTCCCCAAGTCCCGATGCACCTGTGCCTTTCAGCCTAGTCATTTATAATGTACAGTTTCACTACAATCCAACTACAGGTATCTACAGGGCTCCCGTCAATGGCACATACAGCTTCAGCTACAATTTGTGCGCCTTAAACAAAGTGCTCAAAGTGGGGCTTTTCCAAAACTTCATCCCAATCGTGAAAAGCACTGGGCCTATAAACCTTGGTATGGTCTCTCAAGAAGTGATTCTACACCTCAACATGGGTGATCAAGTGTGGATCCAGGTCAAGGACACAAACAGTAATGGTATGTGTGTCAACAGCGAGAGCAGTAGCACCTTCTCTGGTGTTCTGCTTTACCCAGACAACTGCGACGTACCCTTTTCCCGAGACATACCTGACCCGATTACTGGCACATTTAGCTGGGGTACACTGGAGGCACCAGAACCATAGTGGTTCAAACACCAGACTACAAAGATCTGTAGTATGTCTGTTGAGACATTTCATCTGCTTTGACTACTTCTCTTACAGGAGGTCAAAACTTTCATTTTGAAAGATCATTTATTTGACCAATTTGGGTTTTGGGGTTTGACACTATAGTTACCACCGAGATATATATATATATATATAGCCAGAGATATCTGGGTATGATTTAATTCTGAAAATTGTAACAGAATTTAAATATGAAATATGAAAATGATTATGAACTATTGAGGATATTGAATATATATTCATATTGAAAACCTTGAATAAGAGAGTGCATCCGAGGATAGTGTTTCACAGAAATGTATACTTTAACATAGGCATGCACAATTGCACAATGGGCCATTGCTAATCTTATCTGATTAACTGTATTTCTTTGTGATCTGCCTGAAAGAATGATCTGAAATGCTACCAGCTGCTGAATCACAGTCTGAGCTGGTCATACTATTAGACCATCTTTGCCGGCTGATAATTTATTTTCCAGCTTAATTTTTACTTGAATAAATCAATCAATAAACATCTGAGATTTTCTTATTGCTTCACTGTTGTGATATTTCCTTAATAATAATGATAATAATGATTAGCATTTGCAGAAATGCTAAGCAGAAATAGCTTAAACCTAGCAAAGATGGACTACCAGTCTGACTATCTCACTTTGTGGTTTGTCAGCTTGTATGTACAGCAAGTCAGTCATTTAGTCCTTCTTAAAGTCTTTCATTAATGCATGGTTCTGTTAAGAACCTGGACGAGAACGTATTGGAAGGTTCCTTCCAAGGAACCTATTCAGTTACAGATGTTTCTTTTCTATATTTTGGGGATATGTTCTGTCCTTAATTAGTACTTTTAAACATGGATGTATACTATTTTCTTGTTTTCCAAAAATAGTTCATGTAAAATGCATAATCACTATAACAGTCATAGACCAAATAAGTTCATTTAAATAATGACGATAACTATAATTATGTTTACTGATATATACTTGTGACATGACCATGCAGAATCGTCATAGTTATATTATTGGTTATATTCTCTTGGTTTATAGTGTGTAACCTTCAGATTTATAGCATTAAATATTGTAATAATCAAAATCTTGGAATCCACAATGATGAATTTTGGTCAAAATAATAAAAACAGTAATTATGAACAAAAACCAAATCCTGAGATCTCTTGTCTTTATTGAACGTTACTGTAATAAATAAGTATAATGGTCATTTCTCACTGATACAATGACATCAATCTTACAGTTATGTCTTGTACATCTGCATCTAATACATCTGCAGTCTTGCAGACACTGAAAATGTTTACTAAAAGCTCGAAAATCACTGAAGCAACGACTTTTTCAAAATTACGACTCAACATGAAACGGCTGACAAACGATCAAAAACCAAGAGCCACCGTTTCTTTATAATACAGGACGAAGGTGACTCATCAGGATATTTCAGATGTTCATCATCTCGCTCCGATCGTCTCCAGATGGCTGGCCGTAATGTCCAGTTTTGAACTGGTTCCTCTAAAGGTTTCTCAAGGCTCCCCAGCAGAAATATTTCCTTCTTCTTCATCCTCTTTCATGCCCTTCAAGAAAGAGCGCTTGAAGTCTTCAAACACCATCTCGTCATCCTCACTGTGATATAGAGGACCAGATTATAGCCAAATGTTCAAGCAAAGGGAAATGAGACACCCTGAAGAGACAGGGTTTATATATTCTTGCAACACAAGGATAAACACTGACCTTTCTTTCACTTCAGTAAGCAAGTGTGGAAACCAAAGTAGTTCAGATGATTGAATACACAATCTTATGCATTACATACAGTATGTAGGAATGATGCCAAGAAACCATAAATTCCTACAAATCCCTGTCCTGTAGACTTTCGTTGAATAACTTCCTCACAAAGTTTTGAGACTGGAGACTCCTTCCAAAAATGTTCAATAACGTTTTAAACAGTACGCCTTAACAACAATGGAACTGTAATGAATGGCGATTTTGAGTCTGGTTCCTCTCACAGTTCCTATACTCATCACCACATGCATACAAGATACCTGTTTCAGGCTTCGGGTGCATCAGCTGGAACGGCAACTCCAACCCGATCTCACTGATGACGAAAAACAAAAGTTTCACCTTCTTATATACAGTATAAGCACATTACTGAAGGACGCTTCAAAGCTACAGCAGAACTCACCTGGACCCCATCAGCCTGAAAAATACAGATGAATTATCATTAAGACAAATATGACTTGTTATAGAATTAGTATGTGCTGTGTTTTGCATATATATTCATCCTACATGGACTTATTTTGAAGTGGTTTTTTTTCGAAAAAGGTCTGCAAAAAATAGAAATAGAAATAGAAGGAACACCATCCACAAGTTGTGACTGCATAACTATTCATCTACTGCCCTTATCCTCACTCTAGCTACAGCTACTCTGAAACCCCTAAATTAGTTCTGGTACTTCCAGTTACTAACAAACATCTTGAATTAGTTGAATAGAGATCATTGCTAGTTCCTGCTGGTTCTTGGAAGGAGCCTGAGTTTGTTGGAGAACATGCAAACACCATTATGAAGTCCAAAGAATAAGGAAGAAACTCATAAGAAATCAAGAGACTGAGGTCATGTTCCGTCGATGTTAGGAAGCTGGGGTTAGAGTGCAGGGTCAGCCATGATACAGCACCCCCAGAGCACAGAGAGTTAAGGGCCTTGCTCAAGGGCCCCAAAAGAGGAGGCTTGGTGATACCAGGGCTTGAACCCCTGACCTTTGCTTCATTTACCCAGAGCCTTTACCACTGAGATACCACTTCTCCTAGGCTTTACTTCAAATGTCAGCTGGTTTCACGTGACCTAATGTTTCACAGCACATGAGGGTAAATTCTTATGTGAAGAAATAATGTTGCAAATCATATGAATTTTTTCTCCCACTTAAATGTTTTGGGTGTAGATGAACGACATGAAATCATAGGGAAGTCCATTTCAGTCACTGGTTGTAACATTACATAATGTCGAATAGTCCAAGAGGGTGAATGTTTATGCAAATCGCTAAATGCATGCTGTTCATGAGACTATAATATAGAAACATACTGACCCTCCTATGATGAGCTTGACTGAGATTCTATAGGACACCAGGATCCCCAAGACTTCCTTCAGGACTCCTTCTTTAATTCTGTGCCATACAGCAGATATCCCATAAGGACAAACACATTTCAGACACGCAAACCTAAACTCGTAATCGCAACTATAAAGCTCACATGCTAGTCGAGGCCAGATTTGTGTCTTCATGCTTCAGCTTTCCATCCAGGGCAATTCCTCGCCTTTCCTTGTTGTTGGCCAAAAGGGGGCAGAGTGTATACACCTTTTCCATCTTGCCACCTGGACCCAAGGTGTCTCTGGATTAAGACAGGTTATATAAGAATCGTTGTCATGTGTATAGGGTCACACACCAGTTAGTGTGTCTTTGCTGGGTTTATGTACCTACCCAGAATCCTC
Organism: Silurus glanis; assembly: GCA_014706435.1. Taxonomy (NCBI): domain Eukaryota; kingdom Metazoa; phylum Chordata; class Actinopteri; order Siluriformes; family Siluridae; genus Silurus; species Silurus glanis. The sequence continues at coordinate 953,995 of JAAIIK010000073.1, read as the reverse complement.
TATGGCCACTGACTTCATGTAGTTGTCGTTGGAGTAAAGAACAACGTTGGCAAATTGATCCACTGCGCAAAACACAACCAGAAACAGGATCAATTTATTTTATGGTCTATTTCCTTTAAAAACATTTGAAAGGGTTGGTTTTGGTTTTCCTCTCACCAGAAAGAACGATGTTTTTCACATTCTTGTTGGACTCGTTGTTGATGTTGACTCGTACTTTTATCGGCTCTCCGTGATAATACGTCTGCAAGAAAAGTGGTCTATTCATTTAGCATGAAATTCATTCAACCTGTGACTACTAAGTTTAAACAATGCGATGTACTTCTGCCGGACTATAATAACTAGCTTGGGTTGCCAGGTTTGCATAAAACAACTGTTTAAAAAAATTGACTAAAAACAGACAAATTGACAGTAAAAGGAGCCAAATAATCAGTCCAGTAGTGCTTTTACTTGCTAATACATTGACAGCAGTGGGAGTTTCTCAACATTCGATGAAACTATAAACGAAAAATGTACTTCCTCATTCTTTAAAAAACACACTTTCAAAATTGCCAAATAGCTGTGGTATTTAGAGGACATGCTTTTGTTGGCAGTTGCTTGCTGTACAGTTTGGTATTCAGTGGTGTCCTATCTGAATCAATTTACCTTTTAATAACATCATTGTAATTCCCCAGCAATAGAAACCATCAATATTATATTAAAGAGACAGAAATCTCAGTGAGAATGAATGTCATTACTAAGGCAAGAAACCCAATGAACACAATTCAACACGTCTCCTTTCACTGTAGCCACAGCTGCACCGCCCAAATACATCATCTCTAGCAGAAGCATCCAAATGGACCTCATTTTATCAATTGACCAATTGATAAAATGATTCTGGGTTTTCTGTGCATTTTGTGCATTTTTTTTTACGAGCGTTTCGATTTTCCTAAGAATTTAAAATGCAGGCAAAGTGTGTGTTTTTGTGTATATTTTATGAGAAAGCCAAGTTTTACTTTGTTTGCTCACAATGCCCAGCTTTTCATGAAAAGTCCGTCTTGTAAATGTCCTTGTAAGTATATATTTTTATGACATATTTTTAAAATCTATAATAAATATATATTGGTCAAAACAACAGCTTTCAAGCAACGTGTACTTTATGTTACAGGCGCCCACACTGCTGATTCTGAAGGCTCGAGGCAGATTCCTTTGACCCCGGCAACACCTGATGTGACGGCTAAAATATGATTGGATAGAAACTCTGATCGAAACTTGCACTTACCTCAATTTGATTATTATCTCACAGCAGTGTGTCCTATAAATTCCACAGCAATTAAAAGTTGTCAATAAAACGAGCTCCTGTACTCATTAAAGCAGCTGCACTCAGTCGTTCGCTCACCATTCACTTGGTTTTCTTTTAAAAATGCAGCTCTTAATGTTACATTATGGTAAAAACCCCAAAGACTGCATAAACTCCTTTATCCTGAAGACTTCTCTGTGCTGAAGAACCTAAAATAAGAGCTTTACCTCTGACTGGAGAGTGAATACATTTCTCACGGTGAGTAACCCACCTGCTTCTGCAGGCTCGCGTCCACGTGCAGGGGTTTGTCAGACATCAGGAAGTCACGAGTGACAGAGACCGAAGGTGCAGGGCCGGGTTTCTGCGGAGCGTACTGGACCTTACGAATCATCAGACGCACTGTACTCCTGCACATAAAAACGAACCTGATGAACATTTAACGTCTGCTAACTATACAAACCAGTAGCATGTGTTTATACATGACAGTTCAAGACGCAAGATAAAGATTCTTTGGCATGCGCCTGCACATTCAGTGTTTTTAATAACGGGATTAAAAAAAGATCTCTCTGCTGATATGTGGTGTGCTGACCTCTTCTGGACTTTAGCATCCAGGCTCTCAGCGCTGAAGGCCTTCACCTCAAACTCTACAGCACAGTGCTGTGAAAATGATCAAGCAGAGATGTAGGTGAGTTACAGCAGTATATATACTGCACTTTAGAGTTCTGCATCCAAATATGAACTTTCCTCTAAGCTATCAGACGCAGAAAGTCAGATGTCCTCACCTTGCCCACGTCGGTAGAAGCCGGCTGCAGTCCCACAGAGCAGGGCAGATTATCAGGGAACTAAAACAGAGTCAGCAAAGTGAAAATTCATATGAACGTTCAAGGGCATGGGGGATATAGGGTAGGGTGTCAGGATCAGGTGGGTGTGGGTGGGGGTGGCGTAATCACTAAAGCATTACCTTTCCTTACATTGTGTAAATTCTTATACAATATCTTGTGCATTTATGTGCAATAATTCTAGTGCAATAATAATAATAATGATAATGATAATAATTGTGCAATAATTTCTGCCATCTGTGTCACTGCTGCTATACATTTTATTTCATTTCACATAATATGTACCTTAATATGCATCTTTTATTCACATTTCTTATATTTGATTTTCCTTTAATCTTTACTTTTACTGTAACCCAGTTGTAGTGTGCCATACTGCAGAATATTATAGTATACCATTACTACCATACACTTTATTTACACGTATTATACACTATAAGACATTATCCTCTATATTAAGTCTACATAATATGTATACCATACTATGCTATAATGGTCTCACATAGTATTACTGTGGATTCTGCAGAACAGAACAGCACATAACAGAGCCACTGCAGTATATTTATACTATTTATTATTATAGTGTATCAATACACACTTTTAGATTATTCAGATTTAAAAAAAGTGTGGTGTGAACTCACTTCAAAGAAAAAGGGGTATGCGTTGTAACCCAGTTTGCGTAGTAGTTTTTCCTGCACCTTGGTGAGAGTGCACTGCTCCTTGTCCTGCAGAGGAGGGTAGATCTGCCGGGTGGAGAGGTAAATGTCTCTCCGGAAGGCTATACCCATCACGTCCATGTCGTCTCGGCCGTAGCGGAACGTACAGGACAGAGTGACGTACACTACAGAGAGATTCATAGTTACGAACAATCTCAGTGATAAGCAGGAGGATATTTCTGACACTGTGCATTGTGCTTATTCTCTGCGGAACAATCCATCGGACTTCCTTGCGTCCCACCAGGCACCGCTTAGTCCAATAGTTCATCAGTGTTTGCTTCAAATGCATCTTTTATACACCGGATCGCCGAAGCGAATAGGAAATGGAATGAAAAAAAATCCGTCTTGCTAATTTGGTTATTCAGAATGACAGCTGTTTTTGATATAATGTAAAATATAATGATCTTTCAATGACCTTTTTTGCCTTTCAGAAGCTCGGGGTCGATTAGAACAACGCCGTCTGTTAGAAAGAGAGACGTGTTATGTTTTAACAGGGGATGAAGCAGTCAATGGCCAAACAAAAGCTAAATTCTTACCCACTGGATCCACCGAATCGACATGATCGACAAAATCTCGTCTTCCCATATACACGGCCACCTGGGCGACAAACACACACAAACTCCATTTGCAGTCGTATTAAAGTACTAAAATGCCACTTTACAGCGTTCATTACTAGCAACGAGTTCTGCAGGTCGTTCACTGACTCACCGACTTGTCTTTGCATGCTTTCTTAAAGATGACATTCTTGGGACTCATTTTGGCCAATCAGTGACGTCTGATGAAGAAATAGAGAAGTTCATAGCATCATACATACGTATTTATACAAAGCGTGTAGTTTCAGTTGTGTCGCACACTGTGATGCACAGATCTGCTATTCCAATTGTTTTTTTACAAACAGCAAACAGTAAAGCTTTACAATGAAATACATAAATTGCATTACATTACATTATGCATTAAAAAAAATTGAAATGAAGAAAGAAAGACAGAAAGAAAGAAGGAAAAGAAAGAAAGAAAGAAAGAAAGAACAAATGAACGAACGAACGAACGAACGAAAAAACAAAAGTGAGAAAGAAAGAAAAAAAAAAATTAAGACCACATTATAGCTGTTCCATGTAATTATTGCATAATTTAAATCAATAGTAAAAATAATAGTAAATTATTAAAAAAATAGATAGTAAAAATTGTTTATTTTTTTATGTTAATTAACAGTAAAATTATGCAGGTTATGCAGACACCTAACGAAGCCATTGGGGACTTTTATTCCTGAAATTTACATCCACTAAAACATAATAAAATAATAATAAAATAAAATAAAAAAATCTGTATTTGAATGTGTTTTTGAATGTGGAAAATATTTATATTTGTCTTGAGTGAATCAGTGGTGCATTCAGATGTCGACTTTGAATGAGTTTGAATGTCGATACGATAAATATTCGATCATGAAAAAACTTTTAATCACATAATAACCACTTAATACCAATAACGACGACTGCGTACCTTTCGATGGATCGGTTTTTAAAGATAAAATAACTCTAGCTAAAACATACCAGGATCAATTTACATCAAGCATCCTCCAATGTTACGGATCGGATTGTGAACGTATATCAATTATCGTTATATACTTTAAGCATAAGACAGTTTATATTATAACTTTATTATACCATTATGTTAGAATTTGCAAAAAAACAATCATGACAATATGACATGTGAAATCTCTGCATGCTTGATGATATCCCATAATCTAATAATTCCACTTCTATGCATAATACGATATGGGTGTGGGGTGATGCTCGTACCTGGTGCAGCTGATCCCGCTGGAGTGTGAGACAGTGATAGAGACACAAAGCGTTCATATAGTGTACAAGGCTGCTATTTGTATCCTGAGTTATTGCTCAGCTAATCAGGTTAATTCCCTCAGTAACACACACACACACACACACACACACACACACACACACACACACACAGACACATAAACACACCCAGCAGTGCGCCTCCTGTAGGTGTTGCTCCTGGCCTGAGCGGATTGGGTCTGTTCTTCTTGGTCAGCACTGGGTGAGATTACTGACCGCTCGCCGTGGTGTTATGAGCAGAACAGAGTCACGCTTTCGAGGCCTGTTATGAGACTGAGGCACGTGTTGATCACATCACGCCTGATCCTGATCCGAAATTCAAACACGAATTTGCAAAATAGTACTAGAGGCATGATGTTCCTGTCATGTACGCATGTGTTCTATGAAGCCATTCTGTTATAGGAAATGAATCAACAGCATGTCCTGAAGTGCTTTAATTATCTATACTACAGCAATTTGCACACATTTACGCGAGTTATTACATTAGTATACATTAGTTTTATATTAATTTGTATGCATGTTTATACATTATATGGACAAAAGTATTAGCATATTGGATATATGTGGATGTTCCTGGTCTATCAAAAGTGACTCAAGAAAGGAACAGTGGTGTAACGTGCGACAGGGTCGTGGGCGCCCGAGACTTGTTGATGAATGTGGGGAGCAAAAGCTGTTTTTTTCCAATCCAACAGACGAGCTCCTGTAGCTCAAACTGCTGAAGAAGTTCATGCTGTTGATGCTCGACAGGTCAGGACTGTTTTGGCAGCAAAATGGGGACCAACACAACATTAGGCAGGTGGTTATAATGTTATGCCTGATCGGTGTATATATATATATTTATAAATAAATAAATATATACATAGTTATATCAGAGGGTGGCTGGACAATCAATCAGACAGACAGACAGACAGACAGACAGACAGACAGACAGACAGACAGACAGACAGGTGGGTTAGTCATAAGTTATTAGTAGTAACAGCAGGAACACTTATTATATTGATCCCTCCTGTGTTCACTTTCTCAGGTGGTATTAGTCAGGTGGTATAACAGCGGGACAGTGCAGCGTCTCTCCTCCCTCCTTCACCTGTAATCCTCTAATCCTGTGTGTAATCCTGCACTGTTCGTGTCAGCACAGTAACCCTGCGAGCAGAGACAGATTGCCTTCACACACACACACACACACACACACACACACACACACACACACACACATACACACAGACACACTCCCAGAGTGTAATCGTCATCTCAGTGAGGATTAGATTACAACCAGCCAGGAACACTAACAGCTTTTAAAAGGTCTCGTTTATGATAACGAGAAGTTACACAAATACTCTCTTATTCAGGATTATTCATTTGGGTCAAATGAAATGTTCTCGTAGTTCTCGAAGTGAAAGGAACATTTTATGCCACAGCATCCAAACTCATTGTATACAGTTGTGTGCCTCAAACATTTTGGTGTAGGAACCACATATAGCTGGGAAAGTCCTAATGCTTTTTTCCATATAGTGGAAGCCAATTGAAAATGATTTCTCCACACCATTCCTCAGAGATCTCCGGGTTTTTGTTGCCCTGTACCGTGTATTTTGAGTCAGATTTGTGTGCAGAGACGTGGACAGTAAGAACTTCATGTGACTCAGTGATCTGGTCTGTAAAATTCAGCTTTATTGAACCCAAGGTACACTTCACCAAGCACACAACTAGTCTAAAAAAAAAAACACAATACAGATTAATCATACTCATCAAATGACGTAATATCATTATCATTAAAAAAAATCTAATTCCACATTAATCATCTTTGAGTCATATTTAAAAAAAAATATGTAGAAAAAAATGGCGGGTTAAAACGAACAACCGAGTAACAACACTGCATGCAGAAAAAGCTCTGAGGTCTAAACGTAAGCCCTCGCCGTCTCTGACTCGGACACGGGTTTGTGGATCTTTGCTGCTTGATTGCTGGGGTAATATCTGCTGGGGCAAAAACACAGCAGCACACAGTTAGAGGAACAGGATTGATGTGAGAAACAGCATGACACATTTAAAAATCCTTGATGTGTGTGTGTGTGTGTGTGTGTGTGTGTGTGTGTGTGTGTGTGTTTCAGCATCTTACCCTTTGGGTCGTCCTGCAGATGCGTCTTTGCAGGCACAACAGAGCAGAACTCCGCCCAGAATGGAGAGACAAGCTCCACCCCATCCCATGTACACTCCTGCCCCTAACTCAAATCTACACACACACACACACACACACACACACACACACACACACACACACACACACCAGTGAGTGAGATTAAAGAAGATACAATGGAGATAGATAGATAGATAGATAGATAGATAGATAGATAGATAGATAGA